>VRYO01001878.1:1654537-1672037 GCA_009812075.1 Sialia sialis
TCCGGTATTAAGACTGATTTTTACGTGGGCAATATCTCAACCCAAAGAACTTGAACAAATACCCAGGTATTGCACCCAACCATTTCCCATTGGCAAAATTCCTAATGAAGCAAATCGATGAGCCTTGTAATGTGACCTGAAGGTAAGGGACCTTGTGGTGGCGAGCAGGGAAGTGAATGAAGGGTCCAATAAACAATCTCTGAGAACACATATTCCCCATGTCTTGAAACTAGAAGCTGTTAACAGAGAGTGCTCCAGCAGAATCAGTAACTACTCATCCCTTAACACTTCCCTGGTGTCCTGTGAAATGTGAAACATGCTTGGCTGTGCCACAGCTGTGGAGGAGGCACAAACCTCTTTGTTGTGGTCTGATCACTCTGCGAGGCAGAAGTGTGTGCGGTGCCTGCCCAAGTATTTTGGTGTCTTGTTTTAGCTGAAGAGCACTGGGGCTCCACAAGACTTCCTTTTTCTCTGCTGTGTCATTTCAGACTTCACGTCTGAAGTTATGCAAATAGCTGGACAAGCAAACACGGTGCCAAAGCTGTATTCATGATACAGAACATGAGTTACTGTTGCACCGTGACAGATTTTCTAAGATAAGGATAAGCAGTTTGCCAGCTTGTTAATGGAGAGAAGCCTCAAAGGCAAAACTACTCTAGTCTAGAAATCTGTGCCTGAGTCAGCAAGGCCCTGTGTGCAAGGTAAGGTGCCCTGCTGGGGGCTGATTAGGGCCACCTTCATGTGCTGGAGGACAGGACATGTTACATCAAATTCAGTGCAGGACAAAGCCAGCTACATCACTGCCAGCCTGGAGCTGGCTTCCATTCAGACAGCTTGGAGCAAAAGAGAAGTTCAGGTTTGTATGCACCCATCCGTACAGTTATCTTCCTAAATCATCATTTAAAAGTCAAGAAAAAGACTCTGCTAGGTTTTGAAATTCTATTCTCTTTTTCCAAATGGCCTCAAATATCTGAAAATAATGGCATTGGTCAGCTGCGACTGAGATAAAACACATTTTCCCTTCCTTTCCTCTGACATCTTGTGTTTTACTCAGGCAGGAATTGTAATGCCAAAAGTGGATAGAATGGTAGTTTTATTGGGGAACTTCAATAACAACGAAGTCTCCTAAGAAAAAAGAAAGTATCAAATGGAACATGATAAAACTACTGAGTTTCTCTGATTAAAAAACAATACATAACTAATACTGTTAAGAAAGAAAGCATACAAAATATTAATATAAAAATGTAAACTGGAATCTGCACTTCTTCAAACCTTCAATTACAAAAATGGCAGCTTTTCCTCCAAAATCTTCCATGGAAACAGTTAAATTCCTCCTCCAGGCTACATTTGTATACTTTCATCCATTATGACGCTTACAATGGGTCTTTCTAATCCTTCTACAACCAAAACATGTCTTTGGAATTGCCCATAGCAGACTCTTCTCAGAGGGCCGTCTTCACAACAGGACTTTTCTTCTGCTTAGCAGAATAGACCTCTGTCTGAAGGGGCATTCCTGTTAGCTGACCACTCAGCATTTTCCTTCTCTCAAAGGACACATTCGATTTTTTAAATTGTTGTCTTCACTTTTTTGCATTTTTCACTAACGTGCTTGGAGGAGACTTAGGTTTTATTTTACTTCTGTTCTGTTTAAAACTTCAAAGTGTGACCACTGTCCTGTGTATCTGTTTTCTATTTTAAAATTCAGCTATAGTATTTTAATCAGGAAAGCACTAAGCTTAATTTTAAAATTTTTGTTGGTAATGACAAACACTTTAAATAGCACAATTTAAATTTAAATAGCACAATTAGTTCCAGGAGTTCCTTCAGTGTGATTACTTTAAAGATATATTTTAAAAAGCAAAAATATTTGATCACAATGGATGAACTTCTGATATTCACTAGATGAAGTAAGAACAGATGCTTTCAAGACTTATGATGCTTCTTTGGTACCCACTAATCTACAGCCATTGCTTAGACCAGACATGTACGTTGATGTGGCATAGGGAGGCACTCTGAAATGAGATTTTACTTTCCTGGGTCAATCTTGTTGTATCATTAACCAAGAAAATGGCCGTTGTTAGGATGGCTGCGAATCAACTAGATAGGCAGGAAGTGGAAGGCTCTGACATGCGCCACTCTTACGTGTTTCAACTGCAGCATGAGTTCATCATGAGACAGCATCACCTCTAACTCAAAAATCATGCTCAAACCTCCATTCAGGGTGCATGTGGTCCTTCATGTCTCATACATTCCCTCTTCAACACATTTCCTTATAACTGAAAACTGCCAATTCACTTCTTGTTGTATAAAATGCTGTTGGACCAATGGGATTTTTCAGTGTCCCAGTGAGTCCAATGTGACTGCAGCAGAGGAGGAGTTCATGTAGGATTTTGCAGAATGGGGAACAAAAGATCAAGCAGAATTCTTGCTCTCTTAGTTTCAAATGCACTTCAGCTCGTAATTTAAATAAGCTCTGAATTTCAGCCCACAGACCTTTAAATACTTGTTGGTGTGAGTGAGTACAGGTCTTGGTGAAACCTGTTAGTTGTTCAGCAGGTTCAAGGCTACTTCTTTAAAAAGCAGCTATGGTTGAAACCAGGGTTCCCCTTCCTCCAACACATTGATTCTTGAGGACATTAATGTGTAGTTTGGCTGCTTGACAGCTTGAATCCTCCATAGTGTCTTCTTTTAGCTAAAATAAACTGTTCACTATATCTGTTTGCCTGCATGCTAATAGAGTACACCTAAAAGGAGTGTTGTAAACACAGGGAATTTTTGCCTGTCAGTAGCTGGCCTAAGATTGCTTCATGCATTTGACACAGGTTGATGAATGTGAACAGCTTATGGATACATAATATTCTTATTTATGAATCTATAAGGTATTCATAAACAGTGTTCTGTACTAAAACAGCAATCTTAATGAATGGCATTTACTTTCACAGAAATATATATTGAGAAAAGAGTTTTGTAGGGCTATCTTTAAACAATGCACTTACTGTTTCTTCTTCCTCCCCTTTTCAAAAGTAGTGCTTTATCCAGCAGTGTTTTTAGACTCAGCTGTGGAGTTTGCTAGGACAAAATATTTTTACTTGTTATTAGAAGATTTTATGAAAGTGACAAAACATTTCCAAGATATGTGATTTTTACTCATGGAGAAATGCCCATTCATGCAAGTGTGAAATGAAAAATTGCAATTTCTGCAATAAACATTGTATCAGTAAGTAGTTAACATTTTACACTGAATCAACAGCATTGATTAAAATTTTGATTTACAGACCTTTTGTATTTAATATAAAATCTACTGAAAGAAATAGATGAGACAAGCTATTTTTCCCTTTGTTACAAAAATATCTGTACTTTACCACAAATAGCCTTTTTTTGGAGGGGGGGCGGGGGTTAATGCTTTATGTCTGTTGAAAGTTGTTGGTTTATGTTGTTTGTTGTACAGTACAGCTTAGAAGATCCAAGTCAAGAGTAATCTCTTTTGTAGTAGGAATATTTAACATGTATACTGGAAAATAGATTCTCCCAGTGGCATTTTGAAGTGGTGTTAGACTAGTACTTAAACTGGTGCTAAGAAGAGGTATGTGAGGCTTGAGAAGTGAGGTAAAAGGAGTTTTTACTTATCAAAGTTCTTACAGAGAGACATATATAAAACCACCCTTGAAGTGGCTCAGATACATACATCCAGAAAAAACCCTGAGCAAAGCTAACATGACTGACTGAGAGTAAGGAGATGGGATTTCTAAGGGAGTAACAAAAGTTCATTGTCTCTTATGTGCTGTACAGAAATCCCTTCGGGGCATTGGCCTCCTTTCATCATGGCCACAGCTTCTCTAATGAGTTCAGCAAGGAGTTTGTTCACCTCAAATGCCTACAGTTTTCTGGCCAGTCCATTCTCTTATTAAAAATGAAACTTACTAAACATTTCCCAGATCACACCCATACCCTATGTCCTTTTCAGTACACAGATAGCCTACTAAATAAACTCAGATTACAGTAGTTTCACGAATATAAGCCGCACCTTTTTCATTGAAGAATCCAGCCTACCCCAGTAGTGCGGCTTATATTCAGGTGCGGCTTATCTATGGACAAATCCCGTGGTCTTCCCAGCTACCCGGAAGTGCGGCTTATATTCAGGTGCGGTTTATAATCGTGAAACTACTGTAGTTTTCCTGTGTAGAATATATTGATATATCTGGTTCCAGATAATGTAGGCTATCCATTGGATGTGAGATACTTTGTAGTCCCTTCCCCAGCATTACTATGAATAAATCAATCTGTAGCTTTAGCTGGTCCTAACCTGTTATTTGATGTTTGCATATTACATACTCGCTTCTACACACAGTTCTAATGGTGCCTTGCTCTCATGCAGGGGTTTCTTCCTGGGCTCGTGTTGTTTCACTGTCTTCCCTCTTAGCCTTGAGGCCAACCAGGACAGCCAGAAGAGATGAGGTAAGGTACTTCTCACTTGGCTGATTCATTGCACATCATTATCAGGTAAGAAAGTCCAACTCAATCTGATATTTCTCCAGAGGAAAAAAAAAAAAAGATAAAATCTTAGATGAGAATTGTCAAATTCACTCTGTATGGATGGATGTCTGAGTTATATTAAGAAGTGGAAAATGTGTAGTCAGAACAATGAAGAAAACTACATTAGGCAAAAATGAATAAGGTGCCAGGGATCTTACATGAGGACAAATCATAACCAGTGCTCAAAGTGCAATGGATCGGTGATATTGAGTAATAAGAAGATAAGGATCTAAATACAGATATTTAACCTCTGAAGGCCTTCAAGGGGCTTGTTCTGTAAAAACTGGATTGTAGCTATAAAAGACTTAGACATAAATGAACTCTGGCACTGTCAAAGAGTTTTTCTTTTCTGTTTTTTAAGGTTAAGTAATTTTTATGAATAGCGGTGAAAAACGAAGCTTGTTCAGCAATAAGCTGAAGTGAATGGAATGATGAGGTGGTCATCTTTCCAAGAAGACCATTAGGAAAAAAAGCTGTATTGAGGTTAATTTCTTAAAAATGGAGGTTATAGTTATTCATAGCAAGTTCAAGGACTCTAACAAATAAGCAGTTTTTGCTCTTCCAGAACAGTGAGATGCAGCAAACATGCCAGACACTAAGCTAGTGGCTTAATACAGCATTTTTTCTCTAGAGATGTTTAATTACCCTTTATTACCACAAAACTTCTTAGCCTTCTTAGGCTCATTGTCTATCACACAGCAGAAATAGCAGACCTGATAACACCTTTGTGTACAGCTCTACATCCAGACCATCCTCCATCTGGGTGTGACACAAACTGAGGGAGTGAACAAACATGGATTTACTGGTGGTCTCCTGCAGAGCAGATTTGGACAAATTCAGATGGGATGTGTCTCTGAAGATGTGATCAAGCTGTACAAGGGCTAAAAGTGCTCCAGCAGGTGCAGAAAACAACAAGGCACAGGGAAAAAGCAGGAAAAATAACAATAATAATAATAAGAAGATTATTAAGTACCTCAAGAAGAACTGTAGCCCAGAAATTTGTTAGGATGCTCAAAACTCCAATTTTACAAGTACAAAAAATATGGGATGTACATCATACAAGCCTCTTAGTTTGCTCTGTCTTTGTTTCTTGATATTTCTCTGTTGTAAAGCCTTAATCTATATTAGGTGTAATTTCTTTTCTCACAATAAAATTACTCCACTGTAAGAAAACCTAAATGTTTTCTTTGAAAAACTCTTGGTTTTTCAACTAAAAACCTAGGATTTCTAAACATGAAAAAGGTTTTAAAAAAAAAAGGTCAAACATAAGCTTTTTGGAAAAAAAGTTCCAATGCCTATTCTTATTAATGAACAAGAATGTAAATTTGAGGTTTTAATGGATAAGTTCATTTGCTTGAGCACATATACTGCAACTTCTTTGTGACAGTATTCCTATGTCAGTAAAACACAGAAAGCATGGACATAATTTTCTTCAAGGATAACATTCTGGGGTTGGAAATGAAGGCAATCCCTATCATTCTGTCTTGCAAATTCCCTAATGGTTTTAGAGATTCTCCCGCCTTCCCTTAATTTATGCAAAGTACTGTTAAACAAATTACTACATATGAACATAAGATAGAATAATGCACTAATATATTTTTGTTGTGATTCTGAACATTACAGAAAGTAGTGGTATAGCTAATATGCTCTAAGTTTTTTTAAATTAAATATAATTAGTAATTACAATTTGATATTCCCAATCCAATCTCTCTCATGATGATATTCCCTTGTGTTTAATGCCAAAATGCCATAAAGAATAATCTTCTTGGCACTACTGATATTCTTATCTGCTATGAGTTACATAAGAATATTTTGGCACTGAGTAATATGCATCTTGAGGAACATGTATGCAAATTTAAAGCATGAAAACTTAGCAGCTGAAAACAGTAAGTCAAACATACTTAGGTTTTGTGTCATACATACCTAAAACCTACATACATACAAACATACATACCTACAACCCTAAAAAAATATTCAATATTTTTTCTTTAAAAACTTGAAAATATAATGTCTAAGTAGGGATTAAAATCTAACTCCAAATGTCCCCATCAGAGCACAAGAGGATTTCTGAAGCAGAAATATAGTTGAGTTCTCTGGCCTACTGAAGATTTAATATTTGTGGCACTTGTGCTGTGCAGCCTCTCTGCTTTCCCAGACTGGAACTGCTAAAGCAGAACTTCACTGTTAGCAGATACAGAGCTACAAGGAGTGTGAGTTTTCTTGGGCATCCAACATTAACACCTGTGGTTTTGGCGCGGCAGATCTTCTCTCTTCCTGTAAACATGGGGAAAAGCCTGCTGTTTCCCACTTCACCCTGAAAGAGGGTATGGTGGGCAAGAAGTAAAAATTATTTCAAATAATTTTTTTTCCTCCTCCTCATGTTACAGATCTCAAGTTTTTTAAGTTCCCTTGCTCTAATTTTGCTAAATTAAAAGACAGTGTGTGAAATTTAAATATCTGTGGCATTTTTATTGGGCTTTTCCTAAAGTTCAATCTCAGAAATTTGGAATCCCCTCATGGAAGAGGGGTAAACAGTAAAAATGGTCTTTGTAGTAAAAGTAGTACTTTAAGGACAGTGGAACTATGGTGGATGGATTCATTTTTTTTTCATATTGGTTTGAATTCTTAAATATGAGATTTACAAAAATACATGCAGAGTTTCTGATATCAAAAGGCACTTCATTTTTATCTGACATTTTAAGCATATTCATATGGGTGCTCAGATCTCATTTTTGGAGCTAATATGTCAAACTTTCTTGCAACTATCAGTTTACCAGGCCTGTTTTGATCTCAGCATCATAATTACCTGGGGAGAACCTGATCTGGTAAAACAGATGGTAATAGAATATGTCACCATGTAGGACTCAAATACAATTAAAAAATAATGTCATGTGAAAAGAGATTGGGTTTTTTTCCTCCCTTTTAGCTAATTTCAAGAAGTCATATGTATAAGCATGGTTTGAATAATGGTTTGGTGGCTTAGTAACTGTCTGATTAAGCAGGTGTGCAGCTCAAAATGTAAGCACTGTGAAGATGAGCATGTATTTTGTTGGTCACACGTAAAGGAAACTGGTTTAGATTTGTGAGGCTTGTTTTTTCCACCCAGCTGTAACTAAGTGACCTTATTTTTCTTTCTCTTCAGTCCTTGCCTTCTATCTTCTTTAGGGAGAATTTAAATGCTGTAAAACCCATCCCCAAACACATTCTCCCTCTCCCAGTATTATCATCTTCATCAGCTGCACCTCTGCTTCCTTATGAAGAGTTCCTCTTCTCCCACCATGGACCTCACACCCTTGTGCACCTTTGGTATTGATCACTGTGTTCATATTCCTGTACCTCCCAACTAAGGCAATCCTTGGCTTTCAATACTCACTGTGGAGTCTTTAGTCACAGCATCAGAGGAGCTTGCAGAGAGTGGGGAGAAAGCATGAATAAAGAGGCAGTTTGGGAAAAGACAGGAGACCGAGAGAGGGATGCTTGGCTCCTAGCTGGAGAAAGAAACCACTTGTATCAGTCTGAAGACCTCTGACTTAAACCAAAATACTAGAGAAAAGACAGGTTTTCACAATGCTGAGAAAAACTGTGAATTAATTTGAGTAATATTTATTAGTCAAAAAAAGAGGTAAAAGGCAACAATATGCTGGAAAAGTGTAGATATGATTATTCAATAGAAATTTGAGGAAATTATCCTAGCACGGTCCAAGAGACTAATGAGTCCATATTAAGAAAATGGCACAGTGCAGGTCACCCTATTATAAAACAGGATATTACAGAAATGGAGAAGGTGCAGCTAAGGGCAAGCAGAGTGCCACAGCAATACAATGATCTTAGTTATTCAGAAAGGTTAGAGAAACAAGATCCATAAGCTAGGGAAAAGAATTAAAATTAAGATAGACCTTCAGCTAAGTCTGCCACAGTATTTGTATGCAATAGGTGTAACAGCTTTGAAGACAATACCTACAAGAGGACATTTGAACTCCTATTGCTACCAAAGTAAGGGCATTGTCATTTAGATTTGTTGGTTTGGTCAATGTATTGTAAGTAATACATAAAGTAAGAGTAATGATAAAATGGATTTAAGTGACTTAAAATACAGACTAAATTATACAGATACTTCTTGAGGAATACCTGAGCATTTTTAGAACAATCCTTAAAAGTGTTTTCAAGACATATGTGGCCTGGTATATCTAGCTAAACTTGCAGTTAAATTTGGCTTTAGTCAAACAAGAAGACAGCAAATGCTGCATAAACACAGAGAGGAGTTAAGCAGACAGGCTTTTTGATGATATTTGTGTGATTCAGCTCTTTATAAAATAATAAGCTGATCCTTTTTTAAAAATAATGTAGCAGACAATGGATTACTGCAAAAATATTACCTATGAAAATAGATTTATTTGAAAATATCCTGTAGGATTGAGTAAACAGTTAAAAAACCAAATCCTACCACATTGCTCCTTTACAAGACATGAAGGGTAATTTTATTCACTAAAGGTATTCCTGGTTTCATGCATGACAACAGTCGAGACTTTTATGAATATAAAAACTTTCATATTGATTAATCCAGATTATTGTCTACACCATTTAGAACAACAATTGTTACACGTAGCAGGCTTTTAATCCACATTTTTTGAACACATCTATGCTTTGTAGGAATGGTAGTCTTCATTCTCTGGAGGATATGCATGAAGGACATAGATATGTAATCATAGAAATACGATGTCAGTCCAAAGGATAAGGAGCATTCAAAAAATAGTTTCAACATTGCCTTTTCAGCAAGCAAGTTACATTCTCTGTACATGCTAGATCCCTGATAATTAGTCTAATCTATCTGTAATGTGATCAAGCTACAGGGACTGACTATGACCTCTGGTGTGGAGATGATGTATTTAATTTGATAATAAATTTGTATTATTTTACTGATATCATTACACAGAAAATTTTTATCTTAAAAATAAGTTTTTAAAGAGCGAATGAGACAGTATTGTGTTTAGAAAAAATATTAACTCATCTATTTTGATGTTTCTGCAATTACTGTCATTATAAAAAAAATAGATTAAGAATAATTAGAATTTCATTGTATGCTTGGGAATTAGGTAGCAGAAGGGTGTAGAAGTAGGTTTGAAAAAGAGCAAACCCATGTATTTGGGGAGAAAAAGTGATCACTTAAGAATCCATGGTGTGCATCTGAAAATCCCATTAGAGACTGTCAAGCTGCATTGGTCAGACAAAAAGAATATGAAATGGGGCCAATTAATACGTTGCTGTTGAGTGCATGGCAATAGCTCCTAGTTCCTGATTTACAGAGGAGAATACAGTTGAGTGGAAATGATTTTGATACATTTTCATTTGTGGCTATAAGTCAAATTCTACATAAAGAGATCTGGCAACCACAGAGAGGTGAGCATAGCCCTAGATTCCCAGTCCAGAGCCTGGGATGATATAGCTGGCTCTGCAACTGATCTTTGTGATGACCTTGACCAGATCACTCCACTTTGTAAATGTTTCATGTACTGAGTATTGTTATATCTTGTTCTATTAACATGCCTATATATGTTGATTGTAAGCCTTTAGAGTCTTATGAAGAATGGCTTACTTACTGTGTTTGTACAGTCTGCAGCAGAATGAGCCTGTGAACTTCTCTGGGGAGAATTTAAATACCATAAAATCATGCAAGCAGCAGAAGGACCATGACACAGAAAGGGAGAAAATCAATGGGATTTAAGGATCAGGGAATTTTAAACTAAAGGACTTTCAAATATATAGTTTCCTCACACTGAAATAGCTCCTAATCTGATTCAAAATCTGATTTATTTGCTCAGCATGTTTCCATGTCCTTGAAACAATTCATTTGTGACAGTTACACATTTTCATTGAATTTTCCCAAACATTGAATGGTAGGTCTCTAGTGCTACTAAAACCCCTGATATTCTTGATTCTTAGTTGAGGAATAATTAGTATTCTACCTAAACAGAAGCAGTCTCATCTTCAGAGCTGTGGACTCTTCTGCCAAAAACGTGGTTCAGAGGACTCTATCCTCTAGCGCCAGCAAAAAGAAATTCTGTGTTAGTGCTCTTCCAGGCTGTCTGGACCCTTCCTCACATCCTTTATTCTCTTCATCATTTTTTAATATCCAGTGTGGCCAAACATTTGACTGGTGTTGAAATCACCACTCTGCAAGTCTCAAGGGCCTATTCAGCCAAAGATTATGGAGCCACAGGCACTGTCTCCACATGTAGAGTAAGTCCACTGTACAGTCCCTTCTGTTATTGTACTGTGGAGGAGGGAAGCCTCATCTAGATAGAAATCTTGTTTTCATGGTAAGGTGCCCAGGCCAGACCAATGGATGGTGTATTCAAACATGTTCTTCAGCTGATTTCCAGGAAACAAGTTCTCCCAGGCACCCATGCCATCAACATGTGTGCCATTCTAGCTATAGGGCTGTCCCTCTTGGGCAGGCCTCCTGTTTTCCAGTACATAATTCTCAATCCTTGCAGGGGCACTGCCATGCAAAATTCCCATGGAGTGGCACTTCAGCCTGGCAGAGCTAGCCTGAGATTAAAACCCATCACTTTCAAATGTTTTAATTTTATTAACAGATAAGAAACCTTTTGCTAGGGCAACATAACCCATTTCTCTCTCTTTTGGAGAGTTAGTGGATGAAGACTAGAATTGCATCCAGAGCTTTATTTATCAGTGCATGAAGTGTTTTTCTATGCACTATCAGAAATGTTTAGGGACAGCAAGCCAAAGGAATGAAAAACAGACTGGAAGCCGTGCTTTTCCAAAAGGCTTTCCCCCATATTTATAGCTTCTTCTGTTGACTTCACCACAATGCAACAAAAGATCATTCTGGTACTGATTTATTAATAGAAAAGAGAAAGAGATTTATATGCTATCTGGTTAAAAAATGTTCTGGTACTTATCAGACAGCAGCAACTTTTAAATCCTCTGCTGAGAAACAGTATAGTGGGCTGAATTTATCTCTGTTATTCAACACTAGAAGTAGCCTAGGAGAGCCTAGAAAAAGGATATGTGAAAGAGTAATTTTTGCATTAGTAGGTCTCAGGTGATGATCAGATAGTCTACAAGCACTAGGTAAAGGAAAATGAAACTCTGACTATATGCTTAGATATCATGCTTTTTCTGCTGGGCTAGTTAACATCCTATTTTCAGTGTATAAATTCTTCATGGTACCATTTAAAACACACTCAAAAGCATGTAACATTCATTCTTCCCTTTTCTTCCCAGTTTGTTGATATTAAACAGTTTTTTCCAGCTAAAGTGACACAAGATTAGTTTGGAAGAATGAAAAACACCATGTGGTTCCAGTGGTTCACCTTTTTATATCTCACTAATGAGCAGGGGTGTATTCTGGGTTCTGCCATCAGCATAAAGCTTCATGTTTTTCACACTCATTTCATAGCTGCGTGTTTTGATCCTCAGACTTAGAGTTTTGCTGTCTCATTAATTTCTTGTATACATGTGAGAGCCCATTTACACATCCATTGGGTGCCCCTTGGTTCTCTGGGTAAGTAAGCTGAACAACAGCAATAAAAAAACAAACCACATAATCCTGTAGTCCTAAACCCCAAAGAGACGCACCAAAGTGTACTGCTCTTAGTCTCATAAACAAGGCTCTGTCTTGCACTATTAAAGCAACAGTACAACTGTGAGAGCAAGTGTCCAGACTCAGTCTGAGAACACCTGTGTTGGCACAACTCCTGTTTTAAGACTCATTGAACGGCAGGCTGGATCCCTCCAAAATATCTGTCTGTAGGGTGTCATTCTCCACTTCTGCACACTTAATCAAGAAACACAGTTTACTTTCCAAATAGTATTCTTTTCAACTTTTAACTTTCTTTTTTTTCTAAGCAAAGGTTATTGGAAGATATTAATGTTAAGCCACTGACAAGTTAAAAATGTGACCATCATACCACAAAAATGCAGTGAAAAAGTAAAATCTCAATAGAATAATCATAAAATAAATACAAGGAAAAGTTGTACAACCCAAAGAAAATCAACCAAGACTACAAAACCCAAAAAACCTGCTATCTTATCACCATTTCATAATTTTATCTCCTGGTATAGACTTCTCCTATGTATGTGAATATTTTTTCGACATCTGCAGTTGCATGACACTGATTTTTTCTAACTGGTGGAGCTAGATTAAAGTCTTCCTAATTCTCTAATCACTAGGTATTTCCTGTGTGGAGAGATACTGTCTCAATCACATTGGATGGAAGGATGTGGAAAATAGCACTTGGAGGTGAAAAATGGCAGCCCTTGCCCACTCACTCCATTTGGCTTAATTTTGCTTTTCCTGCTATTCTCTACCACTTTGCTGTTATTTGGTCTCATTAACTGAAAAGCATTGAATTAGGGAAAAAAAATCTTTTTTTATTGCATTTTTAAAGCAGTAAATATTTTAGTGATAGAATTTCCATTTGAATGAAAGGGACAAGAGATGTTACCATCTTAATGCACAAAGGAAAAGAAGTTATATATAGAATTGTGCATCTTAATGACTAGAAGGTGTTGATTAGCATCATACTTTTATTTCACACAAAGATGTGTGAACCTTTCATAACAAAACTTGTAAGAAAGCAGAACTTGCCTCATTTATGCATTTTCTTATAAAAGTGAAACTAACAGCACATCTCACAGCCTTGCTGGACAGGGCAGATGAGTTTGTACCACACCCTTCTCCTCTGCCCACCCCAGCCCTGCCACCAGCCTGTCTGCTGATCATTATAGTACGTATTTTGCTACCTACTAAAATAAGCACCTTTGGAATAAGCAGATTGCTCAGGTCTCCCTCAGCCCACAGGGGTACAGCTTGGCAAAAGGTGCTTTTTCTCAGCAGCCAGGAAAAGCCTGAGCTGATGAATTGCTCTGGAACAGCCAGGGAGGACACGCATCAAAATAATTCAAGGAAATAAATAATTGGGTTGCTGAGGAAAAACGAATGCCACTCACATTCAGAAAGTATTTGATAAAGGTGGACTTTTGAAACAGTTCTCTTTGTTTTGCATAGAAGTAAAATTGCCATCTCAGCTCTACCTCATTCTCACTTTGTGCAAAGCTGAGTTTGTTTCTGTAATTGCAGGGAAAGGCTTTTCAGAGGCAAATCTGGGCATAAGCTGGAGAAGCTGAGGAGAGGAATTCCTCTCCTTGAGCTTAAGTGGGCAACTGTGATGGTAATGGGTATTTTGGATGAAATGTGTGATTCTGCATGCTTGTTTATGCTGTGTTGAAGATCCTGTTATTGCTGTTGTTGGTGGATAATTTCATTTGACAATGTGCTGCAGATTCATCTTTATGCATGAATTTACAAGTACAGAGTGAGAAGCATAAAAAAATAATACAGAACTGCTCATGCAGAGTCACAGCACACAAATTAGAACATTCAGTAGTTCAAAATTGCTAGGATAGACAAGTTTAATCTTTCATAGCACCTCTGTATTTGTAAACTTTAGCTTTTGTTCATTATGATGAACATGATGAAATCAAACTCACCTAATAAATATAGTTGCAAAAACTTGGTTGCATGAAAAAACAGAATATATTGCCCACATTTAACTAGTATTCTTGTAAACGTGTAATGCATTATCAACATCTGCATTTTCTATTCTAACTTTTACAATTCAAGTAATTCTGTAGTACCCACCTATGTCTGGTTAAGTTAGTGTTTGTAGGACAGGTGATGGGCCAGGATGAAATGCTGCCACCTCCCAAACCCTTGATAGCATCCAACAAGTTTTAAGAGATATTGATTAGTCTGGTTGAAAAACTTGCTTTATGTTCTCTCTAGTTTTTGGAATGTGCTTACCTAGACACCTAAGGAAAAAAAGCATAATTAAAACACAAAAAGTTGGTTTTTTCCTTTAATTTACAGATTCCAGTATTTCTTCGCTGAAACATTTTCATTAATATGATAATATCATCTGAAGATGGAGCAGAGCAAAATCCCACAAAGTGATTAGAATTTTTTTCTCTTTTCTCTTTGGATTCTCAGGTGAATGAAATTTCTTCTGGTTCATTGACTTAATTAATTGGTCCTACTGACTTTACTAATCTTCAAATGCCACTTCTGATTTTTCCATCCCATGGACACTGCTCGCTCTCAGCAATGTGAAAAACTGGACTTTATGGCTTTATTCTACTATTTGAAATGATTCAACCTGCTGTCTCTTCCCATCTGATTAATTAAACAAGTATCCCACCTCCTGAAAGGGGGAGGAGAGATACACTGATTCACATCCATTTGGAATCAATGCTGCAACTAGGCATGCAGTTTCACAATAATTACTAGAAATCAACACGTGTTGGAATGCGTTTGTTACACATTCCAGTAATCAATAAGAGGGTATTAAAATATTTATTTCCCTATAGAACATGAACATTGAAGTAAATTCTGAAAGGATTACTACAGGTTTTAACTAAGATGTATCCACTTATCAACAAGTGAAATTGCATTAACTGGCCATCAAATAGAAGAACTATCTAGCAGTGGAATTTGAAGTGGCTTCTTAAGCTACATAGAGATGGAAAACCAGAACAAGTTGCCAGAACTTGCCAGAACAAGTCTTGAGGTAAGAATCTTAGAAAATTTCAGGAGTTGCTTTTTACTTCATATGTAAAATATGCTGGCCTTTTTCACATCTAAGAAACTATTTAAATAAACAAGACGGCAGAAATAAAATGAGTATCCACAGGACACAAACCTGTAGAGGAATGATGCCCTGAAGCTAAATGAAAAGTGTAACAGGTAGCTGGAGAACCTCTACCATGGCCCCAGTACTCCAGCTTGTCCAAAGGGAAGTCTTGCAATAAGTGGTCATAAATAAATACCTACAGATGGACTCCAGCATCCACTGAATCTTATTAATTACCATGTGGTTCTGCTGGATATGAAGTTTACCCCAAAATTATGAGTTGTGGACTCAGATGTAATGGTCATATGGCAATAAAGTACTTGGGTTATCCCTGACATCAGAAAATAAAATTGGGACAAAAATGTATTTATGACACAAATATTTAATTTCAGTGCCTGGCCTATATCCTTGTTTAATTGAAAAAATAAAAATCCTGAAATAGAGTGCATAGATCTGGCTGTTTCACGAAGTAGAGATTTCCTCACTACACTGTTTTGGATATAACTATTCATTGTACAGGAGACAAGAAATATGACAAAGAAAGTAACAGAAAGACCTTGAAAATCTTAATCTATTTTTTTCCTTCGACAGTAAGAGGTTTCTTTAAAGACAGGAAAGATGCTACTGAAATACAAAATGAACCATAAAGCTAGGCAGTGTTGCTTGATCTTGTTTTGACTCAGACAAATAATACTGTGAAACTACTTATATATTTATATACACACATACATATAGATACAGTTATTAATGCTCACTGTATTTAAAAAAGATATAATCTCAGTTTGATGGGGACTAGGGAAAAATGAGAACATGACAATGTTTATGTGGAAAATATGAACTGGTTACTGTTAAAAATCAAAAGCATATAAAACATGATAGCACAAATTTATTTGCCCTAGGAATGGTGTTGCAGACTGGTAAATAGTGCCCATCCTCAGTTTCTAGTAGATGTTCTACACCTCAGACAGTTTGGAAACCGTAAGAACCTGCTGAAAAAGTGGTCATGACACAACTCCTAACACAAAAAAATAAAATATAAGCTTACCTTTAGCTTTTATTTGTGCTTAAGCTTTGATATGACACCGGTGAAGAGAATCTAATGAGAATATTAGACTTTGATACTGCAACTTAAAAATGTTCTTAACCTGTAGTAGTATTTTGTCCTTATTTTCTCACAGAAATATTATTACCATTTTATTTCCTCATTCTGATCTAAGGTATTTTCTATCATATAGCCCCAGACTATGTCTATGCCATGAGAGACAAACTTCCCTTTGATATATTAGTTGACATATTAGTTTATTTGCCCACATACTCAAGGTTTTTTGCCTTCAGGCATCTTCAAAAATTTTACCTAAATAGGGACTATTCACGGAAATAATTTATAGCCACAGTGTACTTTTGATCTGTATGAATACTTTCCACAGATTTTACTGATGTTTGAGGCATAGAGTGTTAAATTGAACTGTAACAATAAATGCATCCCCTTTCATTACTGCTTGACTACACAATGGGCAAAAAAATCATTATAATTCTTAAAAGTCTAAACATGTTTTCAGACTAGCAGCTTTTTCTCTCCCCTCAATATGAATTTCTTTCTCTGATTTTTTACTTCTGATTCATTCAGTATTCAATAGTTCAAAATAGAAACAGTAAAACTTGGAATATAATATTTTAATTTATATTAGTACTACTAGGAACTATTAGGATTGCCTGGCTTGTAGTTTCCTGGCCAAGTCTTTATTCTGCTTAGAAGATATACAGGAAAGGTTTTTGACAGCATCTGACAAACATATTACTCAGATGCTGCCCTTTCTGTATTAAATTTTGTCTGTGTTCTTCAATTTCAGTGCATGAGATTTTGATTCTCAGAAATTTAGCATTTACACATTGATAATTTTATACTCCATAATGTGTCTGATATGTAATTAAAGTTAAAATGCACCTTTTAAGAAATATGCTGTAAATTATTTTTAATAGTCTGCTAGGGGACACATAGATAGCATTCTTCATACATGTGGCTGTATAGAGAGCAAATGACTGAAACAGCCTGGCATTCATTTAAGGTCACCATATTCTTGCTATTTTGTACACTAATTATAAGTAAAATTAAAATTTGAAGGAGAGTAACTGTTGATTTTAGGGTCTTTTTCTTTAACTGTGAAAGGATTTAGGAGCTCAACTAAGTCGCTTGAGTATCGTTCATTCTTCTAATGGGACATGTGACCAATTTTCCATTGATTTCCCCTGACTCTTTTGAACCATAAACCTTATAAATCTGTAATAAATCTCAGGCCAAGGCTCTTCTGTCC
>VRYO01001878.1:1674537-1677037 GCA_009812075.1 Sialia sialis
AATACATAAACAGATGTTTGTGCTACAGTTAAAATTTGCTGTATACAAAAGATCATAATCCCCCGTCCTCAGCTTATGATAGAAGCAAGAATACATGAGCCATTTAAATTGTCAGACATTATGCTTTATAAGGTATGCACAGAAGTTCAAGCAATAAATACATACATTAGTTCAAAGCCTTACAATAGCTACGCAAAGCAGATGCAGAAAAGCAGATTTGCTATTACTAGCAAGCAATGATATAAGAGTAAAAATTCATGAAATGCATTAAAGCAACATTTTTCTTAGAAAAAGTCTGGTCATTTATGGGTCCACCAACATTTTTACATAATATGCACAATTATCAAAATACAGACCAAGCATCTCAGAAAACTCCAAAAAACCTAAAATCTATTTTCAAAGCAATTGCAGTTTTGGAGGTTTTTCTGGTATAATGTGCAAGCAGCTATTTTTTTTTTTTTAAATTGTATTTATATAAAACCCATGCAAAACTCTACAGGTATATGCATTCTGTGGCTGAGACTTCCTTTCAAAAGTTTTGTAACTGAGGTATGCATACTTTAGCATTGTAGTCTTAGGCCACCTTCCTGATGGTACAATTACCACATTTACTTCCAGTCCATCAAAGTCTCTTGAACATGCACTCAGAACACCCATCATTCCCTTTCAGGTAATCCTCACATCAGAATCTTAGACGACTGATTGACTGAAAAAAATCTCTTACAAGGTGAATCCTTCTCTTGATGTAATTACCGTAAACCTTCTGTTGATCATGACCCAAAGACAAACATAATGAAAAGTAGCAGTTACTGTGACGTTCTCACAATTCATGCAATCTGCCATAATTGTTCTAATTTCTTTTGTTTTTGTTTTTTTTTTTTCTTTTTTTTTACTTTTGCAGAGGTAGAAGCTTTCAGAAAGCCTTTTGGGTAAGTGGGAAAACCCTTTCGAAAGCCGTTATGTCCTTTTATTTGGCGTGATAGATGACTGTGTATATCTTTAAGTCTATTTGCTGACTTCAGCAAAGAATAAATGATGAGCTTAGTTTGCAAGAACCAGGACCATCACATGGAACTGGTACATATGTTAAGCTCTAGCAGCCACCTTCTGTCAAAAACTGTTTGTAAAGCAATAACCATAATCAGGTTATGAGGTCCCTTGGTTGGGGGAAAAAGTATTATCAAGACTTGGCACAGCACATGAAAAGCAACACGTAAAGTTTCTAGGTTTTAAGCAAACATCTGACTATGCTATTTTCAACTACACCATAACGCATTATCATATTTTTGGGTTTGGAGTTGTCAAGAAAACCAGCATTCCAACAATTTGGCCTGTGCAAGTCTTCCAAAGGGAGTGTATTGTTAGTGTTAATATCCCGTATAAGCAGAGGCAGAATTATATGTAACTTTGGTTTGACTGAAAATAAATACCATGGACTACAATTGCTATATCTTTGCTTTCAGTGTAAAAACTCACCTAGATCACTTTAAATCAATATGAAATTAATTTTTGGCTTTACTAGACCTTTTATGTTTGGTTCCTACTTTTTTTTTTTCTTTTCATTATAACTTAAGACTATAAAAAATAGTACACAACAAAGAGTAAGACCATACAAGACATCTTCTAACAACATGTATTCACCACAGAAAAAAACAGACTGAATGGGAAAAAAATAAAACATAATGTATTATATATAACAACAATATGCAATCTGCATTTGCATCAAGTACATAATTATTTTGGTCAGTGATCCACATTTGTTGCTTTCTATCATAACTTCCACTGCAGACTTTGTTCTCACCTCTGTCTTAAATGAAAGCAAATCTTCACTGCATTTAGATTGACTTTTGGCCTCAGAAGATTAGACTGTGAATGAATTGACTTTTTTATATTTGTTTCTTTGTATAGGGCTAAATGAAAAGATCCCAGAGGTCATCAGAAAACAGCAGGTAGTTCATGGAAAGGTTCCTTTGTACTAATTAAAGTTACAGAAGGCTGACCAAAGCATGTGGCTGCTTCTGTCGTTGAGCTATTGGCCATTGTTAGAGTTGGCTTTGGTTTGCAGCTGTAGCCTTTGACTGTGTTTGCAGGTAGACAAAGCTTTATCACAAGGAGGTAAAGAGTACAGTTGTAAGATATATGCAGATATGCAAATGTTTCTATGGTGCTTGCACAGACAATGTTAGCTTAGGATTGCACTTTACATCTTAACACTAACAGCACAGACTGGAAGCCTAAAGGTTTTTAGATGGTTGCAACAGTCTAATTACTGTGGTTTGTAATAACTAACTTATGTCATTTACAGTTGGTGGCACCAACATAAAAAACTAATGTTCTGTTGTTTAAAATTCAGCTAGATACAAGCAGTGACACTAATTTCTGATACTACTCCTGTGCAAATTAAAAACAATAGCAACAAGTTGAACTTGACCAGCAATTGTTTCTACCATTACAACTACTGTATGCTGGAAATTCACATTAATGAAACTAATACTATTTT
>VRYO01001878.1:1682037-1704537 GCA_009812075.1 Sialia sialis
TGAAAACAACCATTAGGACCCACAGGCAACAAGGTGCTTCGGTCTCCATCTGAATTTAACTATATTTGTTCTTATTTGTGCGGCAGCTATGTTGCAGGGGAATGTGAGGTCATCTAGAAATTACTTTTATCACTGAAAAACATTTGAACAGTGTCTTCTGAAAGAGGGAGAAAAACAATTTTTCCCTTTTTAAGGCAATACAAGTAATTGTGTGCCTTGAGATTTAAGGTCCTTTCATGAGGTTTGTTTTTCACTTAGCATCTCTTCTCAAACATTTGTAAGTGTTGAAGAGAACTTCTGAACACAATTAAGCTTCAAATTTCATATATTTTCTTCAGAACTGTGAGTGACTAAGTTTTTTGATGCAAGTCTTTAGTGATTTTTAATCATGCTTATATTGCCATAATAATTTTCTCCAGATGCCGTATCTGTTCCCTTTGTTGCTACCAAGAAATTGCATTTTGGGCACCATTATACCTCCATATTACTTTATTGTTGGTGTTTTTTAATCGTCTGTACTGGGAACAACACTATTTAGTATCTTCACCTGTGACACACAGTGGGATTTGTTGGATGCACCCTCAGCAAGTTTTCCAGTAAGATCAAGCTGAGTGATGGTTGATTTAGTGGAGACAAGGTATGCTATCCAGGGGCACCCTGATGGGTTTGAGGAGTGGTCCCACATCAACCTTAGGAAGTCAGATTGGAGGATAAAGGGTTTGAGAGCAGCCCTGCATAGAAGGACCTGGGGGTATTAGGGAATGAAAAAAATGGACATGAGCTGGAAATGTGCCGTTGCCACCCAGAAAGGCAATTGTATCCTGGGCTGAATAAAAAGAAGTGTGCTCAGCAGGTAGAGGAGTCCTTCGCCTCCCCAGCCTGCTCTGTATTCTGCTCTCACAAGGTCCCGCCTGGAGCTTGCATTCAGCTCTGGGTTCCCCAGTACAAGACAAACATGGACCTATTAGAGCCAGTCCAGAGAAGAGCCACAAAAATAGTCAGAGCAGTGGAACACTTCTCCTATGAAAAAAAGTTGAGAGTTGGGATTGTTCAGCCTGGAGCAGAGAAGGTGCCAGGGAGACCTTTCAATACTTAAGGGGGTGTATAAGAAAGATGGGGACTTTCTACCAAGGCCTGTAGTGACAGAAAAAGGGGCAACATCTGTAAACTTGAGGAAGGTAGGTTTACATCAGATATAAGGAAAAAATATTTTACATGAGGATGGTGACACACTGAAAGAGATTACCCAGAGAAGTTGTGGATGCCCATCCCTGAAAGTTTTCAAAATCATGCTGGATGGTGCTTTCATCAATTTAATGAAGGATATCCCTGCTCATGGCAGAGTTAGTGAAGTAAACGATCTTTAAATACCCCTTCCATTCCAAACCATTCTATGATTCATTGCTATGCTTTTGATTCCATGTTCAAGAGGTTCTGACTACAAAACTTTTTTCCCAAATGAGTTCATTTCCTTTAAGGGCGGTCTCCAGGTTGCTTTTATTGCACTTCAGTGGTTGGAGTGCAGCCACTGTGTAAACAGAGAAGATAACAAGAAATAGCCATTAAAATGCACTACACATTAAGATATTAATTCCTCTTGTATTGGAACGTTTTAGTGTTTAGGACTGCATTTTTGCAAGGACAGTTCAAAGATTATTTTGATGACTAATCTGTGGAAGGATTAATATTTTAAAGGACTAATAATGATACAAAATTTTCCATTGTTTTTAACTATACTTTTTTACAGATTAACAGTAAATCAAGATAAAATCAAGCAGTTCAGTTGTCCACACAAAAATAAATTTCACAGGCTGCTCTGCCAGAAGCATAAGAAAGCTTTCTAAGGTTTAGAAAACACTGTCATACAAGCATCCCTTTCTGGAAGTGTAAATACAAGGGATAACATATTGGCTCTTGATACTTACATTTCTCTCAGCTCTAGAGTTTGTTTTTCAAAATCAAGGGTTGAAAGACAAAGTTCAGGCATGTGGATTAAAGATGTAAAGGGTCTGGCATTTATAGAATTTTACATATGTTCTGAGGAAGCAACTGTACAAGATATGTATGAAAAACAATGTCTTTTCCATAAGCAAAAAGATTTAAAGATTTGTGTATATACAGATAGAATTATATTTAAATGTGATTATTAGCAAAATTTTGCACTACTGTTTTGTTGTACAATAGGAGTTGGGCTAAGAACAAATTCACATGAGAAGTACTGAGTATTTAAATTTGGAATAAGTATTTCTTACTAATAGGTACGCTACTCAAATCTTAAAACATAGCTTAGTGATTTCGGACTTGTGATCAAAATTTTTTGATCTACTATATAATTGAATATGTATTTTAGGCAAGTTTAATATCATTTCTTGATGAACTAATCATGTTCAAAACTAGTCAATACTTTTTATTAATTACAATGAAGACAGAATGACAAACATCATTATTAACTCCACTGATGTCAAGAACTTGAGAAAACCCTGGTAGAAGATTAGGGAGAAAACTGTTGCATGATGAAAGGTTGAAAAATTGATGTCTTAAGTTATAGAAAGAGCAACTGGTCAGATGCTGGAGTTAAAAATTCATACAGACGGTGAAGCACTGAACCAGGTTGCTAGGGGAGCCTTAGAGTCCCCACCTTTTTGGGCCTCTCCCAAACCATCCTTGGAGTCAGACATATATCTGTGAGAAGTATGTTAAGTCCCTGCTAACTCTTTGGGATAATAAAGGGATGGTGGAAATATCTCTCAGCAAATACAATTATGACACCATGTCCCAATGTCCTCATCAAAATGGCTGTCTCCTTTGAACAAGGGCTGGCAAAATATACCTCTACCCGAGCTCAGGGTGACAATGCAATGTCACAAACAGAAAGCAATGACATGAATGCAGCAGCAGCAAAAAAAACAAAAAATATGGCTATGCTAAATTACTTCAAAGTTTTTGGTAAACATATAATGAACATCCTCATTTCCATGGATTACCTTCTTTACAGTTGATGGATCTACAATTATAAAGAAGACTTTTCCTGTACCCCAGCAATTTCAAAATAATACTCTCTATGAGAGATGTTTTTAATATAAAAGAAAGACTCTAATATCTTGCAGATCTGCCTGCTCATCTCAATACATTGCTTTTCCTTTGCTCCTAGATTGCAGAACATGAAGTTCCTCTTTGTCTGTGTCTGCCTCAAACATTCACTCTTCTGCATGCTTCACAGCTTTACATGAAGATTTCTCCCTTGCAACTAACTGGCAAATTACAACTGCATACTGTATGCTTAAAGAAATCACAATTTCTAATATTGAACAGGAATAACTGCCAGGACCCTGGTAACAGTTGCTGGACACTTACAAAGGTCTTATGAAGACTGTAGGCTTTTGGAGAAGAGCTTTGTGGTTTCAGAGGAAAAAGAAAGATAAGAGGACAGGCAGCTGAGGCATAAATATCTACTAGGAAGGAATGTGTAAAGTAATTTCCAAATATTTAGGGATGAAGCCAAATTCTGTAAGCCTGCAATAACTCCTCTGATGCAAGGTGAGCTTGTCTTCTGAATTTTGCAGAAGATAAGCCTCATCCTGCCTTGAGAAAATGGGTTTAGTATGATAGTTATGAAAATCCTGCTCAAATGTAGACAACAGTAACAAAACATTCAATTTCTAAACATTAGAACGTGTGCTGTTGCTGACAAGAAAACAACCAGATCGCATAACCAAGTACATGGTTTCTTAATTAAATTGAGTTGAGCTGGTGTCAACAAGGAGAAAATATACTTGATACAATATTCTCAATTATGAATAGCACATTTTCTACAGTGGATGCACTTCACATCAACTTTAACTTAAGGGGATACCAAATAAAGCAAAACATCAGTGAGAACTCAGGACAAGAAAATATAAATAATTGCAACAAATTTTAGATTTGTTTAGTAAAATAGTGCTCATTATAAAATTTGAATAAAAGATTCAGCTTTTCTTTGGAAAACATATGAAGGCAGACAATGTCTTTTATAATCCACAGTACTGTGTTACTATAGTAATCCTTTCCTTCTTCCAAACAAGAGATTTAACAATTTAAGTTTCCCTGCATATCTTTCATGTAATTCTATAGGAGGAAAAAAAGAGAATTAGTTCATTGGTTCATTTCTCATTTGTATATGTGGAAAAAAATAATGCAAGAAGTTCAGCAATTAATTCTGAAAGCTGCCGGGAAAATTCCAGGATTCAATCCATCTAGGATTCCCAGTGAACAAACTCCACAGTTCAGATCTGGATCCTCTAAACATTGTTGCCCATATCCACAACAAATCTTTAATGTTCTGCTAAAATCATTTAAGAAAAAGTGCTGTGGGACATCGTGACAGAGATATTGAGTCTCACAGGCAGTTATGTCAATGTAATGACTGGCAGGGAAAGGACTTTGCTTTTGGCTTTGTATTGAAGTGGTGGTAGATGTTGAGAGAGAAGCTGCCTAGGTCAGTGTGCTTACTGTGAGCTTTGTAGCCAAGAATATGATTTGCAACAAGTCATGTAATTCTTTTAAGCTCTTTTGGTGCCTTTTAATTCCACTCAGGGGTTGCAATAATCAGTCTAAAATCACAAAAGTATAATCTTTTTTTCTAGGTTGCAGCTCAAAGTATTTTGTATTGCTATGGTGACTTAGGCACCTAGTAACACGATGGAGTTTTTTACTCTGGGATTCAATGGCATGAAGGGCAATAAATTACATCATGTCTTGAAGTCCCTCCCAAGCTTACTTTGTATGAGACTTTAATTTTGATACAATTGACTCTCTAGCTTTCCTAGTGACTTCATATAGAAATGTATAAGATGACGAACTTCCTAAAACTTAGATGAAGGAAGTTTTCCCACGGGAATCTTTGGGACTGAAAATTTTCTAAGTCATATATGCCATGGCAACCTACATTGATTTTCTTTTAGTTTATGTTTGCCCATTAAATAAATAAAGATTCTTAAGAGTTAACAAAAACCAAAAATAACCTAAATTTTAAGTGAACTAAATAATTAGGTAGCTCTCAAGCAACTACTTCCCAAATCCAAGTGATATTCCATTTGATCCATTCTTCCTCATAATTCTGTAAACAGCCTTAAGCCCACAAACAATACATCTTCAAAACCAATAGGTTAGTCTGCAGATATTCCTTCAACTGCACTATTGACTATCTTTATTTCATTACAATTACTGTGCTTCAGTATATAAAAAGAAAAAACCAGAACACAATCTTTTTGTAACACAGTACCTTTTATAGAACTTCACATTTCCAGTGTAATTTTTAATGTCAGACACCAGCATTTTTTATTTATGGTTTTGCTAACTACTAACAGGTGCCTCAATTCTTTTATGCACTGAGCATCTTGAACTACAAGTGCAATTTTGATTCAGCTACACAGTGTTCCAGTAAACACTGGGAGAAGTTGCAGTAAACTTTAGAAGTTCGAAAATATTTATGTCCAAGCCGACAAGGAGAGCTACCAAGCTAAAATAATGCTGTGGCTAATCGAATTATTTGTGTATGTTTTTCATATTTTCATATGTGTAAAAGGTTTAAAATATTTATTTTTATGTGAAGCATTTTTGCTTTCTAGCGACTTCTTTGCATAAAGTATTTTCCAAGTTTAACCTGTTGAAACATATTATGTACAACTTCTATTGCTGTCTTTTTTTTCCTAGTGGAGGTGAACCAGTATTTCCTCAGGAAGAGCTGTATTACCTCTTGCCAATATAGCTATAGATCTGCAGGCTACCACACAGCAATTTTCAAGGAAAAGCTTTCATTTCCATTCCACTATTTGAGATTTAGAATTTTTATATTTATGTTTTGCTAGACAAACGGAGACAAATCCTCAAATCCTATAGTTCATGTTATGTAATTCTTACTCTGGCTTTCTACAATTTTACGCTATTTTAAACAGTTTATTATTTTTTCTAAGTAGACGTGAAACTGTTTATTGATGTGAATATGTACAACCACATAGGGAGCTACTAATCCAAATATTGAGAAAGGGAAGAAAGTATTAGACGAGTAATTAAATACAAATTCAGTAATGCTACTACTGTCACAGAATCCATTATTATTTCTCCTTGAAGATCATTAAACACTTCCCCCATGTATTTATCACATATGAAATGATGAAGAAGTGGCACTATTTCTAGATAAAGTAATGTTTCTCTGCAAATCTCTGAAAGGGAGACAGGTCCTGTTGTCACATATCCTTCTCAGGAAGCTCAAGGTGTGCTACCTCATTGCACTAAGGAGAGAGTGAAGCTACAGTATCCTGGTGGAAGAAGACCAGAATTATGATTCCTATAAAAGCACTACTCTTCAGTGGATGCACTTTGTCAGCTTGCCACTTTCAAATTGCACCCTTACACCCTGGGCCTTCCAAGAGCCGTTTTGAGAAAAAAAAATTGGAAGTAACAGCCTTCTATTTTCTGAAATGCAACACTGAAGCACTAAATGTACCTTTGAAATATACTTATTTTCATATTTATCACTTTATCCATCACAAGGATATCAAGTCTACCATGGTGGAGTTGGGAGTTGCATTGACTTGGCAATGGAAAACAGAGGCAACAAACAGTCCTAGCTGGCAGGCACTGCTGCAGATGCTGATAGGAGATAAAAGTGCAAAGGTACAGTTAATTGGACCACTAAAGTTTGTCTTTAGTTCATTGCTAGAGGAGATGGCATAAGATGGAATTAATCACGGTGGTCACAAAGCACCTCTGGTGCATCAAGCAAGGTAGGAGCAATTATGAATGAGTTTGTGTAAGTCAATTATTGCTTTTACAACCTCTAAACTAGACTTTTCTATTTATAACATCTGTTGATAAAATTTCAGCAGACAGTGTGGAAGCAGCTATTGTTCCTCATACTCTCCCTTCAATTACACTAGAATGAAAGGGAGGTGACTCCCTTGGGGCAGGGATAAAGTAAAATACTAATCACAAACTCAATAATTACCAATTGCACAAAACAGGTCTTGCAAGCACCACTTTTCTTTTGAAATAAATTTTAAAAGATGTAAATTCAGTTATTGCTGTTTCTCAGATGCATCCCTTCTGCGAGCACCTGATATGATTTCACTAGTATCAGTAAAACAAAATCCAGAGCACCTTTCTCCTTAAGCCTCATTGCTGAAATTGCTACATTGCTTCTGCTCACTCTGTCAGTGGCACTGTTTTAAAACACACTCTAGGATCACTGGATAATGCAGGTTAAGGGCTCTAAAATATCTCTAGGTGAAACCACTGCCTAAAGAAGGTCACAACAGATTGCTTGGGATATAATTCAGTCAGGTTTGGAAAACCTTGGAGGATATGGACTATACAACTTGCTTGTCAACAGCCCCATCCACTGCCTGTCTACGTGAGGAAAGAGGTGCCAAAACTAGACTCGGGGATTTTCTTTCCTCAGCGCAGGGCATGTCATTTAATGAAGTTCCTCTTGGCCAAGCCCTTCAGCTCATACAGGTCCTCTGAATGGCCATCTTACCCTTATGCATATTGACTGCTCCCCTCATCTGATATCATGTGCAAACCCAATGAGAAAGGGGTCCATCCTGCAGAATATCAAATAAAATGCAAAGAGGTCCCAGCAGATTCTTACATTCCAGGAGAAATCAGAGAATACCCAGGTATCGCAAATGTAAGACCAGAGTAAAAGTCAAGAACAATTAATAACTGGATGTGAAGATCTAGCATGAATATAGCAGAGGAAAGCTACTCTGTATATGAGTACCTATGTATGTCTAATATTAGAGGGGAGTGGGACACAGGATGATACTCATTATTGCCTGAAAATCTGAACTAAGAAAACACATAGTGCTATTTTAAAAGAGGCGAATATGCCACAAGCTATATAGGGTGTCGGGAAAGGAAGTACTAAGAGGGCTGTTTAATGAAGAAAAAGCAAAAAGAAGAAAGAAAAAAAGGGGGGATTTTAATCTATACCTTTTGGGCTTTAGGGGAATATAGATAGGAGAATATATTAAGACATTACACTTATATTAGCAGGAAAAATAAAACCCGTCTTTTTAAAAAACACTGACAAACTTATTCGTTAAAGGGGCACATCCAATTAGTCCTGACAAAACTGAGAAAATATTTCTTGCTTGTATTTGCATGGATGAACGTGTTCTGGATTTCAACATTAGTGATTTTGCTAATTTTATAGACTAGTAAGAGTCTAAAAAGTTTCAAAGACCTAATAAAAAGATTTCAGAGCTGGGAGAGCTCCTTGTCTTATTTAGAAGAAATAGAAAAAAAAGGGAAAACAAAGATTAAAATATTTTGAGAAACTGAAATTGAGAAATGGGACTGTAGGAGTTACAAGAAGTATCAGATGGAGATTAGGAATGATTTAGTGTCATTGAAGGAAGAATAAGAAATGAGGGAAAGCCAAAGACATGAAGACAGTTTCCTTAGATGAACACCAGATCTCATTCAAGTCAATGGTAAAATTCCCCTTGACTTCATTCGGACCATTACTACACTTCTGAAGTTTATTCACAGAAAATGTAAGTAACATTTGTAATGCATCTGACAGAACGCTTGGGGAGAAGGGGGAATAACCAAAGGTGAAACACATATTTTTCTACCACATGAATGAGTTGGGATAACAAGCATATATAAGACCAGTAATTTGACTTGCTCTATGAGCCTTCTAAGAATAATGCTGCAGTAAACAAGGAGAACAGATGGGTATATATAAATCTGCAAATTCCTGAGGAAAACTTCTAAAAATCTAACTCATACTACAAGTAGACACAAAGATTTATCAGTAATAACTGTAATTAGATGAAGAACAAAAGATTATATCACAACACTGAGGTAGGTTAGCAGCAAGAAGTCTCTAAGACCCTACATTTGATTTCTATTTTGAATATAATTAGGAATATCCCTGAAGATATAAACAGAGATAACAACATAATATATACAGATTAGTTACACATGAAGTTAACTGTGAAAAAAACCCAAAGCTGACAATTCATGGCAAAATGAATTTACTGCTGAGAAATAAAAAGAAAGAAAACAAACTACCCATAGATATCCATATATAACCATTTTAGAAATGTATTATGGATCCTTCAATGGTGCTTTTGCATGAGGAGTCAAAACCCAGTATGTTAGACTAACTAGGAGAGAATAATGACAATAACAATTATATAAAACATGTTTATGTATTTGTGAGTAGGTCCTCACCTCAACTTTTATATTCAATGTATTGACTACCCTTTAGCTATTACTCACTCATCCCAAAAACATATAGAAGAATCCAGGAAAAACCAAAAGAAGTGACTTATGGCATGGGGAACTTGTGGGAAATTTGGAATTGATTTAATTTAGCTTCCTCTGAAGTCAATACAAGAGTAGAGGCTTGGAAATATGAGTAACAGTGAGATACTAAAAATAAGGAAACATGGAAAGTATAAGAAAAAAGGACATGTTCACCTTTGCCTTACTCATACTAAAGGGTCACCCAATTAAATATGGCAGATTTATAATAATTGAATCATTATAGTTATAACACTATTAATTTGTTATAAAAGGAAAAAGGAATAATGCCACTGCAAAAGAGAAGTTTCTAAAATATGTTACAGAGTTAATGAGCTCTGTTTTTCAAAATTATTATCTATTTAAATCCTATCAAAAATATTAAGTATTCAATAATTCCAAGATGCTATCTATCATTACTCTACAGGAAAAATATTTTAACACATATTGACCTTCACACTGCAGAAGCCAGCTAGCCATTAATTCATGGACACTAGGAGCAAACCTCTCATTTTTCCTTTCTATAGCTTATGAACTTCCCAACTCAGGCATGACTTATCTGTTTATCTACAGATAAAATATACAAATACATTTGATCCTGAGGAGGCTGGAGTTGGTGCTTCCTGCCCCATCACTTTGGCTGATATACAAATATACAAATACAACTGGCTGTCTTCAAATTAGGGACATTTAAAACACAGGCTTTATTTTCAAAGGCAAGTTTTTAAATGGCCATACCAAAATTAAAAGCAAAATATGCAAAACAAGTTTTTGAAGAATTTCAGCTCTATACTAAGGAGTTTGAGTGGAAAAAATGGTGAAAACAATTTTTTAAAACCCCAATAATCAAACATGTTCTCTTCTTCCTTGAAGCTTACTACAAAGAAATGAGCATTGTATAGAAAAATTTCTAGAGTGTAAATTGACAGATTTATTTTGACAAGTTAATTTTCCTTTAACAAAATATAATATTTTGTTGAATTAAAATGGGCAGTGAAAACACACAGAGGGTTTTTTTATATTATGAAACTCATCATTAAATTGAGCAGGTCTTGGTGTGTTGTCTATTTTTGGGGTTCTTTTTTAATTATGATTATTATTTTCAGACTTGGCAAGAAGAGGCAAAGACTATTAAATACAGATACACTTTTTGCACTATTATATTAAATTTTGAACAAAGATAAAGACATTATCTTTCTGAAAAACTGGCATATGAAGAATCCTCTTTCTTTAAATATCAAATGAGGCTTATAGCTCACCTACAATTAGTCCTTCCTACAGGATCAAAATTTTTAAGAATCAAGTTCTGGCTAAGAAGATGACAGTAACATAGATTTTCTGATTCTAGAAACTCTTACTAAAATTCCCATCCTTGACATTTTCTTGCTCCCTTTGGTGTCTAAATAAATGAATTATCTCTGTGATAGAACCACAAGAAAGTAGAAACTTGACTAGAAATTAGCTTAGGGCACAGGCCTCTAAAGTCTTTCAACCCATCAAATGCATCTAGTTCAAACGTCTAAAGTTAACATGCTAAACAAAGAAAAGTATTAGGGAGAAAGAGCACAGAAGTTTTTAAGGCAAGATCTCAAAGCAAAACGGTACAGTACTATAGATTTCAGTGTGAATATTTTTGGGATTATTGAAGAACCATAAAAAGTAGCAAGGCCAGAAACAACAAAGTTCAAGACAAGAGGCTGCGGATCTAGCATGCTCTGTGGTGTCTAATGGCTGTGAAGTTTTAAAATTGTACCAGTTACACAGAATCTTAGCAGTAACAATTAGGTACCTCAGTGTCATTTATGGGTTAGATAATTATTGTCTATGCAAAAACTGGAAGGGTATTAAGCAATCCAGGAAGAGCTGAGGGAGAATTTGGACTGGGCTTTATGTAGGGTTTGTACATTTTAATATAAATACATGCTATATAAAATAGTTTTTCTATTTCTGTTGAAAACTTTTACATCAATAAAACTCTTGGGAAAGATAGAGCTGATCAGATAAATAGTATGGGACACCTCCCTTGAGGGAGTTAACAGCTCCTCCAAGTTTAGTGTCATAGGCAAACTCACTTAGTATCCTTTTCAGTCCTGCATCCAAGTCATTCCTGAGGATGGTGAAGAGCACAGGGCCAAGGATGGAGCTCTGTGGAACCCCACTAGTTGATGTCACCCCATTGCCTGTAACCCTTTGTGCCTGACCCTTGAGCCATTTGCTCACCCATCACATAAAGTGTTTATCCAGCTGAGTGCTGGACACTCTGTCCAGAAGGATCCTGTGAGAGACAATATTAAAAACTTTACTGAAGACCAAAAAGATCACATCTACTGGCCTTTTTACATCAGCTAGGTTGGTTATCTTGCCATAGAAGAAAATTAGATTTGACAACCTGAACTTCCCAGTCATGAAGCTTTGCTGGCTATGACCAATGACTGTGAGGTACTTCTCCTTTTTTTTCTCAATACTTCCCAGAATAAGTTATTCCATTATTTTGGCAGACACTGAATTGAGACCAACAGGCCTGTAGTTTCCAGGGTTCTCCTTCCTGCCTTTCTTGGAAACTGGGATGCTTGCCAGTTTCCAGTCAGCTTGGGACCTCTCTGGATTCCCGAGACCTCTAGCCTAGCTGGACTAGCTTGGTCTGCTAGAACAAGCTTGGAGAAAAGCCAGCTCTTCGGTTGTGGTTTTATTGCTGAATAGCTGATGGCAGTAGCACTTAACAAGGAGAACCACACATCACACTCAACACAGAAAAATGGGTCAAACAGACCTGTTAAAGACTTTCTGCACTACCCTTGCTGACATTTCTCATAGTAGCTGAATTTTATGTGCAATATATATTTCTCTGCAAGGCCAACTTTCAATTTGATCTTAAAAATAAGAGTACTTAAAAGTATTTAGCATTGATAGCTGTTCCAAATTACAAAATAAATGGATATGGACAATTCAGCTATTTTTATAAAACATGGCATACATGAAAAAGCCCCTACTTTTTCAAGATTTATGATATGGATCAAAAGAAACAGGGTTAGAAGAGACTTCAAGAGATCATAAAGTCTCTTAATTTCCTTTCCTTACCCCAAAGAAGGATCATTTATACTTAAATCACTTAAATATACTTAAATCACTTTTTTTTTTTTTAAATTTATCCTTAAAAGCTTCCAGTATCAGTGGTTGCTAAGACTTTCTATGTTGGTACCTATATTAGCACTTCATTATCCTAAAGTCAAAAAGGTGGAGAAATTTTTCTGGTGTCTATTCTAACTGTTCTTGTCAAAATACAAATAAACTATTTCTTGTCCCATTATAATGGACAAGTTCTTTCCCATCTTCTCTGCACCATGTTCTAAAGGCTGTCATCATTTCTCACCTAGTTCCTCTCTTCTCAAAAAAACCCTAGTATTTTCAGTCTTTCCCCAGTCTTCAGAAAAGACCAGTCAGAAGAACTGAGTGGAAGACAGAGCTTACTTTTAGGTACAATATGCCTGTTCAGTATGCTCTCAACAACCACATACCTTTGTCAGCACAGATTTGTCACCAGCTTCTAGACTGTGCATTCAGTCATTCTTACTTTTTTCAGAACATTTCATCAAACTTTTAACATGTGAATATTTTCATGCCTCCCATTTTTATACTATCGCAGATTTACCATTTAGATGTGAAGAGCAACATCTCAGATAAATATACTATATCAGTAAAATTTCTGCAAGAAAACACAAATACAGTCTGCCTGCAGACTGACCTGGCTAGAAAATATCTGAGATAGATATCACAGAGCCTAGATTAACATATCCTGTCTCTTAACCACATACTTTGGCCTCTCCTTAACATAGACTTCAGATTGACAGCGCAGTATATTCCTGCTGAACTAAATGTATTGCAAACAGTGCAATACAATAGTCATTAATAATCTGTATATATATATCTAGATAGAAAATAAAAATATATATGGTTTAAATTGTACTTTCAGCAGCTCAAGATAGATACAAACACATTATGATTCCTCTCATAATGTTATGAATTAAAGGACATGCATAGTAACAGAACACTACTTGATGGGTGCTCATCTTATGGTATGTCACTGCCATCAGGCATGGTTTGCCTTTGGGCTTTACATTCCCTTAGCACAGTCAATGGCAAACAGCTTTGTGTCAAACCCTTCTCTAAACGAATTGATGCTACTCTACAGGGGGACAGAAGTGTAAGTAATATACACCTTCTATTCAAACTGCATCTAAAGGTCCTTCTCAAAACCCAAGTAATTCAATTACTACCTGAAGACTGCAAGAGTTTGCGGCAGGGATTTGACAAACCCTTTTGTTTTGTCTTCGTACAGCACTTTCCACAACAGGGCCCCAAATCCATACATAATAGTGCATATTAAAATAAACCATAACGGTTTAGCTGAATATAGCTGAAATAAGCTTTTTTCCCCAACACAGGAACAGAGACCAAGAAGAAACACATTATATACAAGCACATCTGGAAGTCTTCAAAAACCTGTTAATATCTATCCTCATAACTAAATCCAAACTGAGTCTTTTTATGGAATGGCTTGTCGACATATGAGGAAAATGGACAGTCTGCTCTATCAGAAAGAGTCTGTTTAGCCTACAAAGTAAAGATTCAAAGCTCACGGTATGCCCTCTAGACTACATTTGAGAAACGTGAGGAAGAGTAAAAAAAGACTTGGTAAACTAAAATACCTACCAGCAAAACCAAATTGGAAAATATTTAGTCTGGAAATTGGAATATGTCTTATAATAATCAAAGGAACGAAGTTTCACAAGGTCTGTCAAATATGTGGACTACAATAATTTTAGGAGAGGAATTGCAATATATATAGTTGCCCACATCGCTCTTATCTCCTGTGTTCTCAGAGCAAGAGGAGATAAAAGCTCCAAGACCATTTTTTCAGTTATGATGTCTGATAATGCCAAATTTGCAAGGAATGAAGAAAAGGAGGGAAAACATGAAGAGAAATAAAAATCCATTTTGGAGGAAGTCCCTAATTACCCAGACTACTACTATCATAGCAGAATACCGCATCAAATAAACATATCCTCTTATCCATCTCAATCTGCAGCTTATTAAAGTCGTTGAAAAGCATCAGTGGAGCAGTCAGAATCATATGAAGATTCTGCAACATCATTAAATCCTTATTAATGGGTACAGTGAATGAATTTGGTAAAATCTTGGTATAGGAGGAAGACTACTGGATATGTTCAGCCTACTTTAAGATACTCTTTCAATGTTTTAATTATTTGGAGAAAACCACTAGAATACTTGCATTTATAACCCTAAAAGAAATTAAATCGGGATTTTACCCTACATGTGCATTCCCAGCACTGATCTAAATCAAAGGCTTTTGTTAGATGCAACTGCACTTTGCCAGAAGATTGGGAACTTTGTTTTGCATATAAACTTTACCAGGTATAATCACTCTTTAGCCAGCCTGAAATTTAGCAACTTTACCATGACCTACAAATGGGGTTTCACAAGAGATGAATTCTATCTATAAATTATTACAAAAACCCATTCAATTGGAATTCTTAGTCTTGTAAAATGTGTAAAGTGCAAAGTTTTCTATGAATTCTAAAGATTAAACAACAGTCAAATATTCTCAGCATAATGTCATACATTTTTCAAGGAATACTTGGATTTATGGATCACAATTTAGACTACTGGTCAATTGAATATAATTGCATATTTTTATTTGACTTTTTATGTGATAATTAAGTTTAAAGACACATTTTGGATACATATATTTAGGAAATAGTATTTAGAGAATCCACTTTCAAAAACTTGGCTTTTGCTATTACAGTTACATAAAAACCAAATGCAATCATCAACAGTGGATAAAATTTGTTCGTGTCTGTGCAGTTTTAGAAATGTACTTTAACAGCACTGTCATCTCAGCTTCTGCATTGTGTAAAGACAGTACTCTCTTATGAACTAATTTTGGGAATTAGACGACCACATTGCAGAGAGATTTAGTAGTACAATGTCAAACAAATTTCTAAACATCTGCAACAACACTTAGGATGCTGCCTTTTATTATTCTTTTGTGGGAAAAGCAAAAGTATCTTGTCCATAGATTGAGAATTCATGATAGCAGTACCACAAAGTTTTCATCAAGATAGCTTCCAAAAAGATTCTGTGAAATCCCACAGGAGCCTACCAACCTCTACAAGCCATGCTATGGGGATCTGACTCTTTTCAGCTGAAGGCACTGTATCTCTGTAGTGATCTTTTTGTTCAGAGCATTGGGAATGTACCCTAGAAGTGCAACAACTGGGGCTGGAATAATGTAAAAAAGAAATAGCAACTTCTGATCAAAAGTCAGACATGTAACATTTAAGACGCTAGAGACAAAATGATAAAGAACTGGACCATCAGTGTTGGAAAATAAGTAAATTGATGAACAGAAACAAACAGAGGATAAATGGGCTGAAAAGTAATGTAAAATAAAATTTTAAAAAATGAGAATATAAATATTTAAAGAAATATTCAAGTGAAAAGTTGTTTCAATGGGAATGGTGAAAAATATTATTAATCAAAACATCATTGCTTATTTTTCTATTAGTGTCCACAGGTAAATGGCTCTGCACAAAAGCCACAATTATTTCACTGCATATTCTCACAATAGAACTTTCTTCAATAGGAATATGCTCAGACAAAAGCTATAACCTTTAAGATCCCGTTTCCTAGCTCTTCCTCCTTTCATATAAAAATAAAAGTCAATTGTTGTCACAAAGTCTCTTTGCCCATTATCATCCTTATGTTAGATTTAGGAATAAAAATGTGTGAAATTAAATTATACAGGCATTAAAATATCATGTGATTAGGTGAAACGTTTTTGATGAACAAGGATACCCACAAATACTTCAATTGCTACCACATTCATCTGCTCAATTACATGCTTCTCACCTATTTAATAATGCTTGTTACATCCCTGTTAATTGATGTGTTTCGTGAGTTTATTTTCTTATACATTATGTCAAGTCTTATACAATGAACAAGAGACTTGGATCATAGCAGTCTCCTAGAACAGAACAAGCCTCCAAGGTAAATGCAAAGAGATCACGAAATGGGACAATGAAACGATAACACAAAAAAAAAAAAAAAAAAAAAAAGTAAGAAGGAAATACAGGGGATTGGAACATTATGAAGTTAAAGAAACAAGGGAATGAAAGGGATTAAAACTGGAATGATAGGTAACCTACTGTAAGTGGTGTGAAAGCTTAACAGTAGGGGACTGGAATAATCAGATATGGGAACGACCTGACAGTGGAATGCTTTCAAACTGAAGCACCTCAAAAGTAAATGATCTTAGAGCAGAATAATCATATTTGCCTCTGGGAATAAAATTTAAAGATAAAAAAGTTTGAGGAAAAAAAAAAAAAAAAAAAAACAAGTTTGATGATTATGCAGATAGAACTGCAGAGAGAAATGACCCAGTCAGGGCAAGAGTGAGAAAAGGTAAAGGAGTAGGGTTGGGAATGACAGGAGAATAAAAGAAAAGGTGACTGAAACCATAGATGCTTGGAACTCACTTTTTGCAGACAAAATCGAAGACGAAGGACTGCACTGGATAATGTCTTTTTTTTTCTTTTACTTTTTTTTTCCAGATTGACTCTTACCCTTGCTCATTCGGACAAAAGTTATCCTATCTCAGAACAACCTATCATAACATTTTCTAGAAACAGCTTTAAAGATCATGGAATATGCATGTGTGTCTTGACATTTGGCTTAAAAAATTCCCATCTCAGGTAGTATAGCACTACAATAGCTGAACTTAAAGACTCATATAGGAGATGATGTATGAACTCGCTTTTTGAGAAGCAACTCTAAAACCTTACATCTTGTTTTCACTTTTCTAAAAAAGCTGTCAACAAATGATGTGCTAGAAATCAGAATGGCATTAACTCCGGGATTCTGGATCTGCTGTTAGGAACTAGATTATTTCAGTACTAGATTATTCCTCAATCTACACTCTCACAGAGCGAGAAGAGAGACAACCGCAATGACAAGGCCCTTCCTCAAAATCTCATCAGAGGGGTATCCGTTTACCCTACCACATTTTCTAACTCCTTCTTCTCCTTATTTAATGAGCTGTAGTGAGTTTTAATAGAATGGTATAATTGCCCCATTGTTTCCTAAGGTAAGACTACATTTTCTCAGTCTGCCATTTTCCTTGTTTTCTCATGACTGATTTCTTTCAATGTCCTTAACTGCTATGAAGAGCCTTGCAGATTAAAATCGTACCTTCTTCCCCCCAGGATTACACAATGAAATAAAGTGGCATTTTGCATGATGCATTTGCCATGACCATGGGGACAAGTAATGGGCTAAGTATTCTGGTGATAAAACACCCATGTCTGTGCCAGTCGCAATAATCACTAAAGTGTAATCAGTCTGAAACAAATGCAGAGAAAAACACCAGAAAAATAGTTGAATTTGATTTCCCTCCCTATCTGCCATCCCCAAAAGTGAGAACTCTCCAATGTATAATAGAGACAGGGAAAGCAATAGCACAAAATTGATTTCATTATGATCCTGATGTTAATTTAAAAATCAAAATTTATTAGTTCTGAAAGGACTGACCTTTAAATCCCACCAAAGTTCTTCAGCAGCATGATGTCTATTACGTACAGGTTAAGAAGTTGTGTTTGCGGTAATGCATGAACTGTCATTATTGAGCATCATCTCATGTCTCATCCAATGTTGTTGCTTCTACAGGAATAATAAACGTTTTCTCCAATGTTTCCCACAACCCAGCTTTATCTGCACTTCTTTGGATTTGTTTTCCTCAGTTCAGAATTCTGCATTTGTACTCCAAAGGTATGTATTATGGAACTTAGCAGTTACATCCATGTACAATTGTTACACGAGATTAGCAGCACCTAGTTTTACATAAATAAGGAATCTTTGTGCACCAAACATCTTCAGCTGTGTTTGTCACTTTGAAACCTGTTGCTTATTAGCTCTAGCTTACAATAAATTCAGAGAAGTAGTCCATGTTGAAATAATGAAAGAAAAAACAGTCTTAAGCATTGACTTAAAATACAATTGCCTGATATTGACTGTTGACAACTGATCTTAAGAGAAATTTAAATTTTGAACAGAACATATATGCCCACAATAAGTAACACATTTTCTCAGTGAAGATTTATGTCAAGGAAGCACACGGCGCCTATGTAACAGGAATCAGATTTGAAGGCCAGTCAAAGACAAAACTTGTATTTAATACTGCTGAAATACAGAAAGAACACCTAGGACTTAAGATTCCACCCATGCAACCCATGTTGCATCCTGGATCATGGAATTTCCACCTTTCATCAGATAGAGAAAGGAAAGTGGGAGGCACACAGCATAAAATTTCTGATGTTTTATGTAAGAATTGATGTGAGAGTTACCCCAGCTACCAGGCCGTGGTTATACTGATCACCTACAACTGGTATTTTTAAGTATTCAAAAAACATAAGAAATGGAGGAGATTATATTTCATTACCTGAGGCTAAAATTTTGGAGGTTTTAAAGTGCTCTAACACTGACTGGGACTCACTGCACTTAACAAGCACTTAAGTGTGATACATTTACTCAAAGTTATGGACCGCCTGTCTTTCTGAAGTCAATGAACAGAGACTATTTTCTAAGTAAGTTGATTCGCCTGCCTATGTTAAGATACCTGGTAAATTAATGGGTAAATTAATGACTCTAACTGCTCTTACTACTGAGTTTTGCAAAACCAGATGTTAAGTACGAGGTTCATATCTAATTTCCCACTTTCTGACACTCAGTAACTAAGGCATGACAATAACAGAAGTCAGTGTCTCTGATAACGTTCCAGTACTCAATTACAGATATACTGACTTCTGCACACACACACAAAATATGCTAAAAACTTTAATATGATCATTCCAAAATAAGACAGGTTTGCTATCACATGGTTTTATCAGAAAATGACAGTCAGTACAGTTTTAACAACCAAATGCCCAACTGAGATGCTTGACTTTGACTGTCACTGGGATTTTTTTCGCATTTCCTGCTAAAATACCAAACAAATGCCTCTCTTTGGAATTTTGTCTAGAATCTGAACTCTGAGCTTTCCCAACTGAATGATCTGATCCCTAATACTTTGCTCCAGTATTCCTGCATGTGTGCCACCTACAAAATGGCAGGCAACACTGCTCAGCATATACTTGCTGGGTATTGCATTTGGGAATCACGGGATGGAGGTTGAATCTGCTTGGAGACTAACAGAGCCTCCAAATTCATAGGTGAGTGCAGTAATTATCACCTCAAGAACCTAAATTCATAGGTGAGTGCAGTAATTATCACCTTAAGAACCTTTCTCTAGGGGAGAAACACCCACACTTCCTGGGTGAACCTTCTCAGGAGATTAAAAGTAAGTAGGTGCTTGCGCCAATAAAATACTTTTTTTTTTAACAAGTTCATTAACTATTTTTCAGTTAAAAAAAGAAAAAGAAAAAAGAGATTATGTTATCTGCGTAGGCAGCACAAAATTTAAATTGTGTCTTTTTTTGTTTGCCATATTCCTCACTTGTTTTACTTCTGTTTTGCTTTACCTATACTATTTTATCATTTTTTATGCACTATTCTTTAACAAAAATGACGGTCTCTGATCAATATGGTCATGGAAGCAAGGAAGAGGTTTTTTCCTTTTCCTTGGTCCTCTGCCTCCCATGCAAGCCTCTCCCTACCCTGGCCTTTCGTTGCAGATTGCATTCATTCCTTTTTTCTCCTGCAAAGAAAAGGAAAAAATGTCATAAATGAGTGGCATCTAGGTTTCATCTTTTGTCTGATAGCTCATGGTCTCACAGAAGAGCCCAGAATTCTTGCACTGAGTTTGGTGCAAGGGTGGTGTCTCCGGACATTTACATTCTTCAGTGTATCAAGAATAGAGCAACATGTCCTCTCAAGTTTCAACGGAGTCAACATAGCAAGTCCCAAAAATGCTTATTTTGACAAATGACACATCATAAAAATAAGAGAGAAAGGCTGAATCTTGAGTTAGGGTGTAACTTAAGGTATTTACTTTTGTTATAGGCAAGAATTACTTCAATACGCACTATTTTAACTATAAACACAGCTATAAATGTAGCCATATCTACATAATCATATGCATGGTTATCACAGTTTATCCAGCAGAATGGCAGACAGAACATAGGATATGTAAACAGTTCTGCCTAACACTTACAAAATAACTTTAATAGCAAATGTCATTCTTTTCTGTAAAGTAGCTGTTTTTAACACACATGATCTAACTCTTGTTTGCTCTTTAAAGTTTTATTGTCTTGGCATTTTATACAGGAAGAGAGCATTAGCATACTCAGGAGAACTGCTAAAAGTAAAAGGCCTCAAGCTACCCACTGCATGGTTGATAGCATAAAGCATGGGATATAAAAACTTTTGTCTGATTGCTCACTTTACTTGTTTTAGAGTAGTGTTACTCTCAAGAGCATATATTCATGTTCTTTCTACTTCAAGTTTTATTACTTCTTTTGTATTATTTAATACATCTAAAGACACTTCCAAAAGACAAATTTTTCCATTTTGAAAAAGTAATGGTTTGGAACCTGATAAAATACATGAATGTTCACAGTGTATTATTTTCAAAGGCAAGTAGAATAAATGCGCTATAAAACAATTAAATGCGTGACAATAAACATTTCTATGTGATCACAGATATATTAACATGCCAAATAAAAGAAGAAAAAAAAATCAGTAAAATATTTTCCCTAAAAAAAAAGGTCAGATCAAAATGGATTCTTAACACATCAGAGCATAAGAAAAAAAAGAGATTCTGGTCTCAATTACTGTTACTGTTAAATATCCCACTCTAGCAATTAAAATGAACATTTAAAATGTGAAAGAGAAAATGGAATGAAAAAAGGTAAATGAGATCAGCTTTTTAAAACATAAAAAAGATACTATAATTTTAGATACACATAAAAAAATCAACCTACAGTAAACTTAAAACTAAGTCTACTTACATACCACACTGCTAATTATTATATAAATAACCTGGGAAACAATACCTCCAAGATACATGTTTTACTATTTAGTAAACAAGAAACTGCCATGTTTGACACCACTGATTAAGGCCAGGCATTTCTAAAGCTTCAGACACATTTCTGAAATCCACAATACATCAATTTTTAATACTTCCACTCTCTCAGCTCCATTAAAAAGATGGTAGGGGAAAGAATTTAGAGTAATTAATGATATAGTTAGCTGCTAAATATTAATAGGAATCGTAGTCTTGCATAAAATATAACATATAAACCTTGCCAATACAGACGCACCAGTAATTAAACTTGAATACGTAATTACACTGATTTATATGACAGGCAAAAAGTTACACTTTACTGGCTTCTATGTAAACTGTGGGCAACAGTTAAACTTTGAATTTTATGGTTTATATAAACGGGCAATATCTCTACTACAGTTCATAAATGGTTTAGAGAGTCATAGTTAAAATTACAACTAATTCCAGTGTGAACATTCTGACTATACCTTACAAACCAGGCTCTGAAAATGACCACAGAGATCAGCCTCCCATTACATTCAGAGCTTGCAAGCAAATTGATGAGGTTTAAAACAAACAAACAAAAAATATTTAAAAAAATCTTATAGCAATCTCACTACAAAGTAAATGAAGATACATCTATTTAAACGTTTTAATATAAATGTTTAGTTTCAAATATATAGCTCCAGATGTTTCACTTACTACCTTCTTTCAAAGCTCTTTTGAATAATATTGTGTCATAGACTAAGGCATTTTTTCTTGAAAGGAAGCTGACTGCACTTACATGTGAGGCTGAGGAGAGCAGCCTGGACTGCTATTTCCATTACTGTCAATGTGATCCAGCGAACCATTGAGATCTTCATGGACTGCCTGCAGTAAGCCACTGGATGCGTTATTTATCAGTCCCGGGTTACTTAGCAATGGTAAGCTACTCTCTGCCAGCGCAGCCTACCAAAATGAAAAGTAAAACCAAAATTATTAGTCCCTGCATACACATAGCACTCATACATGTATGAGGATTTAGAAATATTCACACACAGAACAGCTAATTTTGAGTAGCTGTTGAGGTGGTCAGAAGGATTTTGGACATTTCCACTCATTTGCTGCATCCTGATATTTTCTCATTCCGAATATAACAGCATTTCTGC
>VRYO01001878.1:1714537-1719537 GCA_009812075.1 Sialia sialis
CGTATTTTTCATCACACTCATTGTTTTCCAACTGTCACTAAATTGTTCATTTTCTTGGCCTGCTACATTTGTAGACCTATTTACTGTTTATAAAGCAATATGCACTTACAGGTTTTGGAGATGGCTTGGGCTCCGAGGGTCGCATGTGCAAGTGGGTCATCATTGCTTGAAGACGTTCGCGTTCTTTAGAAAGCTGTTAAGAAAGAGTGGGATCAGAAGCATTTTAGAAATGACTGATACAGCTATTTCACTGCAGTGATACATCTTATCATTGAGCTTGTCTTGGTGTAACGATTCCTGCATATAAAAGTCTGTGTCAGTAGAAACTTATCTAAGAGGAAATGCAACTTTGGGCACAGAAAGAAAGAAAGGAAGGGGAAAAAAAAAACCAACAAAAACTTTTATAGCCTTTCATATGTTAAAAGGTCAGAGAAAACAAATAGCACTTCATCTTTTTGTCAATAAGAGAATTGAGGTCACAGTTGCCTCGACAGTAACAAGTTACTAAGACCATAAATTAGAAGGCCCATAGTGTCTCTTTAAAGTCCTGTGGACACTGTTAGCAATGGACTAGTGCCAAGAGCTGTGAGGGGGTGAAGGGTCCTCAAAGCACAGTGCCTGCCAGGATTGACTACACACTTCATCCTTTCCCACTGAGGTCCAGTTAGTGCCCCCTGCAATCTGCCATCATCAATCTAATTCAATAGAGTGACAGAGCCCAGGCAGTGTGAAACACTGAACTCTGCCATCAAGTCGGCATCGACACTGCACTGGGTCTCATTACAACTGATGGACCCTACTTCACTAGCAGTCAGACAAAGCAAAAAATGGCATAATTGGTCACACCGCAAGCTAAATCTTCACTTCAAATGTTAGATTACAGGCTAGCCTTTGTAAATGGTAAACAGTTCCTGTGAAGCCCTTATGTTGCTTTAAAAAAACATCGTGTTACTTAAACCTCTACTTTTTCCTAACTGATACCAATTTCTGATCATACATCATGTAAATATTTGTAGTTTCAGATTCAAACAAGGCACCAAATTAAAAGTAAAAAATGAAAGAGGAGGAAGTGCTTCCAATATGGAACTTGTTGATAAAAATAGCAGAATATAAAAGAGAAAAATGTATTTTACAACATGAAAAAATTTCTTCTTTTTTCACAATCTGACTTACAAGAAGAAATGCTCAAAATTTTGCTCTAGTGATTTGGCTATGGCTACCTACATCATGATTTCAACATTATTTGCAATAAGAATTAAACTTGATGTTTAATACTACCATTTTCCAGAGAGTTCTTGCTTACACACCTGTAGAGTAAGACTGGACAAAGGAAAACAACTTGTAAGTAATTTTAAGACAGGTAACTATTTTTAGTATTGCAGGCATTTAATTTAATCTCTGTAGCTTCAATTAATAACCTTTGAGGCAAGGGATGAGAAGAAGGTTTCTTCTTCATATTATGTGTAGCTTCATACTATTTGTGTGACATTTTAGTGACATAGTATTTGCCATGACATAAATTCCTAACAGACCCAACCAACAAATTAAACTAATGCTATTGTGTAAATGATATAAAAGAAATAGCAGCTTTACCTGGGTTTAAAAATCATTCATTCTAAGGGAAATGACAACAAATTACATTATTGTATGATCCTCTCATTGTTTTGGATTTTGAGCATTGAAGTAAAAAAGACCCAAAAAAGCCTTGGTTGAAAGAAGTATTCTTACACGAAAGAGAACTGTGAGACAATTTTCCAAAAAAGCTGAGAAAGGTGAGAGTTGTTATCCTTCTTTCTCTACATACGGCAAGAAACAGGGACAAAAATCTTAGTTCCTTGCTGCATCCCTTGAGTTCCTCTGAGCAGTCCCAAAAGGGCATGGGACTACTGAGACATGTTCCCCCATGACTCTGTGTGTGCAGCAGGAGACTGGTGGTGCAAGTGTCCTGCATGGTCACCCCTGAGGCTTGTGCCCAACCTCAGTAGCCTGGAAAATGTAGTCACAATAGAGGGAGACCCCAAGGGTGCTCACCACTCCCTGCATGAGCAGAAGGGAACATTCACATACATGCAGTGACCTCTAATGGTTAGAGCATGCACACTCCCTGGGGACCTTCCTCAGGGGTCTGATATTACACCTTCTTACTTGCAGAAGAAGGCTCCCCATCAGGCTGGGATTCATTTTGGGTGGAGATATGCTCTGCTACTCTTTTATCCCACAGAAAAGCACCGACAAGCACTGGGTCAGAAGAGGAAGAAGGAAGAGGGGTCCTGACCCAGCATTTTAAAAAGTGAAGATGGCTTGGATCCAGTCTTTACTCCAGGGACTGCATTTTTCATTTGTGATGAATAATGTTAGAGTCTTAGTTCAAGCAAAATACTGTAGACAATTTTGATGTTAGATAATTATTGCATAATTTATAATGTGAAAAATCTTTTAGTAAAAAACCCTAATTTGTTCATGAATATCAACAAATTTAATGTAAGAAACATATGTCTTTAAGCTAGAATCGCTAAGGCAAATGTTTTCAATTTAGTTTAGGTTAACAGTAAATAAATAAAGGATAATGCATCCGCATAACAAACCTGTATTTCTAACTGCTGAACCACTTGCATTTGCACCCGACACTGAGCAGTGCTTCTGTCATCCAATGCGTGTTCATTGTTAAGGTGCCTAGAGAAGGAAGTAAGACAGTGTTAAGAAGAAGAAAATATCTTTATGAGTCCATTTTTCTCTCCTGCACATATGGCTTCCGTTACTTCCAATAGGAGTTGTGCAGAAAGACCTAGTCAGAGCATGCTGTACAGACAACAACACAAAATAATAAAACTGATTATTTCATTTAGTTCTACAAAATTTCCCAGTGAGGACTGTCAGATACCCATTTTCTATCTCCCAGGTCACATATGCCATCTAAGGGCCAATGTAACCAGTTATGAATATTTTTTAGTATGATTGAACTTATTTCCACTCCCTGTTGCTGATGCAGATGCAGAGAATCACCTTACAAATAAGTCTCCAAAAGGTATAATTGCTTTTAAGCTGCTTGAACTACTGAGAATGAATGTAGAATTTGTTATGATTTTTCTAGCTGCTCTTCTTTAATCATTAAGCAACATCCAGTACCCCTCCCCAAAAACAGAGCTGTAGGTGAACAACCAAATTTCAATGCAGTTTCTAGAAGTAGACTGAGGATGATGGAAGTGATTGCCTCCTCCCAGTATGAAGAAAAATGTGAGAGGTAAAGGCAAGGGAAAGAGCAGCTATGCACCTTATTAACACAGAAAGCCTTCTGGGAAAGGTTCAGGCTACACACGTGAGCTTAGCAAAACAAAAACATACTCCATCAGGGAAAGAGGACCTCATTGAGCAGCTGCCTGAAACTGAAGTTCAGCCCGGACCCAAGTGGCTGCTCCCTAGTCATTTCAATTCAGTTTAAATTTACAAAGATCAATTAATAACATTTTTTTGAAGAACAATGTGTTCATTTGCTTCTCTCTCTCTTCCAGGATCAAAGAAGTCCCTTTTGGAGCTTTAATATTGGGCATTCTGCTCCATGGAGAAGAAAACATAAGAGTCAGGTTAAAGAAGAAATGGGAGCAAAGTACTTCTGCCTTTGAATGTGGATTTACTGGTTATTTCCACAGTAGTCATGAGGGGTAAGCTTTACAAGAACTACAGTCACAGATGTTCTCACAGTTACAAGAAATAAGTTATGTATACCATGGAGGAAATGTATCTTCTACTTTTTCTTTTCTACCAGAATTAATCAGAGAATTGTGCAGTCATTTGATTGTTAATCTATGGGGAAAACATATTTGTCAGAATAGTGGAAAAAGAGAGGGACTCTATCACATCTAGTAACATGTGTCTTTCAAATCATGACTTCACAGGTTTAAGACCCTATGATAGAGTGTTCAGGTGAGCAAAATGTTCAGCTATTCTTGAAACAGGCATGGCTTAGGAAGAGATATAAGTAATTGTGAAAGGTTTTGTTCATTCTTTTAATATAAAATTCTTTAAGAATATACATGTAACTTGCTTGGTAGTTTATGCTAAGTTCAAGCATCACCAAGGACACATTTCCTTTATGTGAGTCATAGAACTTATAATTTATTTAATTTCAAAGGCACTGACTTCATCCCTCCCATTGATGAAAAAATGCACAATCCATTTTAAAAGCAGGTAATTGCTCAGAACCATTCACTGGTTTTCTGAAATTTTGATTCAGAAGAATTTTTCTCCCTCAATTACACAGGTATGATAGTGCCTATTAATGTATCGGTTAAATATTTTCAGTTAATTGGGTACAAAATTGCCAGAAAAAGGTCTGAAGACAGATTTTACTTTTGCATCATCACCACTATCACCAGTACACACCAGTACACCGTGCTTCCAGGTGCACATATGCTCACCTGTGCATGCTCACAGGAGAGTAAGCAAGCGTACAGCTATGAAAGATCTCCCAGCCCAAGTTTGAGGCCACTGTGCACTCATAATTATTTATTAGTTATTACAACACCATATGTTTGCACAACACCTTACAAAATAGATACAGACATAGTCCTTGCCCTGAGGAACTTTAAATGTAACAGCAGTATGCAGTGTGCGAGAAGAAAGTCCAGTGTAATGTAATTTCAATATGATTACACGGTAACTTGGGAGTATGTTGCAAGTTTCTTGAGAGTTAACACAGTAATCTTCAGAAACTGGTGAGATATACACATTTTTATACCATACTTTTACTGTGCATTTTGCTGTGCATTGTGGAGTAAAGATACCTATGAAAGCAGTAAGACTGTAAAAATTGTTTTAATTTTTTTTTCTGATCTTTCTTGCCTGTGAAGTAGGCTTGCTTTATTTATCATGCAAGTACAGGCAATCTAATGAAAGAAAAACTAGGTCTAATACATTTTTAAAAATCTCTAAAGTAACTTTTCTCTGTATCAAGTTGCTGCACTATCAGGGTCCAGTATGTGTCAATCTGTCAAGACAGAAAT
>VRYO01001878.1:1724537-1739537 GCA_009812075.1 Sialia sialis
CAAAGCCTTGAAAACTACAGCCATTAGTCCTGTCATCCCCTATAAAGTTAATGGGTTGGAAAAATGGTCAATCTTTGGACTAAAACTTGATATTTAATTGAAAGAAAATGGTTTTTAATTGTAATGGGGATTTTGCATTAGTGTGAACATGAAAAGGTACTAAAAAATCTGATGCAAGGTTATATATTGATTTCCATCTTAATGCTAGTGAAAAACGAAGGAAAATTTGTATTTGATAAACAAACTCTCCTATTCAGCATCATGACTTCTTATTTGTTTTAAGGACACAGTAAATAGACTTGAAGGAAAAGAAGAAATAACAAAATATTCTCAGACATCTTCTGCTGATATATAGGACAAAAAGCCATGACACTGCTGTAAACCCTGATTGCTTCTACATCAGAATTATCAAGATGTTATGTGTCACTTTCACATTTTCCAGGGTTATTTGGTTCAGGAAAGCAAGGACATCTGTAAACCTGGCACTACACTGCCTTAATCAAAATGGTTTTACTGATCATGGATTATAACAAGCGACCTGACATAATGGATGTGCAAAGTCTGCCCAAAGAATTAGCATCACTATAGGCTAGATGGATGGACGTATTCAGGAAACGCAGTTTTTCTTGAAAAGGAAAATGCTTCAGCTAAATGAGTTTAAATTCTTATTATTAATAATACTTAGAACACTACATTGAATTTGGGAGATTTCATTTTCCTTTTAATACAAACTTATGTAAATCAGGTTCTTTTAAATCCTATACAGTTTTCTTTAATAATAAGCCATTGTTTTGACAATCCACTTAATGCACTAATAAACAAAAATTTGTCAGGAGTGATACCTACATACAATTTGCAAGTCAGTGTAAGTTACTTAATTTAAAACTGAAAGACAGAGAAAGCACTGCAAATACTTTATGAATAGTATTGCTATAATTCTATTATAAAAGTTATTGTAATACTGAGCGGTTATGGTCTGCTGTTAAGGTGCTTCTGTTATATACCCTGTAGCTTGCCATTTGTAAACACATCTTTTTGATGTTTCTGCCAACATCCTGGCAACAAAGCAGTGCAATTTCAAATGAGCTAATTAACTTAATTGTTGATGAAGCATGAAACAGTTCATTCACCCTGTTAGCTGCACCATGACAACATAAGAGTCTCAGTCCCTGAAGTTACTCATCTATATAAGCCTATCTGTAGCTTTCCATTAAGATCTATTGCATGCCAAATGAGTATGGCTCTTCTAACAAAGACCAGTCCATAACGTACATAGGTAGCAAATCAGTGCTGTTGTTGGAAATTCAAATGAACACAGAAATACTAGTAAATACCTTGAAATAAATAAAAAAGAAAAATTGCAGAAACCCATTGCAGTTTGAAGCAGCAGATGAAAAAGAAAAGCTGCGTCACTTATTTCCTAAATGCTCTGATGTAGAAAATAGCTGGCTAAACGGAATTCTGAAAGCAATGACATCACTTTTCAGTCCTGAAAGGTGCAAACCCACCTGTACACTGTGAGGCTTTTTCTATGTATCTCGTGTACATGCAAGAATAAAAGCAAAAATAGATTAGCATGTGAGAGTTAAATGGCCATGCTTAGGCCTTTGTACTTTTTTATTTATACCACATACAGAAATTCCCACTTCACAAAAACTGTCAGAATTTAAAATGTACTTTTTCATACTCCTACTATCCAATATAAAATCTAAAGCATCTCTTCAAATTTTCTGAGGCTCCATTTCAGTAAAGGATAATAAGAGGATTAAACACTGTGCTATTGAAAGGCCTGCAAAAGTGTTCAACATGAAAGAAAGGATAACAATTTGACCCTCTGCCGATAGCCTCGATTATCCATTTGCTTGAAATACACACAAAAAAATCTCTGATATGGTTTACAGTAAAACTTTGTTTGCCCTCTTCCACTTTCCCTTGCCTTGAACAATTTTGTACCAATGAATAAAAATCCACCTACTTTAAAAATTGTCCAAAATCTTCACAAACGCTTTCACAGCCAGGCCATTTGCAAACTCCATGACCATAGAGAGTATGGGAGGCTCCAGTCTCCTCATGTGACGAGCTGCAGCAAAAGAATAAGGCATCAGATTCATCTCAAAAGCCATAATCGTTGGAGGCTGCTAGCGCCTGTCAGGTTATGATCAGTGACAAACAGGTCAAAACAGGTCAATTTAGCTCAGAGCAGTCAGAAAAATTTAATCGTTCTATTGAATAGTTCAACTGCCAAGGCTAGATGATGTTCCAATTAGAGAAGAAATAGAGCCAAAGATGACTGTTAATAAAGGATGAAAAAATAAGATGACTGTATAATACCATATGCTAATTATGCCATATGACCTTGGCGTAACATTTACCTATAAATAAAAAATACACTCAGAACTGATCAATTCTGATTATAAATATTGCAGACTGACTGTCAGACATTCTGAATATTGTGACCCTTCAAAAAAATATTTGATTTTTCTGCTCAATGTGTATAAAAATAAAGTTGCTTCCATTAATAAATATTTTTGTTCGCAAACATTGCTTTCATGAATTATGTCGCTTCATAAAAATCCCTAGCTGTATTCCATTCCTTTTTCTGGAGCCCCTGAAATTGTTTCATCCATGATGAGTTATCAAAGAAATTCAGGGAATTATTCCGTGGATGTGGGTGACATCGTGAAGGAAAGAACCATTCTGTGAGATATAACCACAAAAGTAATACTTACTAAAACGACTACTACAAAGGTATTCAGATTTCTAAATAATACAAAATATTGACACTTTAATCATGTCTCATAAGTCTTAAAATAGTTAAATGGAAAATTTATTTGAAAATGAAATTACTTGCAATGTAGATTATATAGATACAATTAAATTTCACATTATATTGAGATCATCTGTATCTCACTAAACTAATATATTTACTGGTGTTTCAAATACTACATACTCTAATATTTAATCCATTACTTGAAATTAAGAAACAGTATCAATGTGTCTGAAAAATGATCTTAACTTCATCCATATAGTGCAATTCCACTGTATTACACTAACAACACTGAAAATTTGTATGAAATATGTCAACTTCATTACTGTCATGCAGAAAAGACAGAAAATTTATTGGTTCTTTTCACAAGAAACAAACAACATAAGAGCTGCTTTTATATACTCTTTTGAAGCTCTTTTAACATAGAATCTTTGCTCTGAATTACAGCCTTGACAACTCATATAGATGTACTTTGTCAATGAAACCAGAAGTGTGATTCAAGAGTAAGGCCTGACTGCCAGGTGTGTTAAACATGAATGAAACTATGCACCTACAAAAGTGTCCAAAAATGTGCATTTACACCCGCTACACCAGCCCACTTGATTTCTAACTTTTACCCATAAGTTTGTGAGTTATAAAAACACATGCAGGTAATTTTGTTGTGTCTGCACAGTTAGATATCTTTACTGAAAATTATGCCCTATTGATAAACAATTCTGGAAAATCAGATCTTGCACAATCTCTTAAGTAACCTCTATCAAGTGCTATTTTTTTATTGGAAATCATGTGACTTAAGATGTTACACAACTGCTTCATGTCAAATGATAAGCACAATGGAAATCTCATCAGAATTACCTGTCTCGCCTTGCATTTAGAACTGAAGACTGTCCATTCACTATGGAATGATGAGTTATTGGTGGTGATGCTTTGGAAGTGGTGGAGGAGGTAGTAGAGGAGGAATTGTTAGTAGTGAGGTCTAGCCCTCCATGTTTAATGCCATTGTCTTCCATACTGTGAACTCCAGTCACTTCTTTCCATAACTGCTGAATCTCAGCAGGACTTAAGCCGGCTATAAAATGAAAGAGAGCCCCACTAATATAACAAAATAAAGAGTTTCATATAATGAGCTCAGTGATATTAATGGATTAATGCCAACAATAAAGCTGATGCTCTTTTACCAGCACAATCAACATGTAGTAAAACATAAAATCATAAATTCATAAATCCGTAAATTCATAAACATAAAACAAAAAAAGAGCTTAAACGTGCTCTCTATTCCTCTCACAACCTGGTAACTTGTAGTTTCCAGGATTTATCCTAAGTTACAAAAAGCAATGTCTTGTTGAATATATTCGTGTTACATTTTTGTTACATTTGTGTTAGGGTTGTCTGGCTCAAGTTTGCATGAAATCATGGAAACCTACAGTATAATATGCTTCTGCCTGAAGACTACAAAACACAGGCAAGAGAAGGGCTCTGAGCATTCTCTTATCTTCCCATTGAACATGCAGCTAAGATAGGAAACCAGATTTTGAAAGATGATGAGTTCATCAGAAATATATACACCCTCTGTCACTGCCAGACCTTGTAAGTTTGACATATCACTTTTGAAGAATACTAGATTAAATACAGAAAATAACGTGAAGCCCAGAGATCTTGGGATTTCAAAGCCAGGTTCTTCAGCCTGACATGGTAAGTTCCAGAGGTATCTTAAAATCTGTCTTTTGTATTTCATCTCAACAACCAAAATTAGGTGACACATGGTCATGGTATCTTGATCTGCTGGAATGCAAAATATTCAAAATGCTGATGCTGCTTAAATCAAAATACCGTGCTTTTGTTTTTTGTTTTTGTGGGGATTTTGGTTTGTTTTTGTTTGGTTTGTTTTGTTTTGGTTTTTTTTTACTTTTTTAAAACAAAAGAGCTCACTTTTCTAGTACTGAAAATTACTAGAAAGCATCTGTTCATTTAAAATTTTCATTTAGTGTATTTTTTTTTGTTAATAAGATACAGCAGAAAGATGTAAAGGATGTTTTTTTGCTTTTGGGCAAATCTATTTTATTTTGAGAACATATAAAATCAGACTACTGAAAGAGATTGAACAAAAAATTATGAAAAAGCACAGGAAGTTCCTTAAGACTTCTCAGTAGTTATCTCACCGCGAAGCATTCAAAGCTATTAAAAGTAGATTAGTAGTTATTTACAGAAATATTTCTTCTGGAAGAAGTATGGAAATAAAGTGGGTGGAGGTGTTGCTTTGTTGTTGTTTGGGTTTTTTTTTAATTATCAAAGCAGCTCATTTTTAGACTACTGCTTTGAGTCCTGCTTCTTTATCTTAGATACCAACACCCACTGCCAAACTCAGAAAAGGAAAAAGTAAAAAGAGTAGATTGCAAGTCCTAAAACTGGAATTTATATCGTATTTCTATAGCAAAACCCTAAGTTTTAAGGAATCAAGCAGAGAAGCCAGGCTTTAATTTACTGCATTAGAGAGATGGGTAACAGGAATGATGGTAATACTGGCTGTAATTGTTTAATGAAGGTAAGTAATTACTGCTGAGTTCATGAGGTATGTTCCAGCAACACTGCAAAAACCCCACTTCAGTGTTGTAAATAACAGTTGCCTGTAAATGTAATCACAAATCAAAATGAAATAATGTATTCATTTAGGTGGCATGATATACAGAGTACATTATTTACTTCAAACTCTTCCTCCCACTATTGAAAAAAATAAACTTACGTCTCTCTACGCTCAGACTGGTTAATTTTATCACTTCTTCACAGGACCCTGAAAGGCTGCCTTTTAGGATAAAAGGATTACAGGCAGGCACTTAAAAAGTAAAAAAGTTAATAAGTGGATTTGTAATTAATTGTAAATTATGGCAATTCTGTGGTTTCTATGTCAAAAAAAAGTCCAACTCTTTTTTTACTAGAGGCCTGTGAAATGGCTGACAGAAATTTCAGTCTGGATGTAAAAGTAGGGTGAGTTTTAAAGTTTCATAGGCTGTGAGAGCCCTTAAAAAACCTTCCCCACAATACCTTAAAGGGGAAAGGTTCAAAAAGAAGACCCAGAGTAGGATAAAAATTACGGACTGTAATAAAAAGGTCAAATACTGATTTCCTATGAAACTTAAAAACACCAAGAATTTGGGTATTTTAATATTACTTTCATACCTCTTTTAACCTCTATCTACTCTATTCAATAAATGTTTAATTAAAAACAATAATTTTAGAATCCATCCATGCAACTGTTTTTTCCTTTTCCAACATGGATCGATCAAGGTTTTGGTGGTTTTTTGTTTATTTTGTTTGGGGATTTTTTTTACTGCTGTGATTTACAGTTCTTTGCATTTAACTAGCATCAACACAGCAATACATGGAAGTAGCTCACACAAAATCACTGCTTTTAGTGAAGACCTGGTCACAAAATACATGCTAAAACACCTACTACCTATTACATCTTATTTGTGACACCTGACCATCAAGAAAACATGGGAAACATTCCTGTTCTTTAAAGGCAGAAACTATCCTTGAAGAAAATACTGTTTATATATGCAAACTCACAGCTGTACTTGTAAGATACATCGTTTCACACTATCAAATACAAACCCTTTTGCCAATAATGATTTGTGGTTTATGGGACTCTTTATGACCAATAAGTTTTAAACACAAATTCCCTGTGCTACTTTCTAGCCATCCATGTAACTGAGCAAACTGGATGGATGCATATATAAAACATTTGTGCTACACACATAAATCCCACTGAATAACTATCTTATTTCTCTCACAGCACAGCAGAAGCAGAAAACTGTATTTTTACCACATCTAGTGTCTATTACCTTAATTCAATTCTGAAGATTTAGTTTAAAGAGGAAGAAATAAATACTTGTATGTAATTCATTATTATGAAAAAAAATCAAGGCAAAACCAAAAAGAGATTAATTAACTTCAAAAATAACAATCCATATATGTAAACTGCAAATTTTTTTAATTTCTTACTTCTTTTTTATCAATCTTTTTTGTCGTGAGTTGGACTTTATGCTTTGAGTAAAAGAAAGATCTTAAAAAGTACTGTTTACTCCTAAGAACTATTAAAAAGGGTTTTTTTCTCTGTTTTTATACTAGAAGTGGAGGAATGAGTGTTGCATTAAAATAATGAATATCAATGCAATTGGGTAGGAGCGCTGAGGGAAATCTATGGGGATAGCCTAATGTGAAAAAAACTGAGGAATTCCTCTAGCAACAGATCGCCCAAGAGGAGAATGCAAAAGGTAAAGCAGTTTAGAGGGAAGCTGTGTGTCATGGTTTTTTAAATTCTGGTCCAAACCAATTGTACAAAAAGAAACCAGCATTAGAAGTCTCTTATCTCCAGATTTATGAATCAACTTGTCTCCCCACATCTATTCTATTTGGTGTAGTACGACTTGTATTTGTTGTAACTTTTACAATTTTAGATATGCTTTGTCATAGCTTTTTTTTTTTTTTACACAATGCAATTAATAAATGTATTTGTAATCTCTGGTTTTCTGGTCATTTTACTTTATTTATTTGGTTTGGTTTGGGGTTCTGGGGTATTTTTGGATCATTGTCTATATACTGTGTACTCTGATTCTGCTCATCTGATTTCTGAGGCTTCGATTTCATAATAGTTACCTAGTGGAGGAACAAGTTATATGCATAAAGGCCAATTAAAAATATTGTTACCTGACATGAACATAGTCAGGACTGAGGTATCAGACATCAGAATATTGTATAACTTTTATGACAGATGCTTAGCTCAACTGTTTATGGTAAAACAAACAGAAACACATACCTCAAAGGTTATAGAGTCCCCTAGATGGGAAGACTTTGACCTTATCTTAAAATGTAAGCACCATTTATCTCCACATTAGTTTAAGTTTCAAAAGTGTGTGCCCTATTTTCTTTCAAGTAGTAGAGTTTGAGCTCATTTTCATCATTGAGAAATCTTGATCAAAGTGACAAAAGGAATTTTTTTTCAAAAAGTCTTTACGGTTATTTGTCAGTCACAGTTCATTACTATTGGAATCACCAGCTTCAAAACTTGTTATTCTATTTAACCTATTTAATATAAAGGAATAGAAAAGAAAAGAAATTCTAAGGCTTTTCCCTACATACACTTGTCATAAATTGAAGATTCAAAGTGCTTTTCAATGCCAAACACTTTATTTTCTTAGAAGAAAAAGAAAAGAAAGTGAGCTTTTGAATGGCTTTAATATCACTATCAGATGTATTTTATAGCTGTTTGTTTACATTAAATGAAATAACATTCTACTAAATCAGATTTTAGTTATTCCTCAGAGAAAAGCAATGATGCTTGAATTGTGCTGCTATTAGAAATTGTTCTCAGCACATAAGCTCAATAAATATGCACCATCCATCTAGGAAAAAAACACTAAAAAGCTGCCTTTATTTTTCCAAAAGAGTATGCTGTAAAATTTATCAGCACCCAGAAAATTTGGTAATCTGAAAAATAAAGTTTCAATTACAAAGTATGCTTAAGTGTCATAATGGGAAACTTTTGAAGTTCAGATGCAAACGGAATGGTTAAAAAGTTGAGAATTTAGAAATTTCTCCAGTCATATATTACTGAAATACCTTGTGGCAGAGACTGGACAGGAAGAGCAGACTGGCCAGGTGGGATGGAAATGAGTCCCTGACGCTGAAGGTTCAGCAGATGTTGCTGCTGCTGAAGTTGTTGCATCTGGAGGAGCTGCTGCTGGAAGACAAGCTGCTGGGCTGCCAACTGCTGCTGCTGTTGCTGCTGCTGCTGCTACAAAGAGAATGGGGGGAAAAAAACGAAAAAGCAAATGCAGCAAAAAGTAAAGTGCACAGTAAAGCCTAGAAAGCCAAAAACATAAAATCAACTTCTCTCTTTTTAATCTCAGTTATTAAATAATAATGCTATTTGTAGAATACTCAGGCAGTGAAAGTGTTTGAAATTTTCTATTTTATTCATTTAAGCTATTAGGTTTTAGGGGAAATGGCAAGATACACTTAATGACACACTAAAGAAAAGGGTCAAGAAAAAGTATATAACAGCTGCTTCAAATAAAAAAAAAAAGCTCAGCTCATGGCAGATGATAACAAATTTATCTATGCTAAACGGAAAACTTTTTACAGCAGTCTGTGATTTGAAGGCACTCTTGTTTTTCCAATTGACTAAGTTTGGTCTGCAGTGGCCCATGAACATGGTCTCCAGTGATCTATTAGTAAACTGGGATGTAGCCTTCCTTTCACGGGCCTGTTAGCTCACTCTCTTTTCATGTTGGAATATATTACAAGGAGCATGGCATTCAAGGCAACGAAATGCCCTATTATGGAGCAAAAGTACAGGTTCCAACTTTGTGAGGCATTTCAAGACAAACTTGAGTCTACAAAGACTCAGGAGGGTATGAGAAGGCAGTCACACTTCAGAAAAAGACAGGCTGCTGTGGAAGACCTTTCCTTTCCAGTTTGGGGAAAAGAGAAACTTCTGATGCGCTCACTGGAAAACAGACTGCATAATGGAGCAAGTCATGTGGATTGCCCAGAGCCTCCGGAGAAATAAGGGAGCAATTTCTATTCTGTAGTTGATGGCTGTCTGAAATTCTATTCACAAATCCAAACAGAAACAAAGCCTCAGGAGGTCACAACTGCTTCTTCGACGTTTGCATAATGGGCAGCTTGAAGACAACGTCTAGGATACCTGCTGATCAATTTAACTACTTCAACATGTTTTGTTTGTATTCTGTTTATATTTGATGCAGTTTGCTGACAAGTGCAAGCTAGGCCTGAGAAACCCACTTGTCAGGTTGATTTATGAGCACATCAAACTGTAACTTTCTACTCGCCACTTCAAACCTACAGTAGCAGTTCATTAATCAGGGGCCTATGACTTTGAAATCTGTGCTCAATCGCTCTTTTTCAGCCATGGACTAAATTTGCATGCTCTCTGAGCTGTGCCAAGGAGCAAAGTAAGGCTCCTTCCCCAAAACAGATTGCCTGTGAATACAAGATAATCAGTACAGAGTCCACCACAGTTTGTTCCTTGCATACTCAGATTCATTAGTGAACATTAGACGACAGCAGGACTAGACTGCTCAAATCCTATGTCTCAGAAAGGGGAGCAGGAGAATTATACCAGCACTGCTATTAAGCCCAGTAAAAAATATAAGAACAAATCTTTGATAGCTGCATCCTTGCTATAGGAAAAGATCTAAACTGGTCTTGCCTTTTCCAAGCTTCTGACAGCTCAGACTAGTGTGCATCAGCAAGGGTCTTAGCTCCTACCTCTTTTGCTTGCTTTCCTGGATGCTGTTGCTGCTGTTGCTGCTGCTGCTGCTGCTGCTGCTGTTGCTGCTGCTGCTGCTGCTGCTGTTGTTGCTGTTGTTGCTGCTGTTGTTGCTGTTGCTGCTGCTGTTGCTGCTGCTGCTGCAAAAGCTGAAGATGTAACTGCTCTTGCTGTTTCTTGTAAAACTCTTGTAGTTGTTGCTGAATAAACCATTTTGACTTTAATAAATAAAGGCAAAAGTTTCAAGTATTACAAATCTCCTAAACTCTTCTAGATTGGCATATGGTAGCGTAGCCATTAAGTATCACCTCATAACAAAAAATGTGATTTGAAGAGGCAGATCTACATACATTTTTTTCCAAGGCGGTTCTGAAATTTTCCAATGCAGATTCCAAAATATCCTAAACAGAAGGGTATAGAAAATCTGTATTCTAAAGGGAATGCAAGAGCCAAATTAACTCCTCAAATAGCTATACCTAAGTTCCTTACACGTCCTATATAACAAATCAGAAGCTGCACTCATCCACTTGCAAGAAACCTACAAGTCACTAAGGCCAAACATAACTGTCTGCTTCTGAGGGGAAAAAAGTAATTAATCTGTCAATCTGCTTAGCAGGATGCTGGATTCACAACTGAAGGTGAATTGCCTGTAACAAGCATGGTACTAGATATTAAAATGTTTAAACATAATTCAGTGACTGAGCTATGACTATGACAAACAGATACCTCATTTTCTGTATGACAATTAAGCATGCACCCAAAAATCCACTTTGTGTTACACCAAGGCACTGATCACTGACACTATCATTACTGTATGAATAACAAGTACACCTATTTTTCAATTAGCTGACAGATTTTGTGCTAAGGAAATAGCAAACTCCTCCTCCTTTTTAGCTTTACTTTGGACAAATTTTTAGTAAGTAAAAAAAATAAAATAAAAAATCTTTTCCCTTGCTGAAACAAGCATTTAAGTTCAAATTTCATAACCGCATACCATTTATGTGACTAAAGGGAGCACTAGAGTGTTATGTATTTTAAAGCAACAATTACATGCAACTCTATTTGCACTTCCTTTGGCAGGTCTACAATTAAAATGCGCCTAAGCGCTTGAAAATTTAAACATCAAATTTTTTGGTATTTGTAATGTATCTGCCACTGCTCCTGTTTCTGGTTTTATTATAATATTGAATGTTTCAAAGTGCTATTTCACACTTCTGCATTAAAAAAATAAAAAATAAAAAATCTGGAGACTGAGAAGTTTCATGTTTATTTACATTCTTTTTGGTGTAATGAGCAATGAAATATTACAAAATAAGACCACAAAATGGGTTTGACATTTGTGTGAATGCCCTGTGCTAGCAGTCCAAAGCAGGTAACACACATTACCTGCTGCAACATAACTGCTTGCTGCTGCTGGAGAAGTGCTTGAAGCTGCTGCGGAGACAACACTTGCTGCTGGAGAATCTGCTGCATTTGCTGAGGGGTGATCACCTGGGGAGTCATCATGGCCACTGACACAGGCACCTGCACAGGGAAAGAAAGATATCATCATCAAACACATTTTACTTTGCCTGCACTACAGCAATACATCTTTGTTATTTTGTACCAAAGATGGACCATAATTTTTTACATAGTATTTATCACTGTAAAGTTCCAGTTTCAGTCAGAATCTGTTATTTTAAGGCCACAGTACAGTGGCACTCTATTTCCAGAGGCATCAGTTTCGATCAGACTCAAGCTTTATGTTTCACATATCTTATGTACTCCTGCAAGAAATTTAAGCATTGGCTAGTATAAATGTGTATTTAAAAATAAATGATCACATGGCAGGGCTCTCAACACTTCATAATCAATCATCTTATCAAGTGTCATAATGTTACGAATAGAAAAATCTATTGAGACTATTTCAAAGGATATGATTAAGGCAGACAGAAAGATATGTATCTTTAAGCAGTAAATGTTTTCCACAATAAAGACACTTAGCCTAAAAATTTTTTGCATAATACATCACTTCAGTAGAAGAAAAACTTTCTTGCTCAGCTGGTCTTTTAAGAAGGTCTGATTTAGGAAATGGAATAAAATACAGGAATAAAAACGTCATGGACATATCAGAGTACGCAGCAAGGACTCCCACCTCAGCCACCTGGTCTCTGCAGAGAGAACGGTGTTCTTAGCACTCCCAACTGAAAAGTGGAAATTGGGGAACCTTGGCATTAGATTATTAGTTTTTCCACTAAACTCTAAGAATGCATTTTTGTGTAGGTGCTGTTTTGGACATGGCTTTATTTTCCACTTGTAATGCAGTGAGCTAAAGCGTCAGCAAATGCATAAACACCCACATACACACATGTTACCAGGAATATATGCATGAGTTGGAAAGACACACCAAGCATGTTTCTTTGTGTATTTAGGAGAGAAAAGTCCTATGAAAGAACCCAGGGTATTTGTCGAGTGCTGTGGCAGGAACACAACGTGAGGCCATTGCTCCAGCTACCCAGGACACGGTCAAACAGCTGTCAGCAAGCCAGGCTTTCCACCCATGAAAAAGCAGACACTCACTTGTCTAGCAAAATTCAAATGTTTTTTCTGCATATAACAGCAAGCTGGCATATAAATACTGCTTTAAGAGATGTTGTGGGACATTCCAGTCTTCTGTAAATCAGTAAAAATAATATTATTATTAATAAATTAAATTGTGAGCCAATTTTAGGAGAAAAAACTCTTCTAATGTTTCTATTACTTGAATCTATCCCAAAAGACTTTGTATAAATGAAACAGAGGAAAAAAGAAACACAAGTCCACTGAAATTTACTATTAGCAGAAATTACCTCATGTCATATTACACGGAATACCACTTTTCACACAATTCATCACAGCATAAACTAGGGTCTTAAAACACCAACTAATTAAGAATCTGAAAGTAAACATACTAGCCTTTACTAAAAAGTCTGATAATCTTTTGGCAAACATCAAATAAATTTTAAGAATTAAAAATTCTGAAGGCTTTACTTTAAAACACAAATGGAAAAGACAGACCAGATTTCCACTCAGAAACTTGTGAGGAGGAATTTAAGCTCAGCTATCCCTGTACTCTTTCCATTATCAACAGAATAAAGAAATCCTGCACAAAGTATATCTGATTAATTTAGGGATTTTTTTTTAACATGGAGCTAAGCCCACACTGTGAATATGCCTGTCTCTCTCCATGGAGTGCAGACTCACTTTGAATAGACATCTAAATTTCAGATGATTAATGCTGGCTGTTACACTTTGTAACATCTAGTTTTGTAGCATTGGAAACACCAGGTATCTATACAGTAATTTTTTATTTTAAATTTGGCAAGACAAGAGAAACAGGTTTTTGCATGAGCGAAGAATAAAATTCACTGACTAGAGTCACTATTCAATTCCCTCTGAAGACACCAAGAATTTCCTCTGTTTACTTGAGATCTGAATTTTTCATCTTGTAAAAAATTTTATCCCACTGATGTTATTCAACTACCACAGGTCACACAGATATGAGAAGGCAGAGAGGAAGATGGAAGCTTTTACAATCAAACCTTTAACCTTTAAACCCTGCAAGAACTTTACTAACACTTACATGCTTTCTATTATAATATGTACCAAAATATGATATTTTGATCGAAACTGTGTGAAAATCTACCTAATTCTGTAACTGGCACTGATTTGTCCATACTCTGTGCTAGAGACTCTGGCCTGTAAGATGTTTAGCAGGACCCATGGTATCACAAGAGTCCTCTATTCCTCAGTCTGCAATACAGATTCCCCTCTACCAGGCATATTTTTCAGCTTTTGTAGTATCCACTCTGAATCTCCCTGACTGTGTACATGCTCCTATACATGGAGCTCTTATACACTACTGCTTTGCAATACATTCTAATAGCTTTTCTCACTAAATTTGTTTTTCCTGTAATTTTCAGTAGTTCAACTGTATAAGCTAGAGAACTAATATACCTGTTTTTCAGGATGATAGAAGAATGAAAAAACAACTAGCAGTCAAGATCAGTAGTAAAAATAGATCCTTGCAGATAATATTGCCTTTATAATAATTTTATGTAATTATACATATGTGTGTATCATACCTGGTGCATATATTCTTTCCCACAGATAAAGGACTAGGCATTTTGAAAACTGCTTGAAATTTACATTAGCAGAACACATTAAGCAAAGAGATTTCTCTAATTGTCATTAGGTAATATAAATTGGTACATTTCACAGCCTTCATTGATATACCAGACTGTACTTTATTTCTTACTGGCATGGTGCTGCTGTGCTGTCTGGGTTAGAAGACTATCTGAAACCGGCTATTTTATGGCCAATTATATGCATTAGGTATATTTCTTTGATTTAATGTCTGTGTTTTCCAAGATTTCCAATCTGATTTTACAAAAATGTAGCAGAGAGGCAATCTCTGACTCTTTTTTCATAGAAATCTCTCAGTGCATCTAGAATCAGTTCAGGTAGAGTGACCCAGTGAAGAGGTAGGATTGCTCCTTTGAGTGGACCATGAGCTCACCAAAATTCCTGGTTAAACCTCTCATGAAAAACTGCAGTGAACAAAATTATTTATAACTACAACCTGTTTGTTGCATGGCATCCTCAAAGACAGCCTCTAAAGAACACATAAATCTGTTGGCCCCATGATAGACCCAGATGGAGGGTCCATCATATTTTGAAGTTTCTCACGTTTTTCTTGCAGGCTATCCCCTATTTTTTTGATTAGCTGATAAATCCTGGTAAATAAAATTCCAGATATCTGAACAAGCAATTTTTTAGCACATCTAAATGATATTTCAAGCAAGAAAAACTGTAAATTGCTTTATTATTGCATGTGAATATAAAAATTAAATAAAAGTATGACTCAGAATAAAAACATTGATATTGGAAATTGGATGAACATGGATGCAAAAATGAAAACAGA
>VRYO01001878.1:1744537-1817037 GCA_009812075.1 Sialia sialis
TCTTCATAGCATGACATGCAGTAAATTACAAGTGCTTCAAGCAGCTCGGTGAATTACAGTTCATCACTTTGAAAGGTTCCCACTACAAGACTACAGATATCAGATCTGGCAGTTAGGATCCAATTAACACTTTGGTCAGAATAATCAGATTGCGTGTGTAAGACTTGTATAATTCGTTTATTGCTTCCATGCATCTTCTGTCTGTAGGTAAATTTGTTGCTGTTATTTCAAAGCTTGGAATCAGTATTTCACTTGCCTTTAGGTTATATTTCAAGCCTTTTTGCAGTGCAGTGATGAACTCTCCCTGTTCCACCAATTTAGATCACTTGTCCCATAGATATTATTGCTTGAGAAATGGTTTGTTTCTGGTCATTTTGTTTTGTATTCTTACCATGTCATTATATGTCTAGGAAAAAAATTGCTAGCAATTTTTACTAAGCACATTTTATTTAGTGTAACAGAGACAGTTTTCTCCAACATGATCACTGTGAATCTTACAGAACACCCAGATAACTGTAAATGACATATGCATTGACATTTACATGTGTACTGTCATGCAAAACCATTTCTTGCTACACTGAATATAGTACTATAACTGAATGAAAAAAAAATCTGATTTTCTGATATCATTTTCCATGCCATGGTCAGTGTACATAAAGGTTCTTCAGGATAAACCTTATCAGTACAAAGTAATGGATTTCAAATTCTATGTTGTTACCTAGTGCTTTATGGCAAATTGCACTTTCAAGTCTTAGAGGCAGTGAGAATCCTTGGGAAGAAGTGAACTTGCCCAAGGTATCCCACTTTTTTCACAGAGAAACAGTAATGAACAGGCACACAAGTGATGAAAGTTGGAAACACAGAAACTTATAAACTGGATAGGCAAAAAGATCAAAGGCTACTGACACCCCTGTATATTGTTGAAAATAGTCTGCCTTTTTCCCTCTGACAGCCCTGCCATACGAACACGTAGGAAAGGTAATAGCTTATTTGTCTATACAGCAATGCATACTTCAGCTCTTCATGGACACATGCATTTCAAATACTACAGGAACAAGAATTAAAACAGAAACCTAAATTCTTTTTTCAGTTTAAAAGTGTTTCAAGAAAAAACATTACGTAACACTTTATGGTCTTGAAATGTGAGTGATGGGATAGGAAGTGCTAAGGCAACAATACCTATTTGCCTCAGATCAATGACATCCATAAATTACTGATGTCTGAAAATATTTGATGGCCAATAATACTTCAAGTTTCAGTCCACTTTCTAATGAGCTACAGTACATGTAAAAAATTACAATGACGAACTACAAGACCTACAGAAAGCCCAAGGACTATATGGCTCACCAACCAAATCAGTTTTCGAGAAGTATTGTACTATTTGGATATCAGAATCCATCTGCACTGTTTCCCTCTCACAAGACAATGCCAGCAAGTATGCAGCCAGTAGCCAGGCAAACCATAGCTTGTAACTTTAACAGCATAAATTAGGAGGTGTGTCTATACACTATTTATACAGCTAAGAGAGAAAGAGAGAAGCTCTTTTAGACAATTCAGACTGAATAAACTGAGCTCTGTTCTGAATTTTGAATTGTTCTGTGCAAGAGCTTTTTCTCCATGAATCGCAAGGAACCTTCCCATGTAGGCATGTTACATTTGATGATGAGAAGACTTCCTTTCCTTTCGACAGCAGAACAAAACAGCAGTGCATGAGCGAGCCCCATGGAAGTGAAGAAGAAAAGAACTATCCAGGTGTGGACACTTGGAGCCACTACAACTATTCTTGAAGGGGAGTATCTTGTATGCTTTCAAACAAGAAAAACTAGGTGACCTCCAAATGGCCCTTAGTACATACATCAAATAGTATAAATTAAAATATACAGTTAATCTTACAATTTGAAAAAATCAGTATACTAATGATGGGATTATTTTACTGTTGTGTGCCAATTCTAAGTGGACACAAGACAGCTTTACAAAACTCCAGCTAACTGCTGACCTTGAGTGACTTAGGTTTCTACTAGTTTAAAGGAACTCCAATAGCACATTGTATTTTAAAGCAATTTAATTTGATACTCTTGTTTTCCAACAAAATGCATCCAAACAAATTGACATACTCCTTCCTCACATGGCCAAATCAAACTCTATCCCAAGAAAGTGAATTACCACCTCCCTAAAATTTTCTGCATTTGCATTTTGTTTGTGCTGTAAAATGTGCACAGGCTGAAGGTTCTCATCTGTATTTCCAGATCTTCACAAAGTGCATAATTATTCCGATCCCCTCTAACAGTTTCTGCTTTAAGAGGAAGTAGAGACTAGCCAAGAGAAACGTCTTTCCCAGCTCACTAGAACAATAGTTTTGCCATTTTTCAGCTTAAGGCTCAAGAGTGTGAAACCTGTAGATACAAAATGGTGACAACTCCAATCTCCCCACAAAAAAGTCTTCAAACAGTAAACACAAACCTAGATACAATCAGAAAATAATTCAGCTCAACTACATATTGAATACTTGAAATATGGAATTTAAATGTGTTCCTCTCTTTTCACCAACAAGCCAGGGAACTAAAATGAAGCATTATACCTTGTGCAAAAACAGGAGAATGAATCAGGGTCATTTTGGCAATTTGGAGATTGCTATTATTAGAACATGAATGACCAGCATCTATGCAGTAGATACAGAAAGGTACAGAATGCCAAGCCACAATCTGACTAAAGGACATATGTATAATTGCCAGACACTCACATCTGTCTAGCTTGATGCTTTTCTGTCCACTGAGGCACTCTTATGCTTCAGTCTTCATCTTTTCCCTGAGCTTAAAGTTGTGTGAAAGCTGGTGCAATTTTCCCTTGCACAATGCCTAGAAAACCTGGCTCCCCATCAATGGGAGGTGCCAGGGCTTTCTCCAGCTGCTTCTGTATGCCCATATAAAATCAGTCTATGCTGCTATATGCCTAAACGTGCACATTAACATGTTCTGTGCCTAATCTTGGGATCAATTAGATATTAAGAAAATATTTCTTAACATGAACATTTGAAAACTTATTTTTCCTAGTCTAAAGATTTAATCCTTTCTCTCCCCATCACCCATTTCTTAAACAAAAATATGTAGCTATCACACCAGCAGAATAAAGATAACTTTATACGGGTCCAATTTGCAGACAAAAATTTCTATGTCCAGCTGACATAAACATAGTCTAGGCATAAACTGTGGACAGCATGTGGATCACAGAGCTACTCACTCTTGTAATCTTTGCATACAAGATGTTAAACCCCCAGTTTAGTACAGTTTCAGAAAGAAAGGTGAGACTTCCCGGATCGCAATGATTTGGGTATCACTGGCACCTTGCCCAGGACACACATAGCCTACCCAAGATTTCCATTCCAAATCCTGTCCCCTCTCCTTTGAATTTTGGAAGCCATAGCAAAGGCACATGCTGCAGCTGGAGAAGATTGAAAACAGAATATCCAAGCATATCAGTAGCATATCTTATGTATATTATTTAGATAGAGATAAAAGAAACATTTTTTGATCTCAGCCAAAGTAGCTTTTAATAGGACAGTTCTCCATTTACCCTGTCAAAGCTGACAAGTACTCTGTAGCTTTATGTACATTTATCAGCAGTGCATGGGGATTAACTGGTGTTAGTTGTTCCTGCCTCTGGGTAAAATGGCTGAATCTCAGTCAAATTTAAGCAATAAAAACTATCATTTGGCCCAAAGAGCAGCTGACATGTGGACAATTCTCAGGCTTTCAAGAAGTGTTGAGATTAATCCAATTCACCTATTTCCCTGTCTGGTGGTTGAATAAAATCCCTTATCTGTCCACTTTTAGACTCTTTTGATCAGCGATAAGAGGGGGGCCATACCAGCAATCATGAAATGCAGGTCTGTAGCCCATCTTTCTGCTTCTTGGAGCAGCTGAAGCAAGCTGCTTTCGAGCTCTTCACAAGAAAATTAATTTTGCATGTAGTGAGGCAATGAATGGGTAAAGCTGGTTGGTTGTAAAGAGAATAAGGAGATGATGCAGTCACTGACTAATTTCTAACCATTACCATTAGTGTTCCCCACTGAACAGCCACAGATTAAAACAGTATACGAAAACAGAAACAGTGACCAACACTGTCAAGAGATGCCAGAACTAGGGCAAGAAATCACTCATCATGCCAGGGAGCTGCTGTGTTCTTTTTCACATTTACGTGAACTTTCCATACATGACCTTTCTACAGCAATTTGAAAAGAGACTTTCATTAATTAAAACTTTTAGAACAGTGCAGTTTAGAATAATTTTTCAGTAGTTATACGTGTCTTTTGAGTGTGTAATGCAAAGGTGCATTTTAACATTCTAGCCAAACCACTGCAGCATTTCATGGTCTTGTGATGCGTTATATGAATCAGAGGGTTTCAATTTTTTTCTGTTGCACAGAAAGTGCAGCCATGTACATATACAGAGTAGAAATTTTTGATTTTGTTTTGCTATCTGTCTTACTCTTTGGTCATACAAACACATCTAGCTGTATATCAAATGCAGTGTTTCAGTACTGTGGTCTGATCTGCCCTGGTCTGCAATGAAATGGTTATTAGCATGAATACTTCTTTAGTATTAGCATGAATACTTTCAATCAAACAGACAAATTTATCATGGAAAAAGCTTCCTCTCTTTTGCTCGTATTAGATACCTGAGCCTGACAGGGAACCCATTAGAATATTAATATTAATAACTTAATATTATTGTATGTACCATGATTTGGGTCAAGTTTGTACCGTAACATATTAAGCATCTTACGAGTAAGTCTGCTTGCCCTGCACACTTTCTAGAGGCAACAGAAGACAATGTGTAAATCCATTGACCAGACCCATCCTTGTAAAACCAGTATCGTCCTCATCTGTCTCGATTTCTACTGCAGACACAGGTTAGACTGACTTTGCTTCTAACAAGGCTACCTAAAATTAACTGCCCTAGCTTAGGCAAGATGAATTTGGATTTTTTGACAGTTCACTTGAAAAGTCACAGGGCTCTAGCGTGATATTGGCAGAAAAACTGTGTCATGTGTTGCTCCCAAGTAACAGCAGATTTACACCACTAATTCAAATATCAGGAGATTACCAGAACAGAATACAGAAAAAAATCTGGAGATAAACTGGGGTAAATATAGTTTAGTAGTAACTGACAAGGAGAAACCTGAAACTGTCCATGGCTTCAGCAGCTGGTATTGTTTGAATGTTTTTGCTATCCTGGTGCCTCCCGCCAGGTATTTAGCCAGTCCCCAGTCCCATTCTCGCAGCACAGCTCAAAGCAGCAGTTTCCTCAATACACTCTTCCTTTCCCCAGAAACACTTCCATCAGCAGTCTTGGGAGACTGCCAACACACAGCATATATTTAAGTACCTTCCATTTACTGAAATGTCACCTCCTTCATTAGACACAGGTGAGTGTTTCTGTCCTTTCACTGACTTTCTATGCCACCTGCCAATATTTTGGTTTGGTTTTCTTTTTCAAGACTATAGAAATACTTTGTTTTTTTCTTTTTTTTTTTTTTTTTTTGTCAATAAGTTTAGTATCAAAATATGAAGTATTATCTAGGATTGAAGCTAATTTAAAGATTTCTTTAGAAATTACACTGTTCTCTTCCTCTAGTGATAAGACATACAGGAGGAAACTTTTAAATGTGAGGTGGTGAGGCACCAGAGAGGTTGTGCATGCCCCAGCCTTAGAAGTGTTAAAAGTTAGGTTGAATGGGGCTTTGAGCAACCTGGTCTAGTGGAAGGTGTCCTTGCCCATCACAAGGAGGTTGGAACCAAACAATTCGATGCTCAGCCACTGCCTAGATATGTGCTGAAATGGACAATACAGTTGAAATCCTCCAAACTTGTCACCCTGAAAGTGTATCACCCAAGAAAAAGAAACAAGTTTTCCAAACTACAAATATTATAGATAATAAACCAGTGTTTGTTTGCTTTGATGATTACAGGCAAACAATCAGTCTCTAAGGGGAGCCACATCCAGCACGGGTAAAGCATATGATATTCATGAGTTGATGGAATACACTGGCTATAGTCACTTACTAGGACATGACTGGAAGAGCAATAAGGATGGACCTTTAGTGATACACCTGTTTAGACACAATTCCAATAATAAATTTTTGTTATCCTAAAAAATGGAAATAGAAAGACACAATTTCTGTAAAAGCTTTACTAAAATGGAACTAGGAAACATATATAATTTTTTAAAAAAAGTTTAGAACTTCTAATGCAAAAAGCATTAGAAATACTCTCTTTTATCACTTTAATAACAATGTGTGATTTGTCAAAATAACAGTAAAAACTCTATAAATATCTGTTAAGGGATTATTCCAGTAGCATGAAAAACCCTAGTGATGAAATGGCACAGAATATAGAACTGACATCGTGAATTTACATATAAAAGGCTGTTTAAAACTGACAGTCACATAAACAGAAAATACACGTTATAAAATTAGTCATTTTTAAGTTCATATTTTTAAATAAAACTGGCAGAGCACCTTCATTTGAGCTAACTCATTCTCAGGAGGAATAATTAAAATTGTGCAGCATCTAACAATGTATTTCCTCCAGTCTTGTACACTGGTAAAAGTTTCATTATTTCACTGTTTGAATATATCTTTATTAACCTACCTTAAAATATTTTTGATATTTCTTAAATAATTCATTTTTTAAGGATGCCACCATATGTTTATAAAAGAATTATTTATATTTTCAAAAAATTATCTGAACTGTGATTTACTAGATATTGGATGCTGCTTTTCACAAAAAAACATATATAGCACATCCAAGGCTACTTTAAAAAATGCCTATTTTTAAAGTTCTTATGATGCAGTATTTATAGGGAACTGAAGAGCTTTAATAGGCCTACAAGGGACAATGTTTTGAATGCACAACTTCTTTCAGTCAAAAATTGCAGCAGCACATTTCTAACCAAGCGCTATATGAAACAACACCCTAAGTTTGAATTAATATAAACCACATAAAATTATTATTGCTAGGAATTCCACTCCCTTACCTCCAGGAACTCAGAGAGCAATCAGAGCCCCAAAATGGAGCAGTGGGTGGAAACACCTCTCCCTTAGTTTTGAAATCAATAAGTTGCTACGTCCTTATTTCTTTTAATTTTTTTCGAAACCTTTTTTCATGAAAGTGCCAGGCATTTAATAAAGTAGTATTTTCCTAAGCTCTCTTAGCATAGTTTCCCTGAAAATTATAGCTTTAGAAGAATTTGTTTTTATTTGTCTCTCTAGACACACAATCAATTAATCAAAGCTTTGAGCCAGAAAAATCAGTACTACCTATATCATTGTGCAAATTTTAAATAAGCATACAATCTTCTGAAACATTTGAGATATAGAATTCTGTAAAAAATATTTTCTTTATAAAATTCTATTTACCTCTCACTTTTATCTAGTTTTAGACACAACTCAGACTACTTAATGGTGTTCAGATATTTATTCTAAGAAAAACAGATGTAACAAATAGTTATTTGTTACACTATTTGGATTAATCATAACAAAACCTCACAAACTGATGTTCATTAAATATACATATAGGCACAATTGTTGTAAGCACTGAATATAAGTCTAATTTGAATTTAAATTTAAAGAAATAAACTGAAATAAAATTATTTCTTGATTAAAAAAACTACGCAAATTGCAGAACCAAAAGACACCTTGGCAAGTGAGCTACCACATCCTTCTCTTCAAAAGCAGAACAAATGGATTTGTTTCGGACAGATATTTGTCTAAAATATGCAAAAAAAATTTAAGCAAGGGAAATTCCACATCAACTCTTATTCTAGCACTTTCTTACTTTGCTTGTTTCCCAAAAATATTGGTTATTTAACACAAACCTCCTCCGCATTGATTAAAGTGAATTCTTTTCTGTAGACATGTACATACAAGTATAGAAATATGTAATTTTTTTTGCAAAGATGTAATTTATGATGAAAAAATAATGCCATTTAGCAACAAAATGCGTATTTTGGAACGGAATGACTGAAACCTGATTTCCACTACTGTTTTCTTACTGAATCCTTGCCATATCAATTAAAACTTTATCAGTATTGTTTTTACACTGGTCTGTATCTCATAAACATAAATAATATGCACATTTTTACCCAAAAAGACCCATCTCTGAAATCATCAGTGATCTAAACAAAGCCACAGCTTTGCCCCTAAGTTTGACAGTAACAAGTGCCCCTAGAATCAGCTTCAGGAATGCGGGTTGTTTTGAAAGCTGGGCTTACCAAAACCCAGACATATTCATTTAAATACTGCATGACCTTGAATATTTTCCTTTTGACAAAACACATTATTCCAGTTCATACATATACAGTGTTTACAGTACTCCTAATGAAAAGATCATGCATCACCTTCTACATCATACCAGAGTTCCCACAGCTCTTCAAGTCTGTAAGAAGAGACTGAGACTTGCCTTTAAACAAAAAGTGATAACAGAAAAAACATTTTCCATCCAGAAGTTCAAGGAAGTTCAAAACCTGTATTTCATAAAACAAGACTAAAATATAACAAAGGTTTGCAGGTCCTATAGCAATGTTTTCCTCTTGCCCAAAAAACAATCCAGTTGTGCACTATAAAACATGAGCATTAGTCAACAGCACGAAAAGCAACTTATGTGATTCACAAGCAATTCTGAAGGGTTAAAAATATTGTTTAGGAACAATTCAGTTGGGTTTTTTTCACTTAAATATTTCTAATATTTTCTTATAAGAATATCAGTGACGGAAATTCCAGAGAAAAAGTTTTGCTTTGAAATGAACCTGACTTCAATATTATGCAACCTTGAAAAACTATTATTAACAATGTTGTTTTGAAAATGTAGGAATGTTTCAACTCCTTCATGTTTTTGATCCAAAATTACTATAAAAAATTTCAGAGCATTTTAGTACCGAAAAGTCATGAAAATGTTATAAATTGAATACTTAAAGAGTTTGTAATGAAGTATTCAATGCAAATTTTATTACTACTGATACACTAAAACTGTGACAGATTTCACAGTTTTCACTACACTTTTGCTTCTTTCAGTGGAATAGTTACTGGGAGTTTTTCAATGGCAAACTCGTTTCAGTGGCAAAAGCCACAATCTTGATAATTTTTTCCCAATGTAAGATGTCCTAAAGCAATTCCTTAAATGAATGAGCTTTGAAGAAAACGACAGAGCCAATTTTTGCATAATGTCAAACCAAATCTTCCAATTTAAGATGCAAAGGCACTAAGAACTGAACATTTCTCAGCTATATTCTGCCCGTTACTTTGTAGGTAACAGCAAAATGCGTGGGTTCTGGAAATGAATCTGGTGGGAACAGTTACTTCATAGATCTTTGAAAAAAATCATCTGCATAACCCTCAACTCACTCCAATCTTCTAGACTTTAGTGCCCATGGAACAAAAGAAAGGAGATTTCAGGCTGAATAAAATCTGTATTTGCAGTAACATACTGTGGGAAAGGATTTAGTTCTTTGGTGTCTAACATTTCTTTGTCTTTTACACATTGAGGATGTAAAACAATTATGAAGAACCATTAGAATAATGTAAAAAATATTTATGACTGCAGCACTATGAGTACCTTTGTAACTTCAGTATCTCTACAAAACCCTCAGTTTTCTTCTGGAGCACAAATGCCTCTTGTGCTATGCTAGACTTTGGAAACATGATAGTGTAACATAGAAAATAAACTGAAATCCCTGGAAGTTCGTATCATGTATGAAGTACATGGCCAAAAGGATTAGCAGTCTGAATTTATAAGCATCCTTTCTACTGTATTTTAAAGTCCTCACATAACACACTAAAGTGTTAAATGATGAGCTATATCTAAGTACCAATAGATCAGTTAAACATATTTATTTATATATGTATATTTTACATATTATTTATTTATACAGCAAATGCTAAACATGCTACATATTATGGTTAGGAAGCCCCAAAGTTTGAGATATATATGCATATACACATTCTTTTAACTTTTATCTGTCTCCCCTGTTCATAGACAACAGGAAGAGCTACATAAATCACAAAGGAAATAAACCACAATCTATCTATTATGAAGAGAATACTGTTTCAACAAGATCCATGGAAACACATTTTCATTCTATTAATTCAATAATCTTGGTGTTCTTACAAGTTGGACACAGTTATCATAGCAGGAGATCACTCCTGCACTTAAGGATCACACCACTTAATGGGACAGAGGTGTCACATAAACTACAGTGTCAGAAAGATAATAAATACAGCACTGAGCCTAGAGTGGCAATGAATTTATGTTGGCATACATGGCTGCAACAAAATACCTGGTATTTGATAAGATGTAGATAAGATAGAGTTTTAATCTGCTATAATTAGAGTGCTGGTTTTGTGAAATCTCTCAGGAACTGAGCTTTTATTTTATACTCGAACACATTTAAAATATATACATGCTTCACATTGGCAGTGGCTGCAAAGCCTTTTCATTAACTCAGCTTTGCAATGACAAATTTAAGAACACCTTCTCTTCTTTTGAAATTAAATTAATATTTATGGTAATTATCGTAAAACAACTTCACCTTTGAGGACATTGGTCCTCAGGGTTTGCACAGATTTCAACTAAACTGCTTCCTTGGACAAACTTTAGGAATTATTCTTCATGATTCGGTACATTTCTCCCAATAGCCAAGCCAACATTTTTTACACCTTTTTGTTAATTTACACAGTTTTAGTCAAAAAGAATAGATTCTAGGGGTGATATTTCTTTTACTACTTCCTTTCTGTGTGCAGATGATAACAGTAGGTACTCCCACCTACACGGCACACTAAAGTTTGAGGCAATGCAAGAATTCAAGGTTTCAGTACAAATACTTCTACTCTTCCACCATCTATGCTCTGCTATGTATGATTTAGTCTGACAATTATTACAGAGATATTAACACAACCACACATTTGCTAGAAGATCAGAATTCTAATGACTGTTTAAGCTGACTACAGGTTTACAGGTAAAACACTGAGACAGCCCAGTATCAATCTTTGAATGTCATGTTTGTAAGATGGATGGATGGAGGCAGTTCCACTTCTGCTGGCTTTAGCCTTAACTGCTCATAGGTGTGGCCTTTCATGTCATGCAGTTCATTAAGAGATACATCCTATGAAACCACACCAAGAGAACAAGCTGCATGTGAACAATCATGTGCTCAGCTAGATGAGGTCATTCAGAAGGTTCTACTGTAGCTGCAGAGCTACAATGCAATATTTACATGTAAATACAACCTTGGAATTTTAGGTACGATATTATATACATATATATTTAGGTATATGAACAAATAGAAGATGGAGGGGTGGAACGGTAGTTTAACAGACCAAGGATGCTACTTTATTCAGGAATAATGAATTCAGACAGAGGCCAGCTCAGGACTAAGTACCAAAGAATATCTAAGTCCACCTATCTTTTGTATGTTCCTACCAAATGCCAGCTTCTTCAGCCTATCAGCATACAGAACAGGATTTTCTGAATGAATAACTCTTTTTAAATTTTCTTTGGTTTGTCTCCCCATTACAACAGCATGGTAACTGTTGGAAAAAAAAAGTGCTGTATTTGGCATTCTTCAGAAACAAACGTGTGCAGATGTCATTAATTCCTTAATTTAAACTTCTGGAAGTTGTTACAGTGCAGTATGTATAATGTGTAGCCTTTCCCAGCACCAGCCCCAGATTTATGCAACAGTTAGTGAATGCAGAGCTAAGTTTGGAAATGGATTACCACAATCTGACATGAAGCAGAACTGAAATGATAAAGCTGATTGAAGAAGGCGAACCTTTCCTTAAAAAAATATTCTCTGAATTCTCCTAGATTTCATCCTTAACATTAACTAAAACAAGTTTATATGCCCAAAATCTTTTTGTACCGCTTCACGTTTTGAAGATTAATCGTGGCTGATAATGAAAACTACCATCAAGCTAGCTGCAGGTAAAATAAAGTTTGCATGGCCATCATACTGGCATTTCAAAAGCGCAGGATGAGTCTGATACTGTGACATTTAAAAGGCAAGAAATCCCACTTAGATGCTTTATTTGTACTTTGTGTCAATCATGCTACTTAGCACAGAGCAGAAGTGTTGTCAGGAGCACTGTCTACATCCAGAGTGAAAAACAAAACTCCAAAAGTGCATGTGAGGGAGAGAAACTATAGAAATGAGGAAAAAATTCACTTACATTCATCCAAGATGGCTGTCGCTATTACTGTTGAAACTCTGCTATGGGCTGAGGTCACAAGACCCTGTAAGCTAAAATAGAGAAGCTTCAGCTGAGGGTAACTGAAGCTGCAGCACATTAAAATACATTTTAAGGTTATTGGTAATGACTGGAGTTTTAACTTCTTGATCTGTTTTTCCCAAGGCACAAAAAAGTGTTTTCTACTTTTTGATCATTTTTCAAGCCTAGAGGGAAGAAATTTTTGATATCGTCCTCTACCTCACTATAAGTGTGTATGTATGTTATACACCATTCATGATATGAAAAGAATGATTCATTTGGAGTTTCATTTGGAGTTGCCACATTATTCACAAATGGAGAAACCACACAAGATTTATGCAGATTCTCCCAAACAAAACTAGAATACAACCTTTATACAAAAACACATCACTATTTATATAGCAAATGTTAATTATATATAGAAAAGATATTTTTAAAATCTTCAAAAAGGTATTACAATGCACCACAGACCTTATTTTTCCTTCTATAAAGGTAATTTTTAACTTTAATGTACCTCTGAGGAAGTCTGCTAAGTATTTTCTTAGAAATACCAAAATAATTTTAAAATATTTTTGTATGCATATGAATACTGTAGTTTGAAAATATACTGCATTTCAGCCTCGCAGACTTAAATCAAGTGTGTGATCTACTAGGCAGCTAGAACCTATTCTTAACCCATAATATAAAAACTATACTGTTGGCTTCAGCAAGGGGCAAGATACTGAATTTGTGACTAATTTTGGATTACACATTCTCTTCTGGCCCTCAAATCCCAATGCATTTGGAAGACTGACATGCAAAACTAAAATTAAAAAAAGAGAAAATAATATTATTTTTTCTGTTAGTGCTAAAAGCAAAGATTTTAATAATAGAAGGAAAGAGACTAGTACAGTTCAGTTGAGAAGGGTATTAACAATCCTGCAGTTTATTATCTGTACTAAGATTGCACATGATAACTGACTATGTATACAGTTGTGGATGTTCACATATAAAAAGACATGCAATGTGAAGAAGCAAATTTCTAGAGCAGGCCTCATAGTCTCTTCTATAACTGAAATCAAAAAAGGAATTCCAAGAACACAAGGAATGCAACGAATCTGAACTACTGAAATCTTGAAACAGTCAAGCAATAACAAAAGCAGATATATCGTATATATTTTGATGTATCTTTAAGAATGACCAGTTGCCCAGAAATACAGCAGTGTAGAATCTCTGTGTTTTTGGAGCAAACTTAAAATAAAGAAATTTCCATCACAAAATACAGATCTTTACTGCATTTCTTGATCAACCCTAATGTGACTTAGAATAGATGAGATTTTTAAACAGATAAGAACTAAGGAGCTACCAAGATTCTACAATATTTTGATGCATTCAAAGAAACAGTGTGCACAGTTGAGGCTAGGAAATCCACTGAAACAGTTAAGTATTAGAAAAACTGCTAAAATTTCACTCTAGAAATCACCACACTCCTAATAAACAAAGCAGTCAAACTCGTCATTTCAAAGATAAGCAAAGAATGCAACACGATTCTGAAAAAACAACCATCAGGAAAAAAACAGACAAAATTTTCCAACAAAACAATGACTGCTGCAATTTATATTTTTGATAGAAAAAGACAGCAAATTTTGTTTGAATTCCTCCCAGAGAATGGGAGAAGTGATGGCTAAGGCATTTGGGATACAACATTAAATACTTTGTTTTTATCAAGCCCATTTCAGTACTTAGATGACTAGTCTGGAGTTTCATGTAGCCCATGCAGAATGAGTATTTCCTAGCCTTGATGCTGTAGGATAGAAGCCACATCACCGGAACACAATACCTCAACTACAACTAGTTGTTTGCTTTCACCTTTTAGATAAACTCTAAAAATAAACAAAACCAAAATCAAACAAACAGAATTAATAATCCTCTCCCTGAGCAGGAAGGCTGCCATAATAGAATTTAGACAATCCTGAGCATGTTTGACTATGTAGAGTGTAGTCTAAAATGCTCAGTTTGAAGAGGTAAAACTCAATCGACAATAAGTCCAGCTCATTTCATAGGCAATAATTTATTTAAAAGAAATTAAAGAGAAAAAAAAAATAGAAGTGGTAATGGGGGATATCGCTCTACCAAATGCAAAAAGTCTGCACTACAATCTATATCTGAAATAGTCATCTGAAGTAATCAAAGGAGAAAAATAGGCATTTCTGTGGCACAATTCATTAAATCCTAATTAGATGTCTAAATCAGATTGCATAATTTGTCTCTTACAGCTGTGTTGACTATGTGTTGACAACAATGTGTTGACTAAAAGTGCCTTGACTATGAATGGTGACAAAAGGCCCTTGAGCCTGGACTATTAAGGTGAAAGGCAGAGACAAGGTGTAACCTTCTATTGTCTGGTGCAATAAAGCCCTCTTCCTAGAGACCAATTATCTAACATTGACTTCTCCTTAGTATGCACCTGAAGTAGTCATTTGTATTTATGTTAAATAGATGTAAAACCAGACTACTCTGTATTGACTTCACACATTCAGACAGCCTCACATAGATGCAATGCTCTAAAACCATTTCCAGGCAAACAGCAAAAGTAAAACTGCCAGACACCTCAGTTTTTCTTCAGCTATGGGAAGGTAACTAATGAAGAACACTGCTGGAATCCTTAATAATTTTTTTCTATCACCAGATGTATGGGCATACGTATAATACTCTATAGCCTACATAAACAAACCCACCAACCAAGCTACCCTCAAATTCCCTTCTTTTATGTCATTTTTGAAGGAAAAAAATCTCTGGTGAAATAAAACTATTGAAAATATTACAGTCTACATGTGTGCACACTAAAGAGAAATCAGCCAGAGAATCTTAGGTATGAACATTCACATTAAAAAACTATTGAAAATACCAGCATGATATTTTGGGAAGTCAGAAAGCAGACTGACTATGATGGCAATAGCTACTTAAGCAAAACTTTGGTTTGAAAGAAGTTCCATAAATTAAAAAAAGTATGTAAAATTAGATGTAGGTGAAATTTAAAATAACAAGTAATAAACCCATATTTTATTATGATATAGCTTATTATAAAATTTTCCAGTATTACGTGCCCTTCAGCTTTACAGAGCTCATTACATTAGATGTGACAGTAGCCTAGGCCTCTTTAGAGATACATATGACAAACTTAGGCAGCCAGCAAAAGAACAATCATGATTTTGATAATCAATTTCAGAACTGAATTGAATTTACAGAAATTATTTGAATGAAAATTAGCTCCCAACTAGATGGGGGTTGGTACATTTGGTTTAAATTAATCAGGTGGATAAAAATAAAAGAACTGACCCACCCCCCCCCCCCCAATATTATTTTGTAAATATTTACAGATTAATTCAAATTTATCAGCTAGGAAAATTAATCAGAAAGCAGATTGACAGCACCTCACACAACTCAGTGATCACCATAAATCCAGACAATGTATCAGATTTCATCAAAATAGAGGTCATGTTTTAAATGAAGGTAGAATTTGTAATGCATTATTCATCCATCTGAAAATATTACAAGGTGGGATACCTTTTTTATAGTTTATTACCATAGCATATTACAAAATGCATTTGTAAAATAAATGTTTAACTGATGGGTCTATGACAAGTCGTTAGAAAGCATATTATAAGATGCAAATATTGTTAAAATACGTGTGCATGTTTAATGCATGAGTTACAGTCATCAGGCATGGTAAAAATTGTCATAAAATTTAACAAATGGTAGTAAGATATTTATAAATGGCATCTAAACATAAAGTGTGCACAAAGAAGTAACTGATGCTAAAATTAATTCTTGAATGAAGGCTCTTTTTCACCCTTCTCCTTTTACTCAAACAAATCAAGTTGGATGACCTTTTTTTTTGGTTGGATACTAGTAAGCAATGTCTAAAATAAATTCTTTTCAAGGCAGACAGAAACTTCAGCCTTCAGAAGAACTGCAGGATAAAATTGCAAAGAGATCTCCATTAGCACAGCACTGATTAGCCTCAACATCTTCAATGTTTTTTCCAACAGAGAATTAAAATGCACTGGAAAAACCTGAATTATTATTATACAGACAAAATTTTGGGGAAGGCAAAATATTGTAACTTTATACAATAACTCTTTGTCTACTTATCAGAAAAAACTTAAATAGACCAGGGAAGAAAACCTTACCTTTCAAATTCTGAGCACTTCATTAGTGATACTAAGTGATACTGATTTATATAAGCCTTGTATATAATATTTTAGTTTTTTATAATTGAATACTGTACAGCAAACTTCTGTTGGAGAAAAAGTATGTATGGTTTTTGTTTATCTGTAATATAAAGAAAGTTCCTCACCAGGATATTTCCCAACTGATTACAGAAACAAAATTTTCTTCTTGAAAGAGAAATTTGTGTATCTCTATGAGTCAAGCTAAATGGCAAACAAAATCCTGAAAATAATGTTTTTACTACCAAAATCACTAGGCAATGGTCTAGGAAAATAGGAAAATGGATTGAGTAAGAGAGAGAGAGAGAGAGAGAGAAGGGACTGGGGGAGACACCAGTTACATCCTGCAAGCTTTTGTGCAGAAATTTGCTAGTACATGAAATCACTCATAATTAAGACACCAAATTTTAATTATTTCACAGTAAGTAAATAATGTTATAAATCTCGTTTAAATCTGCCAGGTTTCAGCTGCTGAAGAAGCTGATCTGCATCTTCTGAAACACAGTCAAAGAGCATTAGCTGGATCTCAGAAGTCTGATTCTGTGATACAGATGTTGACATTGTTCTCTCTTAATTTTCCTCAAAGTCTAACAAGATTAAACACCTGGAAATAAGACATAAATACATTCAAGATAAAAACAAGCACTGATTTTGACAGAACAAGCAAGGAAAAGACCCAAATTCTGCATGTTTTAAAACATAAACTTTTTAATCCATAGATTAAACGTCTATTTCAAGCTTTTGAACACAAAGGGTTCTTGAGCCTTGTATTGCTGGAAGAATGAAAAAGGGAATGATCTCAAGTTTTTTTATTCTGTCTTATCATCTCCCTCTACTCACCCTTCGTAACATGCCAGGAGTGATCACTCAGAACACAGGCCATTAGGTCCTGACTCGGTACCACCCATGCTCATACACCTCTGGACATAAATAATGTACATAGAGGTCTGAATTCTGAGCTGATACAAAGACATGCAAAGACAGACCACATTTCAGTTAGAGCACATGGTGAATGCATTACCAGCTGTAGCTTTACGAAATTTACCCTAGACCTATCTTATGGGAAAGCACAAGTGATGACACACATCTGTGCAACACATCTAAGAAATAATTTTCCCTTCTCATCCATGAAACTGTGAAACACTTTCAGTCGAACATGATTTATTTTCCACACTGAAAGCACTAAAATAAAGCCCCGGGTGCAGGCACACTCACTGCAGTGCTGCCATCCCCATGAGAACACAACATGTTCAACCACAGGGTGCTCCTGCTACCTGCACGTCATAGCTGGAGTACAGAGTGAATTAAATGCCTCTGAACTTCCCCACCCATGACGGCATCCAGAGAACTTGTGGACAATCTCTTTTTTCCTTAAAAGCCATCACGTGCAAGGCCTGCTACAAATTGTTTCTTCAGCTTTTCCAAAAATAAAGTAACTTGCAAAGCACAAGAGGCTTTGAAGCCAAGACTAAGTCATTCCTTCTTGTGCACGTTTGTTGTTTCTTAAAGATGTGACCATTTGGTAAAACGATTGAGCAATCAGTTCTTGGAAAAGAGTGACTGTCTCAATGTTAAATGGAAGGTCATGAGGATACTGCTCAGAAGTGTGAAAAATGCTGTGTGGGACACTTCTCCATCTTTCCAGAAATAGAGTCACTCCTGGCTTTCTTTTCCACTGCTCCTACTATTTAAATATTCTTGCAAAAGTGGACAACTTTCAAGTCAATCCAACAGAGGCAAGAAACCCAAATATATGAGACAATAAAAACAGAGCACATAACAAAATTATTAAATGTTCTCAAGTGACATTCGAAAAAGTTCATGAAAATATGAACATCATAAATAAAATTAGCAATAGATAGTTTCTTTTTCACATGTTGTTTTTTTTTCTTCCAGAAGTTATATGAAAAATATACAAAAAGTCAAAACATACTGCTGCTGACTTGTTTAATTATGAAAATGGTCTTACCAGCATCTATACCTGTTAAGCAATTACAAATGCAAGAAATTATTAATGAGAAACACACAGAAATTTTCCAACATATTTCTGTAGCTGACACTGCATCCTCCTTTGTTAAGCAGATATAGCAGAATGATTCAACAGAAACAAGGGAGCAGCAGTCTGCTAATTCATAGAGAAATGTAGTCAACTGGACAAACTGAAGAATATTTTCAGTTCTAAAGGATTATACATATTAACTGGAATTACTACTCAACTTATCAGGCTTTAAAAATAGCTGACATCAGACAGTGACAGTATGTCTTATTTCAAAACCTAACATTATTTTTTCTATTTTTGCTTTTCCATTTTATCTTCAAAAAACCCCCGCCATTCTAAATGTGGACTGTCTGTAGTTTCAGAGTTTAATGCTACAGTACATAAAGTGATGAAAGTACAACTGAAAATATGCATCATACACCACAAATAAAGAAACTGCAGGGTCTTCAGCTTGTAGCCCAGTGCTGTTCAGATTCACAGGATGGTACTGGCACTCTAAGATTGTGCACTTTGAAAAGAAATTTCTCACAGTAAGTAAAATAGGAATTTTCTTGAGTTTGTAAGTAGAGAGTGAAATGGAAACCAAGAATTCTATTATTTGGAGAATAATCAATATTTCGTAGTGAATTTCCAGACATCCTGCCTTCCTGTGTTACCACACATCTGTATTTACATCTTCTTTATTCCATTGGTAGTTTATGAGCTTCTCACAAACTTATTTCTCAACAAACACAATTGCATGATTAGTTACAACCTCTAGCTCAAGGATCTACAGAAGTGCAAAAGCATGTCCTATAGAGAGTGTCTACAAGGGCAAGGGTTGAGTGTTCAGCTGATTAAAAAGATTAGCATATCTAAAAAAAAATTTTCTTTAGAGAAGTGTCTCATTTAAAAAATATGAAATCCTACAATGAAAGAAAGTTCAAGGAAAGAAGTTGGTTGGAGAAGTATCAGTAAGACTTTATGTTTTAGGACAAAGACTATACTGAAACAGATAGGTTATTCATGGCAAACAGAAGGCAATACTGTATCATTTCTAAAAACAGGACAGTGTCAAGGGATTTTGGGATTGAATCTTTATACTTCATGTCCCTCCTTATTGGATCATAATGGGGTTGCTATGGATTGTACCCAAGAAATCCTGGCATTCATGTTTTAGGGTCCTGGCCTATCCTATCTGCTGTTAATCTGATGAGATTTACACATTCTTTAACCAAGAACAGATGATGTTCTGTGGAGTAGAAATCCAGTTTATGCACAAGCACAGGCTAGTCTAGTCACAGTAAGACAGAATACAGAAGAAGAAAAAAAGAAACAACCCAGAATAGATACAGTACTTGGAATGCCTGTGATGCAACTACTTTTGGCAAATAGGACAAACAAAAATCTTCTCAGACATCTACTTCAAGCTTCAAAAGACTGGTGTGAAAGAGCTCTGATACAAAGTCCCATATTTTTTTATGTTGCTCAGCTGAAATTCATAAGTCAGGTAAAATCCTTTTACTAAATGAGGATCACATTTATGGCAGGAATTGTGCAGAGATATCAACGTACTTGCCCCAGAAAGAAGAGACTTAGGGCATAAAAAATAAGAGCTTTCTATGCATTTATAGAGACTGCAACTAATACAGTGCTCCAGGAAAATGAACAATGAAGAGGCTGTGGTATAATTTGCTCCCAATAAAGTCTAGAGTCATAAAACTGTACAACAAGAAAGGACTGAGAGACTGAGATTAAAGCAGAAATAGGCACTATAGAAGTAAGTTAAATATGAAAAGCCTCTACAGACAATTCACAAGAATGTGCATACATATACATATATTAAAAAGATAATTCACTTATCTGTACAAAGACAGCTCTAGTGTAGTTTGGGTGACTGATTTGAGTAAATAACCTGGTATCATGGTCTTGAGGAACCAAAGCTCCATCAGTTTTTTCAAATGACAAGCTTTTTCTATCCATTCAAGATTAAGGGAGTAAAGAAATTTCACAAACATTAAATTCAATCTTTTTTTTCCCCTAAACTAAGAAATTATTATGGGCATTTATTAATATTAGAATTTTTGCTAATATTTTTTAGGAACAACCTAAATGACACTTGTAATTAGAATATATTTTATGTAAATAAATTATCCTGGTTTTGAAATAATAGCTCACTGTCAAAAACTATTACACAGACCAGACTCTCATGCAGATACATATGAACAGATGTGAAACCACAATTCTCAGTAGCTTTCTAAGCACAGTTTTGCTTGGAGTCACATAAAGAGACAATGTAGGTCTGAAATAGCTGGACTGAATAGCAGAAGTGAAGAGAGAGAGAAAAGAAGTGGTTCTTCTTTAGGCTACTGAAAGCTACTTTTAGATTAGAATGAAATATCCCAAATTCCACATCACATAATCAAATCACAGACCAAAACAAAATTGGTGTTTGTCTGCACACTTTTCAATTTTTATAAATCTGAGATTGTTTCTTTTTACTGAAGACCAAGAAAAGATGTGCTTGTTATAAGATACAGTTTGTTTCCTCTATCGTACTGTGATTATGCTTAGAAAAATTGGTGCAAAGTTACATCATCAGTATAAGCAGTTAAATTATTCCATCAGTATGCAATGTATTAACCAATACCATCTCTCTTCCACTATGCCATTTGCGTACTTACTATTTCACTTTCCTTTGAAATGCCTCAAAGTCATCTCTAATCTTTACAAGGCTAAATAAGTTTTCTGGTTATCTTTAAATTTTGAAACATACAAAATCCTTCATCCCACTTTCCAGCTCATTAATAAATATATTAAACAATGGTATTTAATGTACAGGTCAGGAGGAGACAGAAACGTTAACCTTTTGCCATGCTGAAAATTGAAAATACACTGCAATGTAGGCATACTATATCTTCTGTCTCTTGTTTCTAACTTATGATGGAACTTTAACTTCCACCTGGAACTATTCAGTTTTCTTAATAATCACTCATGAAGGACTGTGTGGTGGACTGTGTCAAAGGCTTTTTGAATGTCCTTTGAATCATCTCTTTGGTCTCACTTAAAAAACCTCACATTATTTTTGAGACATTTACAAATATTTCTTCCAGACTGAAAATACTGGTGTCTTATTAGATGCATTGGGATGCGTGTGCTCTGCTATTTCAGTAAAGTGAGGCTACAGAAGACAAGCATGGCTTGCCCTGTGAAAGGGCAGACTACAAAAACAAGCTGAATCAGTAATACAGAAAAATAAATTATAGGGCCATATTTTTCCAGTTGGAATTAAGAACTTCAATGCTCATGGTAAATCCCACAGGTGATGAAGACTTGGAAGCAGTGGCAGCAGCAGCAACATGGGAATCACTGCAAGTGCACAAAGGCTCCCTGAGAGTCACTGCGAGTGCACAAAGGCTCCCGTGATGCTGACCAGGACCATGCTGTCAGCATTGTACAGACACTGGGGGAGATGACAGTCCTGTGTGAAACAAGAGATGACAGTGACAGACTGATAGGAAATACCTGTCATGACAGCAGGCAATATATGCATCTAAGCTCTCTATACATAGACTGGAGAAGTCTGAATGACTGACTTGGAGGAGGATAATGAGGTACTTCACAGTCATTACAGGCAGCACAGAAGAAAGTACAATAGGGCTTATCTGAAAATCAAAAAGTAGAAAATTAATGACGCTTTTTTTTTTTCTACTTTATGAAGAATAATGGGCATCGTGAAGTCAGATGGTGAAGGACCATAAAACTGAAAACAAACTGACTGTATTTGATGCTTTGAAGGGAAACTGGGGAAAGATGGAGAGAGAGTTGTTAGGAAAACTTTGCAGAACACTGGGAACAATGAGACAAGATGACATTTGTCATGTGCTGAGAAGAGGCCAGTTGTGGTATCTGAAATGTGGAGAACCTCTTTGAGAGTTTCAGCTCAGGGCACAGCTTAAGAAGCTGTACCTTGTAAGGATGAGAAGGATAGGAAAGACACCCAAATTCCAGATGTTTATGTTTCAATATTAAGAGAACTAACATGTTGATAGAGATGACAGAGATGAAGAAAAATGGTGAACTTGGGAAGATTATTCCTGTTGGTCTGAGGTTATGGTCTAAGCATGAGTTGCATCTGCATGGACCTTGGGTTTTTCGGATGGTTGTGCACAGGTTTGGTGGTTTGGGTGTGTTTTTTAAAATTTTGTTTGGTTGGTTGCTTTGCGTTTATTTTGTTTTGTTTTGTTGGGGTTTTTTAGATTGTTTTATTAATTTTTTTTTTGGTTTAATGTTTTTACAGAGTAAATAGTATCTGGAGTGCAAATCACAAAGATGATGATTAGAGTTCTCATTTATATCAGCTATAATGACACTGCTCTGATGAAAATGGCAAAGCAACATTTAGAAGGATAAAAATAAAACTAGGAAAGTGTAGAATGGAGCTGGGAGAAGAGAAACTCCCTACAATTACTGAGACTAGCACACCCACTGAGCTCACACACTGGCTAAGGGATGAAGATGTTAATGTCTGAGCAAAAGAAGTCAATTAAAGAAAGGAGCAGCTTCAACTATGACATTTTAAACAATTTTTCTTCTTTTATCACGAAATAAATTTTATTTTTTCATACTGCTTTTTGTGGCAATTCCCTTATCACATCAGAAATAATTTAGTTTCCTTAAAAATAAAAGAAGTCCAGCAGAAGGGTACAGTTGACAAAATCTGTTGACATTTATTAGTGGCACTGCCAGATCAGCCAAAAACACCTGAGTGATAAAAAGGGAGAGAACCTGCCATATCCAAGAGCCTGTCCTTGGACACTTGCTGTGAAAAGCCACCTTAATTTGCAATGGGTGAAGAGGTTATGCATAAAAGAAGACAGATTTTTTTTCTTGTCAACTGCTCAGTATGAAGTGTTAGTTTCTCAGCAGACAACAGAAGTAAGTTGCCAGTGATCCTTGAAGCTCAAAGTTCCCATTTGCAAGTACAGAACAGAGCTGTTTTCCCAGCACCATCTGAGAGAAATACCATTTAAATGTCTCCAAAACAGTTACTGACCTGTGGTGTTTGGATTATGGAGCTGGCAAGGTATTTGGTGAAACCTAACAACTCTTACTTTTGTGTAAATATGTATTTAAATACCCATCAAAGAGATTCTTAGTATTCTGCTTAGTGGTCAAGAAATACAGAAAGTGTTGAGAACAGGAACTGAATTATACTTCTTTTTTTGGAGAGTTGAGGGCAATATGTATTTTTTGCTTTGCCAAAGATACGTGATGGTGTTTAAAATCTATACAACTGTTCTAAGACATTATCCAGCTTTATTTGTTTGTTATTTCATAGAGCTACATCAAAACAATTCAAATGCAGCTGAAAATGAAATGTGGGAACACTATTAACACAAATTATGACATATTTTTTAGATTTTTGTCTTTTGTTTATTTGGGGTTTTTTTGTGACTGCTATATTGTACTCAGAAATGCTAAGAATTAGGTAATAATGGTGAGAATAAGTCCCAACAAACAAAAATTGACCAACAAGTCAATCAAGCCCATGGTAAAGTTCACAACTATGCTAAGCTTAAACAAGAATAAATGAAAAGTGCATTATACAGAATGCAGAGCAAATCTCAGTGTAAATTGTAAATGAAAACTCAAATGGCTCTAAAGCATTTCAAGAATCAGCAAAAGCTTAGTGACAGAAACAAATAATCAATATAAACCCATAAAATGGGTCTTGCAGATGTTGAAGAATCTGTGATTCATAAAATAACTAAGGAAAAATCTAAATCCTATATAGATTAGCCTGTAGACTTTTTTTTCTGATTAATGCTGTTTTTGCTTAATCTTACTATTTGTCATTGCTACTACTTCAACAGTATGTTTTGAACTCAATGCTAAGATTCTCAATATTTTATTGTAACAATCATCACTTATTTTATAATTAAAGCATTTCAGTATTTTAGCTGGCATTCTAAGCCACCTCTTAGATAAACACTTACACTGTTTCCAGCCCACATTTTCTAAAACCACCTTGCTTTCTTAACTCATTGGGGAGCCCTTTCAAAACAATAAATGGAGAGAGTGGGTAATCTCCCATCAAAGTTCACAAGAGGCATGTGGCTCAACACATTCTTCCTTGTGCACTGCCTCAGCTATCAGTCTGTTCAGTAATATGGCTCCAAATCAACACAAAACTGAATATTAACTGAGCAAAGGCTACACATTATTACATTTTGTAAGTTTAAACTACATATAATCAACTGATTTATCTTTAATAAAACAAAGCAAAAAAGTGATTGAGTTTCATCCAGAAAAGCTATGGAAATTAACAACAGATGAAATGCAGTATTCATTAAAACCATCATTATATTGAAATTTCTTCATTTTTAAAGAAATATTAAACTTATGAATATTTTAAATTTTAGAGCAGACAAGTCCCATTTGCTCTATTCACTATATATTGGAAAGTATTTGTGTTTTATTAATTCACATTATGTGATTGACAGCACTAAGACATGTTTGTACCACACAAGGATGTAGAGAGGATCAGATGCTTACAGGTGCAGATGTGGATTCCTGTTTACAGCTGATATTGTAAGTTGAAGAAAAAAGTTATTTTTTAGAATAGAGAATTCTACATATTCTTCAGATACTTTATGGAGATTTCTTATGAATAACATACCAAATGCTCCTCATTAATCAGCTTCTATTAATTCATTGGTTTCCACAAAAATAACAAAAAAAGGGAAAAAACCCAAACTAATGCACCATATATTCAGCCATAGAATATAATCTAAAAAGAAGAAAAATTTATTAATTAAATAGTAAAACTACCTATAATTTAGCAAAAGATATTTTTAGGTAGGTAAGGTTCTAATAATCAAAGTAATGTAGCTGTATACAAATGAGCAATACATGAAAAAAATGTTCATAATGGATACAAAAATAATCTTCAGATGCCATAGATGGAACAAAAATCACTGCTTGCTTGATATAAATTACATTGCTGACAATAAAGTGCATTTGAGAGAAAAGAAAAGACTTTGCCAACAAGCAATGATTTTTATTTGCAGCAGGAAGGAGAATCCTCTGGAAAAGCACTACATTGGATTTTTTGTTGTTGCAGTTGATGCTTGAGCTGGCTGTTCAGGGAAACTGTTCTCAAATATTGTACTGACACAAAATGAAATGCTGACAAAAACTTGTGCGCAGTGTGATATTTCTTACCTGAGATAGACTGTGAGCTAACACAGAACGGACATTTGAAATAATGGACTAGGTCATCCCTGGACTTAAAAAGGCAGAATTAGAGAAATTCTGTGCTGATTTTTTCCACTAAATGGTTTGCTGAGGGTCTTGTGCAAAAGTATTATCTGAGTTTACAGGACAAGAACATACATATTAAGTTTTTCAAAGTAACTCTCCTCTTATTGCAGACTTCAAAGAAGACAATCTTCCCTCAAAAAGACTCAAAAAGCAGTGCCAGTTTAGGAGGAAAAAAAGCCTAAGGAACTCTGTATGAAGAATATATTGTAGAACCTCAGAAACCTCACTTACCTTGGGATTTTTTAAAACTTCCCATTATACACATGCAAATGGTACTTCCTGAATTGCAGCTTATTTGTGCTTTGTAACAAAGATATTGAAGGGACTTTGTGTACATTTTTAATACATTTTCTGCAGTCCAAAATGAGAATTCACCTTTTTTAATGGAATTTTTCCTTCTACAAAAAAATCAACAAAATCGAAACTTCACAAAAACACAGAACTAAAACATATAACTAATGTCTCTAAGACTCCCAGTGAAGCTGCTTGTAATGCTAAATAAAAATACTCACAAGAAAAGCATCTCTAGGCAAATCTTCTACCAAATAATAATAATAATAAGAAAAATCATGCTTTAAATGCTATCTTTAACCTCAGAGACATTCTTCACATGAACATCCACATTTTCTATTAAATTGCTACTTTTAGACAGTACTCTGTGTAGTATGATCCTCTTAATCCACAATTCAGGACTGATAATCATTCTTTCCTTTGTACATTTCGAGGGATCTGTTGAAATGCTTGACTGCCTAAACTACAGTAATTTCCTTTATGCAATTGTAAATTAATTTTGTAGAAGTGGAGAGTGATTTAAAAAAAATAAATTTCCTTTTAAGAAACTTAATACAGCAAAGAAAATTCAAGAGGTAGAGACATTCGTAGCTCTGCAGTTACACAGGGAAACAGAACAAAACAAGAAGTGACAATTTTACAGTTGTATTATATGTACTTTCCTCACCCAAGCTGACATATAATGTAGGATATTTTACATAAACACAGAGCTCATGTTGTTTTTATCTTGGAATACTTCTTTCTCATCTTTCGAATATACCAATAAAGAACTTTGACTGATTTATAAATATTTCTCCCTGCTTATCCGTCACTTTCCTCAGAAAAACACCATTTGTTTACTTTATATTCTGTCAGTTCAAACGGTGCCAAAGTGACTAAGTCCAGTAAAATAAATAATACATTCCCTGGAAAAACCACATGACCAAAAATTCAACTTGAATAAAAGAAGCTGAAGGAATTAAAACCAAAACAACTCCTTCTCAAAAAAAAAAAAAGTTCATTAGCGAGCACTGAAAAGAAAAAAATATCACAATTCTAGACAAAAACTTAGAGAATGTAGCAACTATAATTACTAGCAATATTACACAATGTAATTGAAGCATATATGGAGAAAATTTGTGTTTAGAAGTACCTCTTTATCACTTAATGATTTACCCATAGAAGGCCTTACTCTAACAAATATTATTACAGACGGGGAACACCAAACTGATAGCAGTCCATCAAAGATGCTGCAAATAATGATTTGGATTCTCTGACAATTTTCCAGATAAGAGTTCTACTTTAGATGTTTTTTCATGCAGATTTTGGAAATGAGTATATAAAATCTCATTCCTAGATTGATTTGTGTTTCATAAATTTGTGTGGATATTTATAAGGAGGTCCAGCAACTAGATATGCTGAGACTCTGAAGTTCTAAACCAAAACCAAACACAAGTCATTGCTTATTTGCCACATAGACCTTGTCTTTATGACCTGGTTATTCTTGATAGAGCTGAACAAGATCTTTCAAAGAGATGGCAATGATACCACCAAGGGCTGTAATTTGAGCTGCAGTTTCTCTCCAATATAAATGAAGCTAGCCCCTATTTCACAACTCATTACCAGAGATAGTGGTTGAAATCAGGCTAACAACTTACACTGATGACATGTTTTTATGTAGTTTTCTTGAAATATGAATGGAGGAATGAAAACTCATTACTCTTTTATTTCTAAAAACTTTTTTTGTAATCTTAACTCTCCCTTACAAGTCCTAGAAAACAAAGTTAATTCCTGCATTTTCAAATGCACCTTGACAGTAAAAGAGTATATCATATTTAAAAAAATGTAGATTTAGACAGGAAAAAAAAAAAAAAAAAAGATAAATGGATCTATCATGTAATTCCACACTTTTATAGGAGCAATATATAAACCATGAGCCAGCTAAGAAAATACTGACTTCATTTATTTTCACATGGAAACTTCATCCAATTGTCAAATGGACCAACTTCAGAATTCCAACATGCCATTGGATTCCTTTCAACTTAGTATAGATCCTGAAGGATCATCAGTTTGGAAAGCTAACATGGGAAAGTACCAATGTTTGAAGAGCCTCTTTTCTACTTCACTATAAAATAATAAAAAACCCCACCCAAATTTAAAAAGGTCAGCTATTATTATCATTTGAACAGCAGTGGTAAATGTCAAAGTGGTTGGCATTAAGTAAGCTTGTAAAGTGACTATTTAAAGCACCCATGTATGCGCCAGTATAAGCACTTGAGACAGATTATCTGAAAGAACAGAGAACAAAGTACTTGATTTAGTATGAAGACTTCTGAAAAACCCCTCCTTCAAGGATTCAGTTATAATCCCACAGATACAATAATTAAATGCACATCAATTTATGTGGCATCGATACATTCTTGTGCAAGGTGTCTTTGCACTCGAGTATTGTGCAAAAAACAATTATGTGCCCTTAAATGGCATTTCCATTTTACAGATGGAAAAACTGATCACGGAACGGCTTGCTCAATATTATTTGTCATATTAGCAGCATTGGACAACAAAATTCAGAGGGGAAATCCACATGGTCAGAATGTGGCTCTCCGTTCAATTTTAGACAAGCAAAGTGAAAAAGGTGACAAACTTTAACTGTTAAAATACTCCAGGATATATGTAATACTTTTTTATAACAGTATTGGGAATATTGATATATTAAAAATAAAGAATATCTCAAGAGCTTGTTAAATCAGCACTACATGGATGTTGTAAGGGATTCAAGTTCTGCACATCCAGTACAGCTTTGCCAATACAAAACTGAAACACAACTCAGATTTACTTAATGTAACTACAGACTGGAAACTATGGGCCCAACCATTAAGTAAATATCACAAATTCATTAAGGAAAAAAACCCAACAAATTCCCTCTTTTTTTCTTCTTTTAAATACATACACATCTGAAAAATTCTGTTCTGTGGGTAAACAGACACAAAGTACACTAAAGTACAAATAATAAGCACCTTCAACTTCACTGAAACCTAAAGGAGCTGAAGGCTCTCATCTCCGTGACAGATCATGGAGCGGAATGGTAGAAAAGAAAATTGGAAACGAAAGCAAGCCATAAGAAATTCTTTACAAAGGGCAGGTACCTGCATTCTGGTTCCATTTGTGTATTATTCTTTCCATCAGTGCAATATAACTCTACTGGTTTCTGCAATAATTGCAGCCAAAATAAAATGGTTATATCTAGATTGCTACGATACTTGCAAGGTATGGATGAAGATCAGAGACCCCGTGCTCAAGACTAAGTGCCTCATGTGCTCTGGGCCTGCTTTCCTAGGTTTACGTGTGAATGTAACAGAGAGGATAGGAAGATGATAAAAATATTTTGTGACCCCAACATGCTTAAACAAAAATAACCCACTCTAACTGGAATTTCATATCAGAAACTAGCCAACATATTTCCATCTAAATTATTTTGTTAACAGCATGGTGGTATCCTTGCTAACCTTATATGGCACCAGTGAATAATTAGATACACAGGGGTGTGACTCCAATTGAAGGTGTTGGCATCATAGCACTCTGTGAAAATATTAACTATGAGGTTAACTCCAATTTTCTCTTCTTTAATTAAATGCACATGGTACTAATGAGGTAACCTACTGTTCCTTGATAGCACTAATTAGCTAAGAGGAGAGCACACTCTCACACTGCAATTTAAACCTAAAAATAAGGTTGAAATATGCTAATTGCAGGCAATTTAAAACAGTACAAGTTGTAGAACTAGTCATAATAAGGAAAACTGACTGTTTTACAGAGCTGCAGCTTTGGTTAAAATCAAAACACCTCACATAATTTTACAACAATTTGGCACAATACCCACCAGCTTCCTCAAAAATTGTTATGTAATTCAGAGTTTACAATACTAACAAGAAAAAAACCAAAAGACATAAACTATCATTTTATTTATCTAGAAAAAGATAAAACATGCCTGATAAATATGATCAATATCTGATGGAGTCTATGAAGAAAGATATCCCTTATAAGCCTAACTTGTAGCCATTATTTTCCTAAACACTCCTCAGTTTCATCTGTAGATGTGTTAAGCAGCTGCAGCTTAAACTGATGTTGATGGAGTCCTGGGCACTCAAAGTCTGGCCTTAAAATTAGACTCCTGAATGGGGGAACAAAAAGGAATAAGGGAACATGTTTTCTCAAGAGAAGTAGATTTTAAAACAAGTCTCTGATTCTGTGTACAACTTTGAAGTGCATGCTCTTTATTTGATAATAATGTTTCAGCTTAGTCAGTGAGTTGTAGATGAAGTTGCATAGCACATTAACTTGCAACAGCATTTTCAAATTTCTATCTTTGAAGCTTCAGCTGCTGTCTAAAGAGAGGATGGACAATCAGTCTTTTGCTATACAAGTGATTTTGCTGACTAATGCATGGAGGGACAGTGGCCTAAGCTTTGGCAGAGATAGATCACTTTTTTTTCTCTTAATATTTTTTTCACATTTACAGAAAAAGAGTAGCAATGCAAAGAAGATAAAAGGATTATAAGATAGTGATCCTTTAATAAGAGAGAAATTGGAGATCTTAACTGAATATAGGCACAGGAAAATCTTGAACTGAATGAAAATGGCATCTCTCACACAACCAAAATGTTTCATCTTATTTTTTTAGTTGCTAAAGAAAACAAACACTAAAGAAAGTGATAACACACATGTTGCCATTCCAGAAAGAAATAAAATCTGTTCATGGGTATTTATAGATATGAATACATGCTTTACATATCATAATCAGCAGATTTCCATAAGGCATAATGAATTATCAATAAAAAATATATGTTATCTGATTTTACACTACTTATTTTGTTTTAATTTTAAGAAATTATATATGCCTAAAGTTCATTTTTCAGGTGTTCAAAATTTAATTCCCCCTTAGGATTGTTAGATCAATGCTATGCTGGGGTCTAGCTCCCTAGTCAATGAAGCTATGGTACACAAATGGTCCATGAAATGCCCATTCCACATGTCTTGAATCATTATTACAACTGATAGATTTTCATGAAGGACCACAGCTATGATATACTACAAGAAAAGTGCAAGAGTAATCAAAAGTGTTACTAACACTTTTGGTAATTCTTAACAACATCAAAGAATCTGTTTAGTAGCATTCACAGTTTGCATGAGTGGATGTATTTTCAACTGCAAAGGAGAGTGAAAGATCTAAAAGGGCACTGATCAGTTTTAGCTGGGAATCAGATTCATCTTGATTCCAAGTCAGTGACTGATTTAACTCTGCACATGTGAGCAAGACTAATTAAGTGATAATACTGATGTTGAGGCAACTACCAGTCGGTGCAATTCTACTTACACCATCTCTTGTCAATGTCAATTTCAAAAAGCAAAATGTCATTCCATTCTGAACCCAAAATTTCTCTCCAAGAGAAAACAAAGACCTTGACCTGTGCATGTAAAGAGCAATGGTCCTGGCTTAGGCAACTACAATGAAATAAATGGGATACAAATATGCTCAGATCCAGTTTGACTTACATGATTTCCTGTGTAACCCAGGAAATTGCTGATATTCCACATACAATAAGTGTTAAAAAGATATTAGTGATGAGTGTATCTAGAAGGCACTTTTTTGTCTTCTTATTTGCTATAATTTGTTCAAGTATTTGGGCTTTTTTTTTCCTAATCTCAAAAGACTTCCCTTAGAACTCTGTGAGAACTTTAATAGAGACAATATGGCTTGAGCCATAACGCAGTCTCTATGAGGGTGACAGAATCACACAGTTCCCCAATTCACACAGTATTTGTGCAGCAATGTCCAAGTTGCATCTTTATTCCTGAGACAGAAACTTAACTATGGTGAGATCTAAGCAATACTGGAAGGTATCCATATTGCACAGCATGAATGACATTTCTGCGTGCAAACATCTCCAACAACAACCAGTCAAGTGGAAGTAAAAACTTTTCTAACAGCAAAGATAATTAGCCCCACAATAACTTCCTACTGAAATGATGCATATAATTCAAATTGATTAGAAAAAGAGGTTGCTGTTTTATCTGGTTCACACTTGTACTGTAAAGTGATAAAGCCAAGCTAACCCTAAAGAAAAGCTTTACCATCTTCAGCATACATAATGAAGTTCCTGCAAATCTTTTCTTTCTTAAATAGCTTGTATTCCAGTAAGAGCATTCTAACAAGTGAATGAAAGATTTCATAGGAAGCTAACAGGCTGTTAAGCACCATGGAAATGAATGAAATTTTTAATCATTTGCTACTGGATGAAGCCACCACTTAAGCATAGAGTTATTCTCCTTCTTGAGGGATGCTTTAGAAAAACATATCTCTCATGAATTAAGAATTGCTTTCTTTAAACCTCTTGCATCTATCTTTTAGGTTGTTCACATGAACTACCAAGTTGAGCTTTGACGATAATAAATAATAAGAAATTTGATGACATTTGGTTCTGCACTGAACCCAGTAACTATAGATTTTGCTATTTTTGCTGAAACACATTCAGAAACGAAAACTGAATTTTCTTTTTGTTCTTGCAATAAATAGGAAATCTCACCTGAGCCATGGCTACAGGAATCAGAAAACCAAGAAGACTTTGTTCTAAACTTGTTTGCCCAGTAGTCAGCTGTTAGCAGCCAGTGCCCTCAGCCTCTGGCTCCTGAGACACACGGATTTTCTCAACTGTTTGGGACAGAATCCCAGTCCAAACCACCCCACCTCAGTTTTGAATATGTGACCTACCTCACCTAAAATTATCTTGCATATGCAGACATATACAAAACCCAAGTACCTAGTGTTTGCTTTTAACACAATAAAAATTACAATTACATCATATGCAAAAGATATAATGAAGAAAATACACTAACACATAGATTCATAGGGCTCTTTGATTTTTATTCTGGGTAATTTTGTTAACTAGGTCCATACAACAAGAAAATAAAAAGTTCTCATAATTTCTTCATTTGGCCATCCTTTAATACCAAATCTTTCTGATCTAAGATTAACACAAAACTCAGCCGATCATTCATATATCTATGCATACTAGCAAAATGAGTTAAATAATGGTTAAAAATATATATTTAACTCAGAGATTCAGTTTATGATTGTTTAAATAAAATTGGTCTTGCAAAATAAAATCCTTTTTAAACACATCTTCTCTACAATGTATACCTTTTAAAGATTTAAAGTGAATGACGCCTAAAGTCTCTGAAGGTTTGTAAATATACAGTAAATGGTTGAAGGAGATAATAAGTTGTCTTACTAAAATGTTATGCGAAGTCAACAAAAAAGAAAAAAGAAATATTAGTTCATTAGTTGAGTCAGATTTTAAAACATGGATATCTTTTTCTAAAGAACACAAAACAGATTACAATATGTTTATACAATATATATAAAATAAATTACTACACAAGAAAATGTCACATTTTAGAAATGTTTCACCATATGCTGGAAATTTCTCCTTTACAAGTTTATTATCCAATTGTAGCTCTCAAGAATAAAGCTCATTTACATCTAAAATAAGAGTATGGTCTACTCTTTAAAGGCACAGTGATAAACACACCAATTTGACAACTACATTAATATGAATATTTGCATAGTCTCCCATCTACACCTGTTCTTAATTTGAAGCAGCTGCAGAACAAATCACACCACATAATCTGGATATGCCACTGATTCATATAAATACATCAGCCCTTCTCAGCAAGTTTTTTCCCTCTGCTTGTATGTTTGTTCTGAATTTACATTAACTCACAGAAAAAAGATTTTTGGTTGGACAATTTATATTCTTCAGTAATAACATGTAGAGGATAAGTTACCTTTTCTCTATTTTGTTTTGTTGGGTTTTTTTCATTCTGTTTCCTATAACAACGACCATTTAATTTCTATGACTAGATGAACAGCACATAGATACTTAATATTTTGCATCTTATTGTACTAGATACACCTCCTGTAAAATATGTTAAAAACACGTGCAGTCACCACCCAGTGCAATAAAAGTGTACCAATGAAATCCTTATGGCTCTCAGAAAAATAGTACTAAATGGTCACCACTTCACTTCCTTGCAAAATCGGTGCTTTTCACTATTTAGAAAACTCTGTGTTTTGTACCAGCAGCATAAAAGGAACAAAAACCCACAGTTGACTGATAATTCAAAATGACAGTTCACACTAATGACACATTCTTTCTACATGTATGCTGCTCCTTTTTGATATACAAACAAGAAATAATTGAGTAATTTTAGACATTGACTCTATTCCTATGCATTCTGACTGTCATTAGGCCCCATTCTGTAATGTTAAATTCATTCAAATGGAAAGAAAGATGAGGGAAAGGCAGCACATGTGGGAAATAACACATCTCACATGCCTGATACAGCAATGATCATGAAGCATAATGCCAAGCGCAAAATGCTCAATATTAACACTAATGCTAAATTCTTTTTCAATGAAAAATCAGCAGCACAGACATATGACCCAAGTTCTTCTTTCCACAGCTTTCTCTGGAAAAATAACCCATTACAGGGCCTGTACTGCTTAGGACAGTGTTGCCTACAACCTCTAAACTGATGGTTTAACTAAAAGCATGTGTTTCAGAACAAGTATTTAGAATTGGATAGCCTTTTGGACTGGGATCCATCAGAAAATTCTGTGGGTAGATCTACAGTCCTTAGCATCAAAATAAATACAAACTGGAGGGCCAGGTCTGAAAAATCTCAGCCATTCTAACACTGAAACATCACCCAGATGCAGGAGTTTTGTAACAGATGGCTATCAGAAAAGGTAAAAAAATTTATGTTAAAGGTATATTGCAATAGAGATAACATTGCGCTATGATGATTCTTTCAGTGCAGAAAAGAGCATGGCATCTGCCTGAAGCTGTCACATCAAGGAGAGTTGGCAATGCTTTTCCAGTTCTAGACTAACAGAACAAACATGTGTTGATCTTAACTGTCAGCAATTGGAAACTGCAGCAAAAACAAATGACAACCAGTCTGCACAATGTGTAGGACCACCATAAGCTGTCATCAGAAATGAAAATGTTCGAAGAACAAAACAAGTGATTTCGAGAAAAATACGTATATACAATTTAACACTAAACTATCATTTAGCTGTAAAACAAATAAAAAGGAAAAAATATTTTGTAAAAGAGAGACATTTCTACAATGTGAAGCAGAGGCTATGTTGCATAACTCCTCGGAATAATTTATTTTGATACAGATATCTGGTACTTTCTAGGTAACTTACCAGGACCCTGGACTGGGAAATTTCTTCCTTTTTTCCACTAAATATTTAGCCTCTCCAGGCTAAAAAGAAATAAAATAAATTGCATATTTTATCATTATTTATAGGTTGACTATATGAGATACTGCATCAGCCTTCACTGAGCACGGTTTCAAGCACACTAAGAAACATCCCTGAAGTTGAGTCAAATGACTCAGAAACTCTGTGCTGATGTAGCAGAAGAAAATGCAACCATTCACTGTTTCCTGTAGTCCTACCTAACCAGACAAACATGCCAACTAATATTTATATCTTGAGACACCATAAGCATCACACAAAACTTACAAAAGAAAATAAGAAAGATCAAAGTTAAACAGCTTGTGCACATTAAACCAATGTTTGCACACCCATAATACCTGGGTCGGGAAGAAAAGCATCAACTAATGTTAAACATTACTAGAAATCAGGATTCTGCTAAAAGAACAAATAATAAAGTCAAAAATATCATCAAATGTATTTTAAAATGATACTACCAATGTAATTACATGTCGACGCTGGATAACATGCCCAACATATTGCAAATCTTTTAACATTAGATTACAAAGCCTGCTATGAACATCAAATGAAGCAACATGATGCGTACATCAATTTGTTCATCCATCCTCATTTCACATGCAAAGCTGTACTATGATTTTAAAACTCAGAAAATTCTTGAAAGCAATCACCGTGGAGTTTGGTACACACACTTTTTTTATGAAGAGTATAAAAGCAGCCACTCCTCCTGACGAGGTCTTCAGTTCCCTCATATTTTACCACAACGATAAACACCCTTATCAAAGAAAGCATAGGATAGATGACTACACTAGGGAGAGTTGATCAGCAGAAAAACTAGCACAATCTTTTATCTAAAATTAGCCTCATTGTAAGAGATGTAAATCATAAATTGCCTCCTAGGAGTAAGATCATGCCCTAATCTTTCATATATGTCTTAGGCTTACGATGAGCCATCTTATCATAACCATATCAAGTACTTTGCCTCTCTTGGATCTCTCTGAATGTAGAATCATAGACATCAGTCTTAGGAAAAAGGAAACAGAAAATATTTTTTAATTACCACCGCCTTGTAGTACAATTTAATTGCTGGTTTTGTCAGACCTAGAAGAAAATCAGATGGAATACAATTTCTCTCAGTGGCAACAAATATATGCAAGATTTACACTGAACAATTAGCTTTTAAATGTATATCTGATATTTTAATTAGGAATACAGTATACCCAGAAACACACAAAGCATCTGAAATACAACAAAAATGCCTCAGTTTCATATTGAAATAAATATTTTCTCAAGCTAAGTCTCCGTTCTGCCACTAAGTTATTCTTTGTCACATTCTTTTAGTACTTACTTAACTTCCTACAAAATTGAAATTCAGCTTATTTCAGAACAGGACAGTCAATGACAGAATTTCATTTTGCCTATTTTCATGGCAGCAATTTATATGAGATTATATGTAGATGCAGCCAACAATAAAGTTAGAATTAGGTTTATAAATTATCTTGATACTGTGCTTCATAGTTGTTTTCACCAATGTAATGATAGATGATTGACATCAAAAGAATGGAACCTACTTAAAGAATTGTGTTGTAGAGGCTTTTTAAAATGCTTCCCTCACCCTTTCTCTACTACTTATTGACTGGGTTATTCGTATGGAAACTGAAGACATAAAGGGGAACATCCCTTTTCCTTATAGTGGGAGAGACACTGAAGTTCTTTATGTAGGGTAAGGAGTCTGAAGGTCTGGGCTTCACTGCCTGCATGGCCAAAGCTGTTACATAGATACAAACTCATGGAAGTGTCGTGGAATTTCCAATGGAACAGATGTACTACCTTTTTCTTTTTGAAGGCACCTTTTTAATCACTTTCAGAGCATGGCACTCGTTGAACACCTGATTCCCTCTGTGGTGTTAGAAAGTGGCTATGTAGCTTGAAATCATTTGAGGGCCCAACTATTTTCCTTGAGTTTAATCATATGAATCCAATCTTTTCACCACCACGGAAAGTAATTATGGCTATGAACACACATACTGCATCATCCTGATACCAGCACTGGGTCACAAAGAGAATTGTTCATTAAGAGGTTGAACTGGGAAAGGTTAGATATTTTTAGGGGTTTCCACCTTAAAAGCATGACTAAAAGCAGTTGTGAGAAGTCCAACAGACTGGTTTGCTGGTGAAACCAGACTGTTCTTGGAGGGAAGTCAAATCCACCTGAATGGTCAAAAGCACATCATCAGAAGGAAAACATATTGGCTTCAAGATACTGCTTGAAAACACAGAAGAATGGCAAACTGAATTACACAAAATTATCATTTAGCCTACTGGGCTGCTTTTAACAGTGGTCAACATTCAGTGCCCAAAGAGAACAAGTGCAGTGGCAGACGAATATTGAGATGAGCTCCCAAACTTGGATATACATTGCTTGAAAACCTACATCACTTTTCCATCTTAACTTCACGTCTTTAACTCCACAAACACAAAAAATTAGAACCTGTGGACCTTCAGAAGAGCTAGAAGAGCTGGAGGGATGATAAAAGAGTAGAGTTATATTTGGCTCTGTCTGGATCATATCTCCTTCTCCTTTACCAAGGAATGTTGAAAACTTGAGCAAATGAATTTTGGAATTCCCTTAAAAGTGTGAATAATATATACCTATTCCTTGTGCTCACACAGTTGGGCATGAAATACTGTCAGAGATGTACAAGTATAAACTAGCTGCCTGCTGCTCAGTCCCAGCTGAATAGGTACGTCGATGGTGCATGTCTCTGTGGGTCTCTTTTTCCTTCCTTGCACTCTGTTAGTAGTGCCCAAATGCACTGAACACTCTCTGGATATCTGATTCACATTAAAATGTTGCACAGTTAATCATACAAGTAGACCCAAATCTCTAACACAAAGCTTTCGTAGCTACAATAGTAAGGATAATGAAAATAAAAATTTCATCCTAACAATGAGATTAATACTGATGATGATATCTAATGTATTTTAAATTTAAAACCAGTGGATTTTTGACCATGAAGTGCTAGTCTAGTCAGGTTTCTAGACCAGTATTTGTCAAAAGCAACAGTTTTTCACTGTTTTTTCTCTAACAGAGAAAGCACACAAATTATGATACTATAAAATATACCCTTCTTGTGTGCAACACATTTAAAACTAATAATTAATAGTGAAACTAAAAAAGTTTATATGCAATGAAATGAAAATCACAACAATAAATGTCCCAGAATGAAAAGAGGAAGAGGAATGTATTCATCATTTTTGTGGCACCATTCCAAAGACTCTCTACTAATGATGTGTAATCACCAAAGAAAAGACAAGAAAAATATAAAAAAGATCTGCAAGGTGGAAAAAAGGTTTTCAAAATCTTTTTAGAATTTCTGTTGACAGTTTTTACAGGGGAGAGAAAAGTGACTTAAATAACAAGAATTCTCTGAGAAAGGAGTCTGCTTATGAGTTTCTCCTAAAATCCTTGCCATTCATAGAAGTTTAATTGAGAACCAGTTTTGTGTAAATGTGGTGCATTAGCATCTCTGATATCTTAGATCTCATCTTAACTACAAGAAGGGGTCCAATGCGGCCATCACTAAAATTACTTAGAGTCTGCACTTTAAAAAGTTAAATGATTCCACATATAATAAAAGTCATAATGTTGTGGGCTTTCATTACACTGGAACTTATTTTGAGGATGATGCCATTACTACATTCAAGGTTTTCTAAAAGCACTTGTAGCAACTTACTATAGTTATAGTAAAAAAAAAAAAAAAAAAAAAAAAAAAATCCAATACATCAAACAAATTTAGATAAATATTTTATCTTACCAATCCAACTCCTCTAACCAATTGGCAGGTTTTTCAATTTATCTTTTCAATGCTACCAAAACCCCAGAGAATTAGGAAATCAGTCTTAACAGCTGCTGACACATCTCTGGATGCATTTTTGGACACTATTATTAAAGCTATTAAGGCTGATACAATTCCACTTATGTTTCTCAGCTACAAATATTGTAAAAAATAATACACAAAGTCATAATTATTTGCTTCTAGAGGTATGACTGGAATATTATTGTACATCCTCTCCCAGTCCAATTACAATGATTGAATACTCACTCAAAGAACTCTAACCAAGTATTCCCCACATGGAAAAAACATTTTAAAAATTCTAGACAAAACAATTTTTCTGGATGCTAAATTAGCATGACTTTTCTTAATGCGAAAAAGAGCCCCCTCTCTTAATCTTGACTCTGAGACTCATTGGGTAATAGTATATGCGAGACCTTAAAATGGTTGCAATAACAATGATCTCGTATGTTGGTTGTTAGACTAATTAATTTTATTTTCAGGTACTATGAGACAACCAACTCAACATATAAACATTCTAAAACATTCTGAAAGTGGGTATTTTTGGAAGAAAAAATATTTTACAAGTTGGTTGGGTTCTTTTAATAAATTCTGTCTCTTGTTTCAGTATATTTATTGCCATGAAAGCAAATTACTTTTAGAATGAATGCCTTCCTATTAAAAATGTCCAAAATTATTAATTCGGTGGTATTTCTTACAAGTCTTACTGATAATTATGAAGTCAATACATTTTCATATCTAACAGCCTAGAAAAGTCCAGACTATATTATTTATTGGAAAGCTACAGCTATTTAGATTATGCTCATAGAAATGCTTTATTGTAATCTAACAGATGAGGATTAAAATATCCAAAATGGTCATACAATTAAAGCAAATTTAAATAGATGAAATGCCTTTTAATAAATGTCAGTTACTATCTAGTCTTCAGTCTTTTCTATTCATACAACAGGATGTAAATATGCAGAAGATAAAAATTATTTCTGAAAAATAATAAACTATCATTTTCTTTAGGGTGTTTTAGCTAAATTCTGTAACTTTAAGAATTCATTAAAATCCTTTAGAATAGCTTCATTGAGTCTTTTCCTTTTTTAAGAAAACAGCAACAACAAATAATACCACAACATTTCAGGACTAGTAGTGACTTTCTGAGTTTTTGTTTCTTATTCACATCACGCAAATCCCCCTCTAATTTGTCGAGCTGTAACTTTCAGCAGGCAAAATGGACGAGTGGTGGCTATTGGTTCCAGTGCTTCTACTAGAACAGTGATCCAGAACACCTTTCTCTGCATAGTGAAAAGCTTTCTTTTCCATAGTTTTTGCATGCTTACCTCAGTTGCATGTTACCATATTAAAACTCTTTTACAGAAATAAGACATGCATTTTTAATTCCTAAAGTTTGCTTTTTGATTCGAATTGCACAGGGCAATTCCAGCATTTCAGCCTGCATCCAACTTTTCTGGAGGAACTTTCTTGTACTTTTATAGCATAAAAATACATCCAGAATTTACACAACCACACTGTAGGTGCCCAGCAAGCATGCCAAGCTATCAGTCACAGTTGGAACAGTGAGATACCTTCACTCCATGGATATTCAGGGCACTGCTACTAGAACCCTGAATCTTTCAGAAGAATCTATATGGAGTACATTTCTAACACATCAATAAGCCACCAGAAATTAGGTGGATTGCATATCTCCATTATTCCAAATAATATCTGAAAGATCTTTTTTAAAAGTTAAATTTAATATTTCCCTATTTTACGTGGAAACACAGTTTCAAATTTAAGATAATATCTTGTTCCTCTCACCTATATCTCTGATCATTTGCGGTCATACAGCTTCAAAACACTGAGCTTCTCTTTTCATTTAGCTGATGGACATAAGACAAATAAAATATATTTTCTCTCTTAAGCACATGACCATATTTTTTTTTGCTGTATTCTTTAACATTTATTAGAATTTACTTTCTAAATTAAATTTTTGAAAGATACCCACCCTGTACAGCAGCCCAGCACTTTTATAAAGCCTAGCTTCTTGTTTTGTTTTTCATGGGGGAAATACATGTTGCTACGGAAGGCTTGGCATTTGGCATTTTTTCTTTCTCACCCAGAGTATAGGTTCAGCCATTTCTAATCAAGAGATATTTTTCTGCGTACACCAACATCAATCATAATTTTCCTCTGAATATGCATTATTAATTCCCCTTCAGATACTATGCCCTCAAAGAGGATTTTCATGGTATCCTACTCTGTTCTTGAAACAGAAATATATATTGTTTTGACTAAGATTTCACTCTTAATCTTCTATTAAAAAATACTTTACTTAAATTTGGAAATTTGATATTCCTAATCATCAAGTCCACAGCTATCTGCACACCAAATTACAGCTGCATCAATTTAGAAATCACTTCTGCAAGTACAGAGTTGATTTTGACTTTTTTTTTCCTCACGTTTGGGTTACTATGTTAGTTCTCCTCAATGCTGTGGAAGCTGTCTTTCCTATTAGGCAGAAAGTATATTTATTGAATAAATGGATTTACTATGAACACTTGTGGGAAAATCTCATTCTTCATTTATACTTCAAGTTCTTGGTAAGATCCTTGAAGCATATCGATGTTGCTGAAACACTGTACAGTCCCTTTTGTACATATTATTATCATACAATTGCTTTTCAAAGCTTCACATAATCAAGTAGTAAAGCAAGTGAAGTAGGGTTTAGTAAATTTTTCACCATTAATTCTATTTCATAAGACCTTCATCTGTCTGTCTCAAGAAAATATTAGAAGCATAAGAAGGCATAAAAAGACCTAGAACATAAAAGTGGCAATTTTTGACAACCTCCTTCCACAACAGAATGGGCTGATATGCTTTTCCACTGCGCTGTGCAATTGCCTTCTCATCAGCACACATACTCACACGCCTTTCTTCTGTAGCATTACTGCGTCCTGTGTGATCCTTTGGATCACTTTAACACTTTTTAACACAATTTTGCATGTATGCATCCCAAATTAATACCCATTTTCCATTTGGCATACATTGAGATTCCTGATTAGCTGACTCCTCACACCCCTAGTAAAGTCAGCTTGCTTGGTAAAGCAACTGGACAACTATGACATCATAAAATAACGTCTAAGAATTAGAAAATGTCAAGAAAAGAATTTAATTCACAAAACAAAATTTATCTGAAAAGTATGTGAAGAAATCAGCTCAAGGAATGCCATGAATGGCCATGGAGAGAAACTGAAATTTCATGTCCAAAGTTGCATATGCTAAGAGAAAACCTACACTGTTTAGTCAAAGAACTTTGGTTTTATCCAAAAATTTTCTTGAATTTATAATTGCCTGATGAAAGGAAAAACCTTTGGCTTGGAAAAAAGAAAAAAAAAAAGATAATTTCCTTAGAAATAAATTAACTAGAAACAATTCAGAAATATCTACCCTCATCTACAGCATTCATAGAATATTTTGTTTAGTTGCTTTTCCTGCTTTGGTAATTTCTAAATCGACATACACTAATGTTTTTCAAATTCAAGAGTATCAGGAGAGCCTGGCTTGAGTGGTGTGATCCTAAACTGGCATAATTAGGGCCCTGCCTGGGAGCAGACCTTTCAATAGAGCTGCACAGCGAGTGGGGAACCATTCACACTTTCCCTCTCAGCTCTTCATGAGCTTTTCTGGGCAGTGAGCCAGCTGGTAAGAGAATCAGGCTGATCCAACCTGTTGCTAGAGCCTGGAGAAGAGGCTCAAGGGGAGCTGCACCTGCCAGCTCTGCAGTGGAACTACTCACACCTCCGAGGAGGAGCAGCGCAGCCCTGTGTGCTGCCTCAAGGGAGCGACTGCAGGGGGACAGAGCTTCCCAGCTACTCAAGAAGCCAAATCAGCTTCTCAGGAGTGCTTGGGGATTCCTATAGCTCACCATAAAATACATCCCATACACAGCATTATTTCCTGGTGTCAGGCAGGCTGCAGATGCTACTGTGAGGGAAAGATGAGTGTGCCATGTTCACACGTGCTGCTGTGAACAGAGTCTCTGAAGGTTTGTCTTTCTGAATCTGAATGAAGAACTGGACTGTGTGTTCTCCCTCCACTCCTAGTTCTCTAGGAGTACCAGAATCAACAAGAGAGAAAAGGGAAAGGAAAGATATTCCAGTGATGTCAGTGATAATTCCTGGACAGTCAGAGTAACAGATTGACACATCAGATTCTGCACAGACATTGTTCAACACTAAAATGACTCTTGAAATTCCTAATCACATAATAATCCTAATTAGTATTCTGCACATTCAATACCTGTAAACAGAACTTGCATAATACTTCCTTCCTCTGAATCCAAAATACGTTATAATATTGCAACAATGTTGTCAGGATAAAGAGGTGATCTCTAGTTGTTCCTGGGTTGTTTTTTTTTTCTGTTAGGTACAGGTGAATCTATTATGTGATAAGTTCTGTTAGAAAACTGCTACTTAAAATTTTCCCATATTACAAAGATCACACATAAGGTTAGCTGGAATATTTTATACTCCTAAAAATGACAGTAAGAGACAACACCTCAGGGTGATGCATATATACTTTAAACTAAAAAGGAAACCATACTATCCGGTGCCACTTTCGTAGTAGATGTATGGTTTTAATACTGGAAATTTTCCAGAGTAAAATGTGACTTAAAGTAAATCGGTTATTAGAAGGTTTTACAGCAAGATGGAACATGATGCAAAATCCAGGTTTTCACGAATAGAAAAGTTTGTCAAAGATGGGGCATAAGTCGTAGGAGCAAGTTCTAATGATACAATGATTTTTGTCTTTATTGTTGTATTCTACCTCTTCCTTAATGGAGCTCCTGTTTTCCATATAATCTGAACATGAATATTTCTCCTTTCCCTTCCCCCTACACCTTACACAAAAATAACTCCTTGTCTTCTTTCCATCTCTTGGGGTTATCCTTGTCTTTAGAGTGGGTATTACTGATGCAAATTTTTGCACGTCAGAGGATAACTGCATATTCCTCCGAATAGACTTACAAGGGAAAATGGGACTTACAATTTTCCAGCAGCTATCTTCCAAATTTAATTTACCCCAAGCCTCAATGTTTGCTTATATGTAGGCCACACATTTCCTCTAGAATTATACTCGAGAGGGAGAAAGACTGTTTATCGCTACTCTCCTCTTACACTACATATTATGCATTTGAATCTTTCTATATTAGTGTTTTCTACCATGCACAAAATCCTCCTACTTCTTATGCTCAGCAGCATGCATTAGGTAAACAGAAGTATGTAACAGTTTATGAAAAAATAGTTTTAAACCAGTTAGATTTATTTCTATTTTTGTTGAATGTAATGCAAAGAAAACTCCCTTAGTTACAACCATAACAAGTTGGGTTTTTTTCTGTTTTCAAAATGGCACTTTTTGACTGACATTAAACATGCACAGTTGAAGTCAAAGTGCATTAAATCAGAGGATATAATTTAAAAGCAGTGGGGTTTGCTTCTTTTTTCCCACATCCCCTATTTCTTATCTCTCATCAACTCCTTATATATGTTTTAAAAAGTAACTAAAGGTTACAATATTAATGATATGTTTGCTTATTTATTATGTGCAATTTTAAACTCAGGCGTATATGAAGATCCAAAGGGAGATGACCAAACTAGGAGAGAGTAAAGCAAGGAGAGTAGGTTAAAAGAGACTATGAATATTTTTTCATGCTAAATTTTCATGCTAAAATTTTGCATTTTGAGTGTCTTTAAAAAAAAAAAAAAAAAAAAAAAAGTGGTTCTTCTGATGTTATGCACCAATGAAATAAAAATTAAATAATTAAAATTAAGTGTATACTTTTCCCAAATTTTATCATATTATTACACTTCAGTGGAGTGCTTATGCTAAATAAACAAAGCTTACCATAACAACTCAACACTCCATACAGCATGATATTTATACAACTGGCTTGGTACACACTGAGCTTAACCCTTTGTTCCAGATGTCATGATTTCATGACATGCCATCCTCTTATAGAATGCATTAGTAATGATGTTGTAAAAACAAATCACCTAAGCTGAAGGAAAAAACAACTAACCATTTCATTGTAGATATATTAAACTATGGCCTGAAGATAACTATCTATTTATTCTAATGACATAATGTTCATAGTCTGACTCTATCAAAATAAACTACTTCTTTAGAGACATTACTGGGAATAGAAACAACTAGGCAAATAAATAGAATCACAACTGTGCAAATCGCCATGTATGCAGACAGCAACAGTATGTGTATCATGGAGTCTAAACATAGAGACTGCCTACCTGGAAGGAAAATAAAATTGAAATGCTGTACACTGATACCCACCCAATGGCAGAAAATTGACAGCATTTACCTTTGGGTTATGCTTGTGCTCTCACAGTTCTTGAAAAGCTCCAAGTCTTGCTCATGACTGTAAATGTAAGATGAAAATAAAGCTGCCAGTATTAAAACTCAAGATAGATTACACCAGGTTCTTCAGTGGCTCTAAGGACAGTGACTTTCTGCCCTAGGAAAATGAACTACATGCTCTAAGAGCCAAGGTGACATTTTTCCCTGCTATGCCTACTATGGAAATTTGGTGATAGGGAGAGAATCCTTGAAAGCAATTAGTAAGCTTCACTGTGGATTACCATTGTAACAAATTCTACAGAAAAGGAAAATATTCTGAAATAAAAAATGGTACTACAAAAATCTTAACCTTACTACAGCAATATTTTACTGGATGCATAGGAAAATAGTATATGCTATTATGTCATCATATGCAGGTTAACATTACTCTCAACTCTCATCACAAACTCTCCATAGCTGTTTTGCAATATGTCATTAATCAATGTATGTACTGATTGGATCCATTCAATTGGTGCATCAGTGTAATGAATGGCATATATAAACATGTTTCAAATACATTTATTCAGATATCTATACATGAAAGTAAAATCACTACCACAATTGGTACTCAAGCTTGTCAAAAGGGATGTTTTTCTTCTTCTGTTTTACATAAGACATGCTAATGGTTATGCCATCTGCAGTGTGAAACCCAGACAAATGTAAATCAAAGTAATAGTAGATCAAGACAAGCGTCTATCTAAAACTGTAATTTTTGCAGGTATTTTGTTAACTTGCAATCTAAATATAAGCCTCCTGTCCCTGAAAATATAGGATAACTACTAGTTAAAGGTAACTTCTGCATTAGAAACTAAAACAAAAACTTCTGCACTTTTACAATAGATCACACAGCTAGTGATATATTTGTAAAGGCTTTTCATCAGGATACAAAAGACACTCAAATTATTTTAGGAAAATTTCAGCAGTTCTCCCAAAGACATCCCCTCAGTAAAGCACAGTAGAACATGATGACTTACCCAATACCCTCTTTTTGCAAAGCTGAGGACATAAATTTGAAGGTTTCTTCAATCAGCTTTCAACTTGCTGATTAGCTAGTAGGTGCTGTAAGTCACTAAAATACTTGACGCAGATGAAATAACAGAGAGAACATACATAAAAAACCCATATGCTACTTTCCTCCCAGAAAAGATGGCCACTAATACAAATATGAGTTTTTTCCCTCTTTGGCTCATGGAACAATAGGATAGTTTACATCAAATTACAGAGCACAAGAGATGCATGGCAGGGCTTACCAAATAGTCACATTTTCTTACAGATGTGTGAGCTAGTTTTAAAGGTTTTATTGCATTTTTACTAGATTTCTAAATCTATTTTAACATACCAACAGTTTCCAGATTAGTAAATTCCTCTCAAATGGAGGAAATTAGATATGCACTAATTTGAAAGTTTTTTAAAATATTGGGAGAAGTCTGCTTTCTTAATCACAAACACCAGTATTTTTGCCTTATAGCCCTCAATTTTGTCTTATAAACCTTATACAAATTTAGCAATTTCTACTGCTAGAAGATTTTGGCAAAAGTTACCATTAAGTTTGGCATAAGAAAATAATAATGCTGTACAATTTTATGACAGCATTTGGTCAAACAGGCAACGTGATGACCAAAATGTGAATTTCCACTACATGATGAACAATGGACAGTAAAACTCATACCTGGATTTACATGGTATTTGATACATAAAACCAAAGTGTGGGAGCAAATTCTGTTTTTCCTCTCCTTTATAAATGAACCAAATGAAGTGTTCAAGGCCAATGAGAGACACTGTGTACGCACTGATAATGGAAGAAAAAGTTGGAAACATAAGCAATAATCTAGCTTTAGGGAGCATGTAATAATTCTGAAAATAAATTATTTGCTGGATTTTCTTCTTCCTGCCTCTCAAGTATGATTCATGAGATGCTGAGTCCACCTGGGAAACAAGTGGTACTGCACCAACACATGAACACCTAGCATCTAAAGGGCATCAGGCCAGGGTTAGTGTTTTGAGAACATGAAAGCACAAGACTCCCTCTCTTCATGTCATCATCCTCTGGGTTCTGTGCATGACTGTCTTTTCTCTCTAAACATGGTTTTCTATTATTTCACCAATGCCTGCCACAACAGTGCACCCCCAGACTTCTTTAACCTTGAAAAGAAAGTTTGTGAATGGATGGAGAATGTGAAAAGAGAAGTCAGTAGCTCTTGAACTGTGCTGGTTTAAAAGGTGGAGGATTAAAGCAAGAAAAAATTTGGAAAACATATACTGGAAAAATACCACTATTTATGCCTGTTTCATATACTTTCCTTATTGCCTGGTGCTGGCCAATTTAGACGCAGAACACAGGGCTAGATGGATCTTGTACACTCCTTGTACAACCTTGTACAGCCCCTTATCTTTCAGAATGAGGACCTAGCAGAATTAAGTACTTTCACAGTATTTATTAAATCAGTTATTTTCATTATTCAACCCTTAAAGGTCACTAATTCCACTTTAAAACTTAAAAACCCACATAAGCTTCTACATTCATGGCTACTCTTCTTATGTGCCTTCAGTGCAGAAGATATTTGATACAAAGCAAAAGTGAACTTGCATTTACAAAGCAAAGTCAGGGGTGAAGAGGAGAAAGTTGAGAGGGTTCCAGGACTCAGCCTCAGCCAGGACTGGACTACAACTACAGTATGACAGGCTGCCATCATGTCATGTTTCCTTTTTTTCCATTTTCTCTAGTCATATTCCTAAATTCTTGTTTGGTTTCGAGCAAATATATAAAAGTAGATTTGAAGTGAGCTGATCAGGAGTGTGGACCTGTTTGCTGTGTGCAACATTGACCCACCCCGTTTCACAAAGAAAGGAAGACAATGTGAATCACATTCAGAAATTGCACAAGTGAACAAATTTTACAACATTTCCCTAGTGGAGAAAAAAATACATTCTAGTGCCTGGGGTTCTCCATTATGCATGACAAAAACTAAAAATGAGATAAAACACCCTACTCCATTAGAAAACAGGGGAAGTCCTGAGAGAATAAATGCTCACCCAGAAAAATAGATGTGAAGAAGAGAATGGTAGGATTTATACTTTTTAAAATTTCCTGAACAAAATAAAATTGTCTGCAACAAAATGTAATTCAGCAGTTAAGCATCTATATTTGGTCTATATACAAGAGAGAAAAAGTTTTGTCAGCAGAATGCAATTTCATATGGAATTCTGCATTAGGAATAAATGAATAAATACCTCATAAAAATACCACTCTGATAAAATTTTCCAATAATAAAACTCTCTTTATATTTTTACTAATGCATTAAAAATAACTATTCAATAGCAGAACTTCTGTTCACCCACTCATAATCTAAAGCCCAGCAACATCCTAATGTGAAATTTAATGATATATGTTTTTTTCTAAAATGGCAGAAACAGCTTTCATAATTTCATGTACTTGTGTTGCCAAGTTTCTGCACACTTCTCTGTCACTTAGATATAGTACCTGTGAGGTATTTAGCTTTTCTTTTTTTTTTCACTGATACTGTTTTGCTCCTAGTGTTAACATGTTTTTACAATTTAAGCCATGTATATATAAAATCACATACCAATTTTGTAACGTCTATAGAGTTCATGTACCTCAGTTACAGAACTCAGTCTTAGACCTTTTAAGCATGTACAGCCACAAAAGGCTTTTGTGTCCTATAGTGAATTTTTCCTGTGCAGTCAGCAGCAAGAAGCCTGTAACCTGCAGCATGTGAATATGCACATACACAGCATTAGAGGACAGGATGGACACACATCCCTCACGTGTGAGCGAGGACGGTACTCTTCCCTGAGACTAAGGTCCCAAAAGCAAGGAGACTTTACTAACCTGCAGCGGTCTCTGTTTCTCACTGCCCTTAGGAGATTTCAGTCCACTTGTCTGTTGCTGTAAAAGCAGCTGCCTTGCTGCCTGGAGTGCCTAAAAAAAACAAAAAGGAAATAAATTTGACCAATTCCTAGAAAGAAATCAGTTACTCATTGTTAATGTTAGGTAAAAGTCCAATTGAATAAACAAAATCCCCTCCTATTCGATTTGTATTTGCTAGATTTCAGACTTCAGGGTTTTTTTTAACTTAAAACATTACAAAAAACATTCTGAAAGTACATATATAAGACTTCACTAGAATTTATGGATGTACATGAAATCCTGCAGGAAATAAAGTTAATTTGTTTGAAGTGCTTGAAGAGGAAAAATCATAAACTGCATCAATAGCCTCATTTCCACAAGGAACTTGTCTTTGAGTGTTCAACTAAAATGCCCACTCCCTTGCAAATTATCATTCAATTTGCATTTTCGTATTACAATTTGAAGTAAAAGCAAGTAGACTTCAAGTGTTACCAGAAGCTGTAATTAAATTTGACAAATCAACATCAGATTATCTTGAAAGTGAATTAATAAGGATATTCATTGAAGATTAAAAACACTTTTTGTACTTACAATTCAAGGAGAAACCTCTCCTTTGACAAAAAAAAAAAGAGTGCAGTTTTAATGCCAAATAAAAATGAGTGGTTTTAATTTGCATTCTTAGGAAAATCAGAGAACAAAGAAATTATTACTCAACCAACCAGATCAGGCTCAGGGATGACAGTATCCCAATCAAAATAGAAGATGTTTTCATTTATTTTACATTTTCATTCCAACTCGGCCAAATACAGTTAAACATATGAAATGTAAACAAACATTCCACTTACCCGAAGAATGCTAATCTATATGATTTTTCCCTATAAAATTATTTCTTAAATATCAAGTGTTATAAAGTGATACTTATTGAGAAATAAAAAAAAAGGAAACCTAGATAAACCAAAAAACCTGATTCAAAACATTTCCACTGAAACTACCTGGAGAACTCATTTTTTTCCCCTTAGAAAAATCAGCTCAATAAATAGCAGTTATAGCTTTACAATACATCACACTATTATTTCTGTTATTAAAACCTACTGTAGATGGAATGTACTGCAATAAATGCCATTTGATCAATGTTCCCTAAAATAATAAAGATTCTCAGCTGATAAAGAAAGGTACAGTTTTGATTAGACTCAAATGAGCTGGTTTTTAAGATAGTTTCTAGTATCCATGACAACAGTTGCTTTGACAAGATGTGCATATGGCATTACACTGCCAGCTGGTGTGAACAATGTTTGAACTACTGCATTGAGATGCTGAGCAAACAGAAAAAGTTGCCACGTCTTAACCCTCAGGGAAGGCAGTCATCCCCTGATCAATTATGAAAAGACAGAGAGAGGGCTGCTACAGTCTGGCTCCAAGCAAGTTTTCTGAGAAGGCAGGCAGACATAGAAAACCAAAGTAAACAAAGTGAATGCACTAGTACCATCTCCTAACAACATTGATTCGTCTCCCCATAGAAGGCTCTGGTACAAAGTTTGCAGAGCAGACTTTTAACATTTGGAGACATTCCCACAACAATCTCTGTATTGTTTCATCAAATTCTCAAGTAATTACAGGTCAGCTTTACAAAGAGTATACATTCCTCTGAACCTAAGCAATGAGATGCACAGAACTATTTTCTCTCTGCTAAAAATAAACAAAAGTTAACATATTTAAAAGTGCACTTGTAATATTTTGTTACCAAGGAACCACTGGCACTCACAATTCTTGAGCATAACCTACAGGACACTCCTTCTCTGCTTGGGAACAGAATTAAATGTATCTGTTGATTTCAGGGGCGCCAGGATTTGTCCCAGCTTCTTGCAGTGGTTTAAGCAAAAACAGATCAAAAGCACCAACAGAAGATCTATGGCAAATTAATATTCCTTAATCTATAATGCCCTCCAAAAGGAAAACTTGAATGGAAGCAAGAGAATTACTGCACTCCTGAATTAATGAGAAGCTGTAGTGGAAAACTAACCTCACCACTTGGGATGATAGTGTCAGGAGAATGAGAGAAGAGATCTGGAGTAAGAGGAAATGGAAAAAATATAAAGACAATAATCTTTTCTTTTTGCCAGTTGCAGAAATCCTCATCTTCCTCAGCTGCAAAGCCCTCACATCAATACAATAAAACAAGCAAGTAAGCATCCAGTAAAGCTAAACATTTACAGTACTTGAAAATTAGAGAATTATAGTCTGCTGTAGCTTAGATTTAATCTAGACAGTATGATTTCAAATTGTGGCTAGCATACTCCCGTGGAATGAGCCTAAGAAAGTATGACTTCCTACAGCTAACTACAAAAAGAGCCACACTTCATGAAAAAGCAAGGCAGCACAACAGGATATGCTTGCATAAAAGGCTCTACTGCTTAAACTATTTTGATTCATATGTGCTGGTTGGGAATATCTCTAAAGGAGTAAAGGCTTATCTTTTAATACAGAATGTCTTATAAATGATGACTACCTGAATACTTCAGTGATCTTATTGTGGCAGTTTAGATTATTGTAAACACAGGAGATAGAAGAAGAACAGAAAACAATTTCAGGAGATCAGAGATGATTTAAAACTCATAAGGAGAAATCACTGTCAGCCTTTGTTCTTAGAACAGTCATCATATGGTATTTTTTTCTCCCACTGTGCTGCTTAACTTTACATTTTGCTATACGATAAACAACCTCCCAGAAACACTCTTAATTTCAAAGCATTAATACTGATATTATTCATAAATGAAGATCATGAGGCTACAAAATATTAGTTCTAAAAATTTATGTGCTGCTATTAAATCTTTGCAAAACAAATCCACAGCTTGAAAGTATCTTAAAAAATTCATAGTTTAACATCTACACTTCCAGTAAACACCCATCCCATGTATCATTTATAAATTTCTCTGACAACAACTTGTGATCCAAAAACAGTGTAATGAAGACAAAATAACAGATGCTTATAAACCTGGCAAACCAAATTTATGTTGAGTCTCACCTCAAGTTAAGTGCAGAAAGAACAGATTCTAGGGCAGTCAAAATTATATCTAGTTTCCAATAACACTTGTTTCAAATTTAGTAGGAAGTTTTCCTTAATTAAGTTATCTAAATTTGTGAAAATATTTTAAAAATCAGTGTAGGTAAAAGCAACAAAAAGAACTGAGGATTAGAAAATATTTTAATTATGTAAATGAAAATCATTAAAATTCTTTAAGTAATGGCTATATAGGAAGGAAAATTTGGGCATATGGTTTCCAGAACTCTCTGTGTCTTCTAGTAAAATATTTATTGGGAACACTCTTTCTTAATATTTACTATGAAGCTTTGGCATTGTTAAAACATAAGCAGAACAGAAATGAAAATAATTGCATATAACTCACACTATTAAAGTTGATAAATTGCAGTAGATTTTGCCGTTTGTTGGCAATATTACTAGGAGATATAACTTCCTTTAATTTTGTATTCCAAATCCTTCTATTTGATGTAAGCATGATTCAAAATTATTTTTAAAGTTTTACCATTTTAATAAAGTGAAAGGTGTCACCTAAAGATGGTAAACTTATTACTTTGGTCTTTAGAAATTAAATATATGTGTATTTTTGGGAAACAGATGTCACTTATATCCTTCCTTTAAAACCAGGAATGTTTAACCTATCAGCCTGTTGCATTTGAGACGTTAAAATGAAAAATGACATCTATGCCCATTAATATCGTCAATGTATAAACAGCACAGCGTGACACATTCTTGAGAGCTGAAGGCTACAAAATCTCTCTGAAACATAAATAACAAAGCACTCAGAAGGATATTTGATGTTGATATTCATCTCAGAGAAAAACACTGCTGCCTGGGCTTCTTATGAAAATAGATGCAGCCCAAATGGATCTCCTGTAATTGGTTTCAGATAGCGAGGTCAAAAGAAATATGATACAAGAAACTATTATGTGGAACAGGCGAAACAAGAATGTTTATACAGGCACTCCCTATTTATACTGACAAGAGGTGTATACTCTGCAGATAACCAAAACCAAAACACTTGCCAGAAGTCAACCAGACTCTTTTCTTTTCCAATTCCGAATCCCTATTTTTTTTTTCAAATGACTGCATACCCTAACATTCCTGCTGAACATAAAATAAGTTTCTGAACCTCTAAGTTTCCAAATGGCTGAATATGTCAAACAAGAGTCATCTCGCTGGTAGCACTATGCAACTGAAACATATCAACATGCTAAGCTGGATTTAAGGCCGAAGACTGCTCTGCACTGGTTGAATAACAAGTTAACCAAATTATTACATAGCTACATTTATTATAAAAAAAACACTTCAGGAGAACCTCTGACCTTTTATAACCTGCTCAGGACCTATTCTCTAGTTGGCTCCCAACAAGAATCCCAGAATTACCCATATTTGTACAAAACCCTCAAAAGACAACATTGTTCAACCCTTCCTAATAGAACTCAAATGATATTGCTAAACCTTTTTCTCTCACTGATTGTGTTTGCCCAGAAAGTTCTCTAATGAATATCAGAGTCAGTCAGCACAGCAGCTTATAATCTTTCCAAATGGAGTAGCAAAGCAGTTAGCACTATTCAAAGAATCTTGAATTTAAGATGATTCAACTCCTTTCCAGTCTCTTCAGAAGACGTGATAGAGAAGGCAAACTCCTATTTTCATGAGTAAACAACACTGCTTTTTCTCTAAGCCACACCAAGAAAATTGAGGACAATCTGCCCCACTGGAAAGCCCACCCATATGTAACAGAAATCCAAGTCACATAACCTGACTGATTTCACCTATGAGAGAAAGACTGAACAATTTTTACAGTGTTTGCCTATAGAAGTAGACCAGAGAGCTAAGGCTATTGGCATCTATCGCAAAGAATACATTATCTAAACAATCTAGATGTTCCCTAAGAAGGATTTCACTCAATTAACCCAACATTACACTATGCCAATACTCAAACAAAAAAAAAGGTTTTACTGTCTTCTGAATCTGGATTAGGGTGTCTTGCCTAGTAGTAGAACATAAACCTGGAAGACATCAAAATGTGTGAAGCTATGCTCCAGAAGAAGAGGCAATAGTCTTTGACACTGTATTACAATCCCAAGTACTCCTGTCACCAGGCTGCTAGACAGGAGGACAAGAAGTGGTAGTGCCCACAAATGTGGTAGTAAACCCAACCCTACAGGGTGGGATTAAATTAACATAGTATATGTTTGAAAACATTTACCACATTAACACTACAGGAATTTGTGCAAATGATTGCCTGGCTTGTGAATCCCCAGGCTTCCCAGCTTTTCCAAGGCTGGAAAAATTCTCTATTTGTTCAGGACAGCAATTCTTCATGCTGAGGAATTTCAAAATTAAACAGCAGAGCACATTGAGAGTTGGGGGCAAGTAGGGAAAGACGTTCTGGATCACAATTTAAGTTACATACTCATATTCCTCAAGTGCTTCAGTTCAGGAAGCATAAGAATGTCTCTGGATATGGCTCTCGTTTCCTTGGACTAAAAGCACTTGCTGTAGGTTGGTTGCTTGGTTAGTGGCAGGGATGATGGTGTACGTGTGTGTTTCGTTTTCTTAGGCTGCTACTGCCAGTTTCAGTATACTGAGGCTCTGATTTTGATTCAGAGTTGTGGCCTTCCCTGCAACACATCTGCCACTAGAAGAAATGATCCTCAATCTACCTGAGCTTCTGTTATATCCCGATGTTACCCAGTTGGAGAGAAAAGGTAACAGTAATAAAGTGATAAATGCAACATGAAGTCTTATAATGCTGTTTAATAAAAGGAAATTAATCACATAATTGTCATAAACCTATTTTCAAACAGCAATCTATCAGAGAGAAATTATGCATCTGTAGTTATTGACCTTTCATTTCACCATGACTAATTTGTAATTAGACTAGTTTTGTGAAAAATAATAGTTAATTACCAGATTTTTTTCACTCTAATTGTTTTGGCATTTTTTGTTGTTATTGTTGTTTGGTTGGGTTTTTTTGGTGGGGGTTTTTTTTGGTGTTATTTTTTTCTTTTGGGTTTTTTTTTGTTTTTGTTTTTTATTTTTTTTAGTGTCTTCCTCTTTTTTTTCCCCTCCGTGAAGGATTCTAAATACAGGGCGCTAGTAATTAGCAGTTTACATATTTCATTTTATAAAGCAAATTTAGTTTCTCTCCCTGTAACCCAATTTAATAGATTCTAAAGACTTTTGCAAAAACAACTCTTTAATTTTCTCTGCCCATTATTTGGCTGACCAAGAACTAGAAACAAAACACCTACAACAGTTACATGCTTCCATTCCTGGCGGCATTAGCAGGAATTTCTTCCCCATAGACATAATCTGCACTGGTCAGTAGGGCTCCATGTCAGACCATGCATAGCACAGTGCCTGACAGCAAATCCAAATGCTTTCCCCAAAGCTCAAACCAGCTGAAGAATGCCAGTGTCAGGGGTTAGGAGTGATGGGGGTTCACAACACCAGAGTTGTGCTCAAACCTGACAATCTCCTTTCTTTCATCCCACATGCCTGAACTTAACTTTCCATTTGTACACGCAGAAGCAAACAATCTACTCTTCTTCTTTCCTCTCCTTACATTACACAGTGACTAACTGAATTTATGAAATTAAAAATAAAAAAAAAAAGCAACAAGAAAACCAGAAAACAATGTACACATAAAAATCCAGCAATCCAAGCTCACAAATATTCTGACACTGCTATATTCTTCCACGGGATGTGATTTTTAAAGTTTGGGACATATAATGGCTAAACAGGAGAGCTAATCTCTTAATTCTACATGAAAATAATGTGGCAATGGTGGTATGTACCAGACTTCCACATGAAAATTGGTACGATCTATTTCCAGTGAAAATCTGCTAACTTATATATAAAAGCTATTTAGGTGCGCAGGCAAAGAAGAACAATCAACACAGCTATCCCATGTGTGAAGCCAGAAATAAAAAAAATCCTTAACATTATTACAAGTTTATATAATATTATGTTTATATGCTAGAAAGTGTCAATAGGATTTGAAAGGAGTTGGTTAAAAAAAGACCTTCTTTCAAGTCTGTCCATTGCAGACATTCCCTTATTGGCTGTGAAACCTACTTTCAATTAAACCAGTCAGAAACAAAGTAGTGGTGATGGTGACTTAGGCAGAATAATAGATGATTTGATAATTTATAAATAAGAAAGTAACTGATGCAAATCAAATCAAGGGCAGTCCCGTGTGTGTTAAGATCAAAATTTGGAGCAACTTTGGGAGTGGAAAGAAACAGTAGCAAAGAAAGCACTCTAACTGTTAGAAGGCAATAGTTTTAACTGCTGGAAATCTGAAAGAAAATTTTAAAGACAATGAATTAATAATGAAGTTTATTAATCAAATTATTTAAAAATAATCATCACTAAGATATAAACTAAACCAAGAAGTGAGGCAGATACAAATCAGAAGGAAGCATGCACTCTATCATTTTGTTCTGGCCAACAGCAAGATTCCCAGAATAGAACCTTTAGTTTGAGAGGACAGATCTGAAGACTGATTAGTTTTGTTAATATAGAAAGTTAAAACAACACATGAAGAACAAATGCCAAAACAATTTTACCCTAAAATAGACCTTGCCATTTAAAATTCAGAATGAAATAAGTCTATCTTTACAACTTATTTTCAATTAAATTACATTCTGCACTCACTAGTAAAGGACTGCTGACACAAAGCATGAGAAGCACAGATTCCTCATCCAGATACCCTCCTTGCAAGCTACTAACCAAAACTACCCATCAAAGAAAATGGATCTACATAGTACCAAAATCAAATAAAATTACAGTAATTATACTAATCAAACTCTCTCATCCAATCCAAGTGTGAGAAATTACATAGCCATTGAAGAGCTGCTGATTGAAAGGGCTCCAAATATTTGAATGATAACAATTTGATTTACCACTGCCCTTACAAATCCATATCCAGAGGAATGAGTGAGACTGTAACCATGAAAGGAAATATTATCAAGATGGTCATATCAGGCTTTTAGAGTATGGGAGGAAGGCACAAAAGCCATTATTGAAATATCCAGTTGATTATCAGTGGAGAAGAAAAAGGTCATAACTGGGTTTCACATTTGAAATTATAAATTTAAAGGGTGGTTTAAATAGTTTTAATAGTTCTAATTATTGACTTTTAGTTCTTGCTTTTACTAAGGGCATAATTTAAAAAAATCTTAAATTTAATACATATTGCTGTGATGAAAACCATGCACTGAGGACATAAAAAATCCTGTCATATTATTATGATAAAAGCAACTAGGATATAAAAATAGAAGTGTCATATACAAAACGGATATTTTCTCTACTTTCCTCAACCTTCCAAAGACTCAGTTAGTGAAATGTACCCAGCTTGGGAACCAATGGTTCAAAGAGCTGGATCATTTGACCAGTAACCAGATAAGAATGGTAATAGTGATATTAATGAGAAAATTCAACATATGGGATAGCAGAAGTCTGATCATAAAAACAGGGATAAACCCCCACCCTAAAGCAGTAAAAGTCATCAGCAAGTTTTTGCATAGAACAAATTCATTGTATTCCAGGGGAAGGACAAGTAAAAATGGCCTTAAACTGAATCCAGGGAGATTTGACTAAATTTAAGAAACTTTCCAATGGTAGATTAGTGGAGGAGCACAATAAATTGTGCACATGCTGCAAAATCATTATAGCTGAACCTGTTCAAGAAGCATCTTAAGGAACAGTTAAGAGCACCAATTCTGCTCTGGGACACAAAGTCTTTAGAAGTGTCTCACAGCCCTGTTTTATATGATTGTGTGGCTCCTGTGAAAGCATGCCAAGTTCAGATTACTGTGATGTCTTACACCTTGCTACATTTCAAATAACACCATGTTCTCATAAACTGAGTATCATGGAGCTCCAGTATGGTTTGTTTCCATGGTGAGCTAACAGCAGAGGATCAGCAAGAGCAGCACACACAGAGTTGCTCTTTGGAATTTTCTGACCTTACATGACCACTTTTGTGTTTATGAGACTATCCTTGAAATTTTGGACTGAACAGAGAAATAGTGTATACAGAACAGGAGATGGCTTAGAAATAAATGTTCTGTGTTGTAACTGCAGGCAGAGCCCCTGCCCAGGATTCTTGTGTCCTCACCTCCAAGTAAGGGCACAACAATGCCAGGAAACAAGATTTTCTTGTTATTACAATTCTTACTAGAAACAACAAAGATGTGTCTGAAGTGGAGAACTAAGAGGAGAGAAAGGTAAGGCAAGAATGAGGGTCCAAAGCACCACTAGATCAACTTAAGTCAGATATCTCCGCAAATAAAAAAAAAAAAAAGCAAAAACAAACTGACCCATTTTTGGTCATATTTTTAATGAACTAATTTGATCCAAAGTCACTACGCTAAAGCAGCTGAACTGGAATCCTACTGAACATATTTTTTTTCTTTTCTTATGGACATTTTTGTGATGCTTTCTGAACTCTCAGTTAACATGACTAAACTAACAGTAACATATTCAATAAAAGAATGATTAGGGGAAGAAACAATAAACCTGAATGTAAACAGGCAATATAACAATAGCAATTGTATTTGCAATCTTTCAAGACTTTGAGAAACCATATCTTGGAGACAGAATTTGAGTTTGGTCTTCAGTTAAAAAAAACCAAAAAAAAAGTAAAAAATGTCTTGATATGAGATAAAGAAGCAAATTATGCAAATAGCAGCACTGGGCAATAGTTTTGAATGTGCTGAAAACAAAAGGGCTGAACTAAACTCCTTGGAATAATTCTGAGCACTAAAATCTGGTACTAAGTGTGGACAGTGAGAATTCAGAGGAACCTCTGTTCCATGCTAACAAATTGATTTATATGTTTATATAAAATATGTAAGTGCTACCTGTGCTTGTGGTCTACTCTGACCTGCTTGAATTATTACAATTTCAGCTTTTCTCTTGCACTGCTCATCTACCTTTTAACTTTTTGGCCCATTTCGTGATAATCTAGCAGGCACAATCCAACACACAGACCTCTGTCTCTGAAGAATACCAGTCTTGAGGTTCTTGCTGTAGTTGGCAAATGAATTGTATGTTTTGAAGGGTAGCCTTAACAGTCAGTGTAGACAGTGTTACTGAGAAAGCATTCTCCACTTCGGGGACTTTTAAGAGTGAAGATTATAAAAAAAGTGAAATGACAAAGAGCTTTAATTTTAAGCTAAAATGCAAGCATAAAGAGACAGGCAAATGTCCTCAGGCTCCTCATCCCAGTTTCAGTCCTTGTGAGGACATCTAGTAGGAAGTATATTCTTTATGATTAGAAACTTGCAGGGATGAAAAAGAAAAGACCTGAAGCTATTAAAATTGTTTTGCAGAAGAGGAATAAAGATATTTTGCAATTCCCACGGCATTTAGGTGCTGGAGAACTGATAGCAACTGTGCAAGGAATTCCCAAGTAATATGCATGAGCAATGCAACAGGTTAGGCATTTGAATTGAAAGGTAGATGTTTCTATCACACTTCATCAAGCTCACCCAGGAAAAAATGATCCTTTTTATACTGCCTTGACATCCACATTAATCTTCCTAAACAGCAATCTAATCAAGAAATTATAATCATAAATATGCTCGGGGCATTATCACCTTTAAATGCATTTGTGAAAGCAGACACACCCAGTTATGTTGGTGCCAAACATATGTAACACTTCACATCATTTAAAGTCTCTTCTGGCATCAGACTGTTAAAAATGCCTCTGAACTATGCAGCATATATTACATAATCACTATCACTAACATGAACATAAGAAAAAAGCTGGTTACCTAATGCATGATCAAAATAATTTTGCTCCATATATTACTTCAACTGTTCTTGCTTTAGATAAACCAAAGCTTAATAATCAGCTTTTATTTTTTCAGTCTTCTGTCATGTCATCAACTTACTACTATCTAAGCTCAGTCACTAGTCTTCTCTTCTGAAAGCACTCCTCTACACATTGCACAGAGCTCAGATTTCATGTCCGAGAAGTATTTTCCAGATTCTCCTTTCTATAATACCTTCTTTTTCCTTCTTGATACATTTTAAACTTCAGAAAACTGTAACTACACTGCCTTTTAATTTAATTTACTAGGCAGTATGCAGTGGATTTTCTCTGTGAATGTTTATCTATCTTACCAGATTATCACTTCTTCATACCATGAGTTTCAAATATCACACAAAACATCGACCTATTCCTGACTAAATATCTTAATACTAGTACAGTGTTATAATCTACAGTGAACTTTAAATTATCTGTTATTTTTAAAAATTTTATGTCATCTTTTAGAAATGGATTTTTTTTATTTTGCAGGATGAAATGTAGATAATTTCATCTCTGAGATTTGGGAAAAAAAAATACATGACAAACATCATAGTATTACAGTATTTTTAGTCAGAAGGCCTTGCCTTTTATGAGAAAGCCTTTTGGATAATGCCTATTCGTCTACTGTAATTCCCAGGGCTCTTCTTGTGCCATAGGACAGTGGACTGAAGAACAAAAACAGAAGAGAAACTATTTCATGTGAGGACTTTGGGATGGCTTTGAAATACTTTCTGGAGCACAGTTTATGGCATAAGGCTTATGCTGCTACCTGAAGAAAGAGCTATGGCCAGCAGGTGAAACAATCTTTGATTTTAGATGAACACCAGAGGTTCTCACCCTATCTTCAGCAATCCCCAGTTTCATTAATAACACTAAGACATGAACCCTGTGAGCACTTTCATGTATAGAGTTACAAAAAACATAGAGAGTGCATTACTGAAAAACGCATGACAACAATATCACTTTTACCAACTCTCAGGCTTTACCTACACTGAAAACTGGGGAGTGACTGAGAATGTGGCTTTCTGCACCAGCAAGCTCTGGGCATGCATTTTTTGCCTGTGCTGACCCACACTCTCTCAAGCCATGCCCTGACACAGCTCTGCAGTCAGACTTTTCCAAGGACCAATGTGACTACAGGATTGGGTACAGCATTCCCAATTTTGAGGACTAAAACACTTATTAGCTCATGTGTGTCCCATTCTGTATCAATTGCTCAGTTTAGTATCCAGGAATCATGTTTAATTTACTAGTGAAAATCATGCCTACGTGCTCAAAACAGTTGAGCCACATATTGCTTTGGAGTCTCTCTTGACAGAAGCAGCCATGTTGTGATTTTGGGACGACTTGAGAGAATGTCAAAGAACTTTGATTTCATATCTGAACAGGTTGGAAAAAAAATGTTAGAGACAGAGCAGACACCCCAGGGTAGGGGAGTCAAGACTCCTTTCAGTCTGAACTTCTGTATCCTGAACCTCCCATGGTGTATCTGCTGATGAGTTTTTATTTGGACACCTTATGCATCTGGGATGACCTCGACTGATGAAAGTAAACATTTTGACAATAGACAATTTTACGAAAACCTTCATTTCTTTCATCAAAGAAGCAGTAGTAAAAAACCCAAAACATCCAAATCATCTGTTTTCAGAGTCATCACCAATCAAATCCACAAAAATGGTACCATATTATAATTTCTGTAAATACTAATCTGGTTGATAGTATTTCTCATCCTCTTGTTTAGGCACTTAAGACTGAGTATTCAGAGTTAGGTAATTTGACAAAGGCTCTAAAGAAAGTAATTTCCTTGGAGCTCAGGCTAGTCACCAGCTCCAGGAGAACTCCAGATCTCAATGCTGGGACTGAACTCCATCTGCTACTGGCTAAGAAGCAAGTGGGTTACACAGCAAAGGTGACTGGGACTCTGGAATGAGATGACAGAGAGCATTGCAAAGGCTTTGGTGTATCACCAGTGGCATTTGCACAAAAATGAGTAAAAAGAGTAAAAAGGTCCAATGTCAAGAACTTAAAGGATTTTTTTAATATTATGGATTTTCTTTTTTATTTTAAGGATCCTGTGAAAATGAGATTTTTCAGGAAAAGCATATTGTGAAAATGAAAAATGTTAGGAATTTATTTAAGAACAATTTAATCATCAGTAGTAATTTTTTTTAGATATTTTTGCATCAGAATTTGGGAAGATTCTGACTAGAGGTTTTCTGTCTCTCTGAAGAATAACTGAATTACTCCTTCATTGCTATAAAAGACAGAGAAAAGCTGAATAACAGAAGGACCAAAATTGTACATTAAGGAAAATTTTTAGAATTTTACAAGTGCAAAGAGGATAGCACCAAAATAAAAACAATGGAAGTAATGTCGAAAATAAATTAAATTTCTTCCCAACTAGAAGGTATTAAAAAAGACTCATATAGTAATCAGAGTACAAAAATCAGGCCAGAACAATATCACTGAGAATAGATATTTTAGTGACTAGAGATGATTATGCTACTCAAGAAAAAAAATCAATTTTACTTAAACTGACATCCTTAATTTCCAAGGGAAGTGTTTCTCTGACTAGTCTGACACAGTTTAAGTAGTATAGATAGTCTCTCTTTTATAACAAACATTGGTAGACTCCAAAGTGACCTAATAGGCACCATCCTTTGAAATTTGAACACATGGAATTCACTCATGCTTTCACATCATCTTGCAAGGCAAGATATATCATGAGTCCTCTTGAAAAGTATTTGCATGTGAATTAATAGCATTCCAAAGTAGACATTTTGCAACAAAGTTAAAGTTAAAAAAACCCTAAGAGCAATGCCTGCAGGAATTTTCATCCTCACCAATCATTAAATTTGTTGGAAGAAGTTATTTCTGAAATTTTGGCAAATGCAAGTGGTGGAAACCTGAGCATTTGTTTTCCAGGCTGTAAGTTTTTTTCAGACAAAGTTTTCTGCATTTTTGAGAACCACATGCCTCTACTTCAACTCCTTATTTAATCTCTCTTCTAGAGTATATTTTTAAAGTTTTGCAAACATATTACCCCACACTATTATTTCTCCATATTATGGCATAGCAGAATTTTGATTTTGTTTCAGTTTCCCTGGGAGTCATAAGACAAAACAATGACACCAGAAGCTTCAACAACATAATTTTATAAAAATCAAAAATTAAAGGTGATGAGAAGAATGTTTCTATTCCAGAGAAAAGAAGGAGATTTAGCAATGTACATTCACAGTCATAAATTATGGTGTTGTACCTAACCTGGCACAAACCATATGCATTCATCTACACTGCAATACAGCTGCAGCAAGTTTCCTGACTTTCTCAAGTAAAAATAAGGTTTTGGAAACAGAGGTAATTCAACATTTCACATGACAACATTAATGCATCCTCCAATTCCAATAATTAGTAGGACTAAACATAGGAAGATACTTGGTTCTGTATCCAGAGTTGCATTTCTGAAACTGTTTTCTATACAGCAAGGAATAAAAGCTTCTGACAAGCAAAGGAAAAAGGGACAGGTCAAATCTGTGTTAGATTAAATGCTTATACTTTTAAATTTTACCATATGTTGATTGTCCAGAACATTACAAATATAATTGAATAGAAAATATCTTCATATGGGGGGGTGTTCAACCAGTACAAAGTAGCTGCAATTAAATCATGCCCTTGCTAATTATTATATGTGTTCAACTGTCAATCTCTCATGTCTACTCACAGTGTAGCTAATTTCAAGCAATATCCAAAGGTTCACAGATTTCAAAGAGATTTCAAACCCTTTGGTCTCCTAAAGAAGAAACGCAAGGCTACAGTGACATTCAAGGCACAGACCAACTCCGTTCTGCCATGAGACACAAGAATGGAGTGTGCAAAGATGTTAGTTTGACTGGGACACCTTCCACTAAGGGCTAACATTTCTATAGAATCCTCAAGGCAGATACAAATGTTTCTGAACAACAATGCTCCTCCTCTTATTTTTTTTCCTTTCTGCTTAATGTCAATGGAAGATGCCAGATGGATGGTTTTGGAGATTAAAATGCCCTTTTTCTATGTTCAGGGGAAGTCCAGCACAGTCAGCTGCAGGAGCTACTAAATGCAGCCTGTTACTGACTCCTTTCAAGAGGTACAAAATTAATTCTATTTTCATGCTCTTTTACTCCTCATTTCTTGTACTGATTATGCCAATTAGAGCAGTCTTCTTAGTCACACGGTCATCTGCCTTCTAGAAATCTTACCTGCCTGTTTATATGCTTGCAGGTACTGACAGCTGCAGAATGAATTTGATACAGATCATTTAACTATCCCCAACAATGAGCAAGGAGATAAGCAACAGACTGAGTGGTAAACACCATTGAGTAATTAATACCATTTCTGCCTTAGTGTGCTCCTTTATTATGGAATACAGACTGCATAAACGTAAACACACATATATGCAATATGTATTCTAGAAACTATCTTTAAGCTGGAAGAAGTTTTGTACTGTCTTTATTGCAGATATATGGAACTGTCTTAAATGTGGGGATCAAAGAGAGAACAGTATCTAAGATGCGTGATTGCACATCTGCTAACACAAAATCTAAGTTCTTTGCCTCTAAACCTCATTAGTTTACAAATACTTCTTCTCTGGAGTAGAGAACACCTAGTTCATACATTCTGCCTGGTTCCCTGGTGAACATACCATTTGTTTTCAAACCAAAATCGAATCTTTATTCTCAAAGTCCTTGTCAATGTGACCTCCTAAAGAACCTTGTCTACATTTTTTTCTTCTAATCTGTCAGCCTTCCTTTTCTTATTATGGTTGTCTTCTTCCTTTGGTGACTCCAAGGACTTCCTTACGTTGCCCAACATTGTAGCCTCATTTTCACTCATGTTTCTGTTTCACTCAAGAACTTAAAAGTCTTCTCTGAAAACTTTCTTTGGTTGATTTCCTAATATTGACCTTAATCTTTCCAAATGTTGCCTTTACATTTTAAGACTTGCTTAAGTTTAAAAAAATACAAAAAATAATTAAAAAGTAAAAAAATAATTATTAACATGGTACATATGTAAAATAGACTGATTTAATGATACCTCATCTGCTCTTACCCCTGTTCTTAACTGCTTTTTTTCTCCTCTATTTTAATCCCTGCTGAATTTAATTTATATGCTGTGATTAGTATGTTTAGAATAGTCTTACTTTGAGCTGGAAGGAGTTCAAAGATGTTACTGCTTTGTAGTGCAACAGTATTAATTTGCTTACAGTAGTAAGCGTTCAGAATATCTATGAAGTTCCAAATGCAGTAGGAGCAGAAGCAATAACAATCAACTGATTTTAAAATATACCATGTCATTTCATATGCAATAGTAGCTGCAGTTAAAGCCACTCTTTTCTGCGAATCGAATGCACATGAATACCAGGGTTTTTACCTGCCACATAATAAGCAGACCTGCATACAAAAGCATTTAACATATAAAGATAAATGAGGCCATTGGAAGAAAGACTTGCCAGGAAAGAAGAGACTGGGACTCTGTACTAACACTTGGGCGAAGTCCATGAAGCCAAATATGCTTTTGCCTTTGGACATGGGCATTGTCTTACAGGCAGAAGGGAAGCTGAAAGGGTCATGTTCAGAGCCCTCTCCACAGTGGTGACCACATTTGCACATAACTGACTTCATCAATCAGAAATGTGCCATGTGCAATGTATCAGAGAAATAAAGAAGAGAGGCTAAAGAAAACTGAGCCCTGAACAACAGCAGAGAATGCAGAAAAAGAAACGAGATAAAACAATACTCCTCATTAGTCCTTCATTTCCTCAAATACTGAGTATTGAAAAAAGCAAGTTAACTACACATAGTGTAGCACTGACTTACAGGTTTTACCAGGACATCTCAAAAGATCCTGGTACTGAGAAGAAAGACAGATAATCTTTATTTTTCTGAGCTTTTGTTTGGTTTCTTTTTTAATGGTAACATATTCCATACTTTTAAAAATTTGCTTGAAAATTCTTTAGGAGAATCCTAAACAGGGCAACAAAAAATCTGTTCATTCTGAAAAATGGCCATCGTCTTCAAGACTGGCTGCAGCTTGCCCTTTGTGCTTTGAGACTGAGAATTCAAAGATGCAGACCTACAATAGCCAAGCTGCCCCTTTTTATCTGGAGGCTTTGGGTATCCCCCAAGATTTTTATATAAATGTAGCACACTCTGGTTTACATTAGAAAAGGAAACATTTATCTTATCACATTGATATCGGCTCAGTACAATATTACATTCTGGAATAAGAAAATATTGCAACTTTTCTTGAAAAGGTCAAGAGGTACTGTTTATCTTCAGGGCATAATGAATTACATCGTATTTCCTCCCCAAGAACTCTGAAAGAATAGAGTATGTTTTGATGCACAATGCACAACTCAGGGCTCTGTGATGGTGGAATAACAAACAAAGCTGTAGTGGAATACTTAAAGTCTGTATAAATACAAATTTATGTGAGAAACCTGGCTAACAAGTAGTGCTATTGCTACTAAAAAAATACGTGTAACAATTCCAATAAGGCATGACCTTCAAATCTCTTCAAACTCTAAACGGCATCCTAAATTCAAGTTTACTTACTTAGATTATTACATTTTAAACTTTATAGCTGTTCATCTAGGTAATGTAACAGCTACAGGTTTCTGGTTTCCAATTTTATAGTCAGAACACTTCTTTTTATTTATGAAAATCTCATTCCCTCTTATGTCTGACCGCTTGGTTTATGCTGCAAGAGTCACTTTCAAAAAATGTTTCTAGTTAGGTTTCATAATGTTTAAAAAAAATTATGATAGCTGAATCTGAAATCCCAATGACAGAGACTTTGTTTGTCCTCATATTTTCTGTATCAGGACCAGTGACCAGTAAGAGGAAATTTTAGTGGAAAATCTGTGATGATACTTACAAGCAAAAAATGTTTTTTTCACAGAAAACAACAAAAAACACAACCAATGTTTTATACAACCTCATCTTTCAATAGCTCATCTATTCCAACAATAGGAAGTAATATGTGACTTGGTCCTGAATATTAATTTTTCAAAATGAATTATAAATTGAATTAACAAATGATGGTCTGTGAAAAAAAATGAGTGTTAAACTAAGGAGTAATGGGAACACAAAACATTTGAAAAATCTCTATTGCTTTGCGGATTTCCATTTGCAATAATATTTTGCCTATTGTATTAAGAAATTAGCAGAATGCAGATGGAGATTGGAGCAGTAATCTGGAAGGGAAAATGTGTGTCAGCATGTCCCTTTTTTTCTGCCGCAGCTGGGCTGGTTGGTTACTACCTACCAGCCAAGATTGCTGCAAGGAGTTTTTCCTTACTCTGTCCAGTTCAAACTCAAAACAAGGATCACTGTGGTCAGCTTTTACTTTACCACTTAATACAGGAAAGAAGTACTCACCGAGCTGAAATTCGTCTCAGATGGCAAGTGAGAGCTAACAGCACCAGCTCTTGTAATCTGTTCGTTCAACACAAGAACTCACATTTCAATTTATTCTGCCATGAGATCTTGAAATACACAATGGTCAAAGAAGAATCAGTAGGCAGGGGGTGCTCTAACACATATTATAGATCTTTGGAAATGTGGGAAAAAAAAGAGACAAAATTGGAAGTGTGTGAAGACACACCTAGACTAAACATCCAGGACAGTCAGGGAGACATTTAACTTCAATTCAGAGAAAAGGTGAGAAATAGAGAAGAAGTGAATACAGAAATCTTTCTATTTATGGGTACTGGGTCAATAAGAAAACAATGAAGATCAATATGAACTGCATCACTTGAGGGCACTAAGCCTCCATCAGACCTACAAACAGAAATGTCACATCAGTGACAACAGCTGAACAGCTTCAATGGCAAGAGCAGGCAAGATCTCAATATCAAAGTAGTTATCTGAAATAAAGTAGCTTAATAGACTGAGCTTGAAGCTACATGGTGTGGGAGAAAAATCACAGCTAGATCAATTTCCCAATGAATATGCCAAACGCAGATGGTTATGGAGTAAATGAAGGTTTCATTTTTCAGATAACTCCTACTCCATGATATAGAAAACTGGAAAAGAAGCAAGAAATATAAATATATTACTGCAACTAATAAAGAAATACTAACTGGAGTGTAATATCATGATCTCATGGTTATGGGAGGTGGAGACATGATCAAACTGTGACAGAGTTGGGATCATAGAGTTGCTCAGCAAAAAGCCTGTTAGGAAAATTTTTTGCATCTGCCCTGTCACATACAGAAGTTAAGTAACTGTTATGTTAACTGAAATGAAAAGACTGTTTATATTCAAAAACTTCTGAAAGAACTCTCCATGAATTCTTTTGTTTTCTGGTAGAAGTTTTGTGTCCTCTGCTTTTCCTAACAGAACAAAAGTTGAAGCATACCAAATCATTTAAATTATCATCAAACATATCAAGAGAATTTTTGCAGAAAAATGAAAAAATACCTATTTTCATCACATTTCAAGGTAGTAACCTTGTCTGCCTCTGTCCAAAACTGCAATGAACAAAACACACAGAACACTCTCTCTGGTTTTCTTTCCAAAGCATTTTTACATTCTTAAAACACGTCAAAACCAGAGCAAAAAAAAAAAAAAAATAAAGATAAAAAAATTGCAGACGTACAGGATGGTTAGATTTTAATAGGAGACTTAGGTTATAATAAGTTACTATCAGGTTAATGACAAATATTAATAGCCCTGAGTAGGATTATGCCCAGTTCTGCCAGTTGGCTCCTAAGTATGTCATCTGCGATTGAAGCAGAATTGCAGTTTTTGATCAAAGTAATACTCCAAATTTTAAGAGTGCTTAGCATGCATAACATGCTTAAAATTCCTAAAAAATTGCCTTTCAAGTCCAAACTGCTAAAACAGTAAAGTAAATGCCTAAAAATAAAGTAGCAAAAAATGAAATTACGTTCCACATGTTTAACCAAGTTCTATTATTTGTCCCTTACTACTTAGGAAAAGAAAATGCATATAAGAGTATAGTGGTGCTTTCCACACCTTTTAAGAAAAGCATCCTTGACTGTAAAACTAAATGAAGTTTTCTACTTTAATTTCTTTTATGTTTTATCTGACTTTTCTTCATCTTATTTATCAGGTTCTACCAATGGTTTTCTGTTGGAGTTTTTTGAGTCATGTGGCCACAGATTTTTCACTGGATTATAACAATCAAAATGTATAAATGATTTTTTTTAATACAGAGTTAGGACTTTTGTCTTCATACTCTTTTTGCATGTAGCAAATAAGAGTGTTGGTAAATTACAGTAATTCAGACCAACTGAAAGGACTGACTGTATCTCAATAAGTCAGGTTACCATTCTCAGGTTCCTCAGAGAAGGAACTCGGGATATCCCTGGAATTGCTGGGCATTTTAGATTTAACACTTGGCCTCTCAGAGCAGATTTCATCTTTTAAAACTGTTTTTTGGCTTTAAGGAACCTTTCTGAAGGGTTTGTCTAGCTCCAGGCACTTAACCCTGGCTTGCACTCGCAGTGCACCAAAGTCTGTGGCTTCCAGCTAGGAAGTCACTGACTGACTGACAAAGAGTCACAATATCCTGGCACAGTACAGGGAGTACAGACTGAAATTTTATCCTTGATGCACTCTGCACATTTTGAAAAAACAAGGAGAAAGTGCGTAAATTTTGGAGCCCAGCTTAAGAAGCAAGAGAGGCATTGCTAGAGAACAACAAAACATGGAAAAAATGGATTTTGTGATCATTATGCAATTATTTCCAACCTGTAGGAGGGGGAGATGAAGCAATTAGTGGCCATCCTTGGGAAAGGAGAAATAAAAAAAAAGGCTCCTTCTGCCGTGAGGAATCTTTCACATCTCATTCACATCACAGGGACCGTTGGAAGTTACAGTTAGCCCTTACAGCATTTTTCTGATCATTGGGCTATGTGTAAAAAATATTTGATATTTTGGGCCATTCTTTTCTTATATTGCCAAAAACCCCTCTTCTCCTTCAAACTGAAGTTTGTCTATTAAGCCTCAGGTAGTAGGGCCTTCAAGATCAGGAAGGATAAGAAGAGCCCTTAGGACACTTAGCATAGCTAATCACAACAAGCAAGAAACAAAGTAAGATATTTCCCCAGTGCATTATACAGAAACAATTAGGGAGTACAGGCCTTGCTAACAGATTTTTCTTATTTCGTTATTTTATTAAGGAAACATTAAAGAGGAGAAAAAACTCCAATCAGAGGTTACAGCACATCATGCTAGGTGTTCAACAAGTACAGTGCACAGACAGACCTTGCAATAGTTTGGAAACTATGTTCATGAAGGGTAGGGGACACTGAATGAAAGTATAATTAAGTTTTGCAGTGAAATATTTCACATGCATCTGTTGTAATTCAACAACATAAAAACAATAGGTTAAAGAATATTTTGCATTATTTATTCACATAAATGGCATGAAGACAGATTTTTTGCCTCTCTTTAAAAGCTATGAAAAGCAGCCCAAAAAGAATAGGATAAGGTGTTTAAGAGAAGCTTTTAGCAGCATGGATCCACAAAGCAGCAAAACTGGAATGTGCTAGCCACTTTGTTGCATGCAGATAGGTGCTAATTTACATTCTGGGATACTTTAGCACTTGAGACGATTAATATCAGGATGGGCAGATGAGTCTGTGCATCACAAACACCACCAGAACAGGGTTAGAGGAACCTGATACACAACATTGTGCTTCAAAGATGCTCACAATTCTGGCACAGAGTTTAAGTATTCTGTATTTTTCCCGCAGATTCATACCTCTGAACATTATTATCAATATAGATAACATGGTTTTATTAATTCTGATTTTTTCCCAAGTAGGTCACAGGACTGACTTTTGACCACTGGCTTATAAACTGTTTCATGAGCCTACACAAGTAAAAATTATATTCAGTTAAGAATGCAATGAAGTAACACAGGATTATACAAATTGCAGTATTTTTTAAAAAATTATCCTTAAGTAAGAGGTATCAACAGAAAAAGAGGAAAGTTTTGGTTTTACTTAAGCAGGATTATAAGTATGAAACAAATTGAATGAAATGGGATAGCCAAATATCTTTCATTATCTGCAGTAATGTTATACAACAGCCATGGCATCAAACTGCAGGCATGTAATTAGGATTGCTCTGAAGCAACAAAAAAAGCATATTGGTCACTCAGATGTTTTTGCAACACAAGATGAGTTTTTCCTGAATTATTTTCCTTGACTGTGAAACTGTTTTTGCTTTCAAGTACATCCTTCTTCCTCCACCCTCCCATAACAGTTCCTCCTCTGTCCTTTAACTCTGTATTTGCTCATGGTCATGTGGAAAACAGCATGTTCTTCCTCCTATGCTCCTTGCCTTTTAAATCTTCTTTCAAATTCTTCTAATCAACAAAATGTGTGTAGTTAATTTTCCTTGTATTACCTAGAACATCAACTAAACCAGGAAAAGGTGCCCTGAAAATGGCTCCTGCATCATGCATGGGGAGACAGCTGATGACTTTAAGGGTCTGTGATCTGAGCCCTAACAGGAGAGGTCCTGTCTCCCAACAAGGCTTCGATACTAGGAAGAAAGCATTACCTAAATTATGACTTCCACTGAGAATAATGAAACATCATCCATTTTGCACAATAGCCTTTAGATGTTGAAATTTCCTCGACAGCGTATGTTGAGTTAGCCATGGCTAGGAAAACAAAACCTCATGGTTGGTGTAGAAAAATGAATCACAGCCAGCATACACATGGTTTTTGAATGCCTCCAGCTGTCGTACAGACATTATGCTTCAGTAAGTTTCAAAAATAAAAAAGTGGCACATTCTTGTGCTACTACCACAAAATCACACAGGACTAAAATGCTTGACAGGATTATGAAAAGAATTAATATGAAATTAACTTTAAAATTAGAAATCAAGATCCAATTTATGTTTTAAATTCTAAAAAAAATTAATTCTATGTTCATGAAGTTAATGTGGGTATATGATATGATATATTTAAAGCCCAACTATATAATGTGCAAAAACTTCAACACATTTTAAATTGAGAACTGTATATATCACTCCAGAAACAATCAGGCTGTCCTCATTTTTTCAGCTTATTTTCTTCCCACTCAATTAACTCTCTGATTTCCATGTTCCTGTACTTCACCACTCCTCAACCC
>VRYO01001878.1:1819537-1849537 GCA_009812075.1 Sialia sialis
GAAAATAAAATTCATAAAGGTAACTTGTTTTTCACCTTTTACTTGAATTTAAGTGGATAAATCACTTGTGTTTTAGAAGACAATAGCTTGTACTCCATGTTTCACTGGTTATGAGATTGCACACCTTTTCATGATACACTTTATCTCAAAGTTGTCTGTGGCTGTTCCTATTATGCTGTGTGCATGACCTTTTAGTAAGCTGAAGAAGATACAGTTATCTTCTTTTCTGACATGCAACATCTATCAATCAACATGTTTTCACGTAATTTATTCAAGGCAAATAGCAGCTCCTAAGGCTAGTGAACCGCAGCACTATCCCAGTGATTTTGATTAAGGAACAATGTGGACAGCTTAGGTGGGAAATGAAAAATGCATACCAGTGCTGATAAAGATGTAACTGAAACAGTAAACGGATCTGAAAGACCAAAATGTATATATTTTTAAGTGATTCACAGGAACAAATACAACCTAGTATTATAAATACAGGAGATGTGTTATTTGATGAACTTTAAATGTTAGCAAGTTCCGTTTACCTATGGTTTTTTAAGCAACGTCTACATAGTTTTCTTGGACTAATCTACATTTTTCTCATTGAATCAAGAATGTAAATTAAGACAAAATGATTCTTTTTCAATTTCATGCTGAAGTAGCTCAAGTTAGTGAACGTAATTTCTCCTAACAAGAAAAATTTATCACTGTAAGCTCACTCAGTTGCCTTTTATAGAGAGTTCCTGTAGGCATTTATGGAAGTGAAAGAATAAAAAGATTGATAAATGTGCCAAAGGAATGGTCCCTTTAACTAATTCAAGCCAAGGCAAGCACAATTAAATTATTCTTACCAAACAAGGAAATCTAAAGATCATTTCATCATCTATGTGATAATCCTTATATCAGACAGAATGTGGCTTATTTTTCACTATGAATGAGTTATTTACTCTGTTCTGAAATAAGTCTTTCTTTTGGAAAAAAAGCAAGTTTTCTCATATTTTTACACACTCTTATTTTAGCTGATAAATTAATTTAAAGCTTTTTTTCACTCTCAAATCCAACTAATGAAATCAAAGCATAAGTATAAGAATAAAGCATCTTAAAAGCTATTATTTATATTTTAAGCTCTGCAGAACGTTCCTCATATGTTTTGAGATGCAAGTCCAGTTCCACAGGCCTTTTATTGCACATGCCAAAAAAGGAGGACTTTCTCCCTCTTCTGTATGAAAGAAAGGTTTCAATTTTTTGTCTTGCATATAAATTTCTAAATTCTAAAATTCTACATTCTGAATTTAATTTCTGGCATGATTTCTGGTGTAAGTTATTCACACAAAACAACCAAATTAAGTTTATAATTTGTAACTAAGATTCCATGCAATTCTGTTGTTATTTTATTGTCAGAATGCTGGAGTCATAGAACAGAAAACTATTGTGCTGTTTCTGTGCAAATACTGAACAAATTAGCAATCTCTGCCCCCCTGGAGGTTACCAGGCAAGGACAAGACTAGGAAAATACATTAACAGATGCAGAACACACAGAGAATAAAGTACAAAAAGACAATGAAGTAACATTGTAAGCATGACAGTCTTTGTATATCATCCCAATCAGTGTCTATATCTAAGTAATTCTCTGAAGGAGAAGAATGAAGTAATTTCTGGCCTACTCAATCAAGCCATTGGAACCAGGTTATTATGAAAAATTAGAAAAAATAGAAAACTTTTCCTGAGTTATTTGAAGAGTTCAAAAAACATTGATGAATAAGCAAGCACATAAATGAATGGAAGATAAAGTACAACTTCTCTTATGTGGTGTAACAAACAAGAAATACATTGTTAAGGTACAAATAAAATTAAAATTGATAAATCTGAGTGTTTATTTAGAGGGGAGGAGGAGGAAATAATTTTCGTTGTTCTGTTTTAGTAAGAAAACTCGTCATGTGGGTGTCTCAGAAGGAACTCAGAAGGCTCCTAAATACAAACAAATAACTATTGACTAAGGAAGCCTGTTACTGAAGGCAAAGGTGCAGACGCTCTCCTCTCCTTTTTGTTCAGTACAGAAAGAGCTTTCCCACTGTACTGCCCCGACCACTGAGTTGGCTCTCCTGCTTCAATATCCTTCAGTTGGCTAACACAAAGATACTTTTGAAGGTTACTGGTACTTCTAGTCATAATAAAAGTACTATTTTTGTTGTCCCTAAAATAGAGGCTATATCTGTTAGGGAAAAATGAATGTCTGAATAAAGCAGACCACTTCACTATATGCATCAGCCTGCAGAACCCACCTTCCATGGACAATCTTTACTCTTTTGCATTTTTTCATTTGTACAGATGGTTAGCAGTACAATTGCCCTTCAGCCTCTTAGCAGTTGTCAAAATTAACAAAGGATGGAGTTATTAATTAATTACAGTAACATGTAGATGCCTAAATTAAGGCCCCATTAGATTTGACACCGTGCATATGTGGCATAAAAAGATCAGGCAAACACACAGCGGGAAAGAGCAGAAGGCAAGGAAAACAAAGCATTCGCAGTTACTATAAATGCAAGTTTCAGTCCATGTGTGGATTAGCTAGTGCTGAACTTGCTGTACACCCCACATGGACATGAACTTCAGGCACAGCAACAGCCATAGTGGATTTGCAGATTTTTATGGGGCAGCATGGGACAGAGTACAAAAGAAAAAAGAGGACTAATCAGCAATTAAAGCTGGCGTTAGGGACAGAGTGAAAATTAAGAGCTGTGGGTTTGGTAAAATGATCCAAGAGATGAGATTGTAGGAGAATGGGAGAAGGAAAGATGTGGAAGTACGGGGAACCCATAAGAAGTCCAAAATCATCCTGGATTAAAGACAAGAAATAAGTGAACAAGAATGAAAAGACTCAAGTTACACAACAAGTGATGGAATCACAAAAGAAACAGAAGAGATGTGAGAGATGAAAGGTGTTTGGAGTTATTGTGGTCTTTTGGAAGCCAGGAAAACACTATAGATAATAGGAATTTAAAAAAGGGATGGCTATTTACTGAATAGCTGTGCAGTCTGAGACTCAAGATTAGAAGGATTCAGAAGGAATATTGGAGAGATTAAAGAAAAAGACAGTAACACTGATTTTCAGAGATCTTCACCAATTTCAGCAAAGCTTCCAGTTTGCCTACCAATCTTTCAGTGAAATACTCACCAAGAGTAAAGAATTTACTTTACAGACAAGAGGAAAAAAGTGAAACACTGAGATAGTTGAATTCAAAGAGATTTAATTCCTTAGTTATTCTTTAATACATCTGAATAAACTGTTTATATTTTAGAATCAGTAACAATTGCCAACATCGTAGAAACTTCTGTATAGCACTTTACACTGTTTTTACCATGTGAATGTTTGAAATCACACTGATGCCTTTCTCGCTGGTGGAGACTTGAAATGCTGCTTTTCTCATTCACAATCTAAAAATGACACCATTAACAAACTTTGCTTGAAATGTCTACCTTTTTTTTTGCTATTTAGGATCACTGCAATTGGTTTTCACTATTTTCTTGGTACAACAACCTCCTAACACCAGTCAAAAGGAGAGCTACTGGATGTGCCACAGCAGAAAACTATGAAATATTCAATAATTAGAATCTCACAGCATTTATCAGGCCTCCTAAGCCACAATTCTCTTTTCATTTAACAAATATAAAAGATGACCTAGAGGTGACCTAATTATCAGGCAGAATGGATCTTGGGGAGACCAGGACTCAAGTCCTTCTCCATTCCTCATGTTCAGATAGAAACTGAGTGATTATTATTTGCATAAAGCGTGGACTACGGCCTAAAAGTATTAAGTTGTGTAGATGTAGGCAGGAAACAGTACTTCTTTGAGAGCAGTTTGGTTTATGTTACAGCTTCTCAGTTTGCATTTCATCAAACAACCTTTCATCCTCTCACCCTCTGCTGGGTGAACTCTCTCACCAGCCTCGGCAGCTGATCACGGCTGTCAGGAAAGTGTTAGCAAACAGCGTGCATACTCTGCACACATGCAGTTACAAACAAACGAGCAAATCTTACACTTTTCATTGCCAAGTGGGAATCATATCTACAATGGCAGTCTAAATGTAATCAGCCTATTACTCACATTAAAAAAACCCAAACAACCTCTTCTTTCCAAAGCAGAGAATACCTTCTGTGCTGATTTTAAGAGTGTGTGAAACTGTACAAACAGCAAGCATATTTTTTACATAATTTTAAACTGACTTTTTTGATAAAAAAATTAAAGAAAATTACAAAGGTGATATACCTAACAGAGGTTTCTAGAACACTCAGTTCAGATCTCTGTCTCAAGTTTATTGGTGGATTATTTTATACTAGTGAATTACATCTAATTTTAGGTCCATAACTGTAAATGGAGTTTCAAAAATACTAATAAATAGTACCAAAAGCTGCCATTAAACTATCATGATAAAAAGCACTATCAATGTCAGCCTGTAGAGCAAAACATTTACAAAGAAGGAAGAGTAGTGTGGATCCACTCTAAGTTTTGAACATAAGTTGGGGAATATGGGGAAAGTTCCTCCAAATAATGTCCAGTAGGAAGAACTCACAATCCTCCTTGGAAGTCAACTGACTAGCTAAAAACAAGAGACTAACGTATAAGCTATGGAAGAAGTATTTCTTAAGGAAGACATAAAGTCTAAGGTTTGCTGTGTAAATTCAATATTTCACAAGTTAAAGCTGGCCAAAAGGAAGAGTAAAACACAGCTAGATTAGCTGCCCTCCAGAGGAAGGAGATTAGGATATGAGGGTTTGGCTAGTGCAAAGACTGTACAGGCAAAAGAGCAATTCTGAAAAATAGTTTAAAAAATAAAGAATTATCTAAGAAACTTCCTATTTGGAAGACGCTAAAAGCCATGTACAAAGATCTGTAAATTAACAGAGCAGCACTAACACTGGACAGAGCAGAGCTCCTGAAATAACTATGAAAACGGGATGTTCTTTATCAGAAGAGGGTTACTGATGCTACAAACAAGGAAAAAATGTGAAGAAATATCTAAGAGTGCAAGGGAGAAGGTGAAGCTAAATGGTTATTAAAAAAATTAAGAGATGATTATGACCAAAAAGACTGAGGGGAGAGGAGATGCTGTTAATAAGATTGAAAATGCATGTTAAGAATGGCAATTTAATTGCATATGTTGGTTATCAGCAACAGCCCATCTCAACTCCCCAAATCCTCAGCAAAAGGTACACTATATTACCACCTGTCTAATGGCTGCATTCAGCTTTAACAGCAGGTGAAATCTGAGACATAACTTCCACATTGCTTTTATTTCACATGTATAACAAACATCTCTGATAACTTGTATCCAGCTAAAAGCACCAGCACCAAATATTGTGATAACCATCACAAATGAGAGGGAGCCATATCTATAGCTAGTGGATAGCGAAGGGCTAGCAGGGAAAGCAGGCCCTATGGAAATGTCACCCAGACAGCTACTGGGCTAGAAGTGCTTTTGCTTTTCTGTTTCATGAATAAAACACAGGCTATTGTTTATATACAATATAATACACATTAATGCTTCATATACTGCCTTAAAGCAGTTCTGTATTCAGAAAACATTATTTAAGAACTGGTAGGGCTGGTGGCAGTGCATATGTATTACTGTTATATTTGTGTTTTCTATTAAATATACCATAGGCAAATTAACCATAACACCCACTAAGAATTTCTTGTTGTTTGATTAATCACAGTTAACACTCAGCTATTTACGTTATAATGCTATCTGATGACCAAAAACTGCTTGTCTAGTCCACTAATACACAAGCCATTACCAAAGATTTCCCAGATAGATAAAGAAAACAAATCCCAACCTACAGAGTGTTTGCTGCATTGGTTTCCCAGATCATTTATGAGACGCTTGTGTTTTGTGGTTATTTAAATCATATAATACTGCCTTCATTCCCTGGCTGAAAGACTGACAGATCAGAACTTCTTAATTTAAGTAAGAAACAACAAATGAGAAAAAAGTACTGATGCGAGAGCAAAAGAAATTCAGTTAAACTAGAAACACTTACCTACTATGAAATAAAACACAGCATCACAACAATAACTTATTCCATTAATTAGAAGTGGGAATAGAATTAAATAATGTTCAAGATTCAGACAAACAATTTTGTTGTGAACTCCATCAAGAAGGCCTTCAGCTACAAAACACAACTTTAATAAATATACAATATTATTTAATCAAATAGTGTATACTTTTTGCTATTGATTTTTTAAAAAGAGCACCTACCCCACATAATTTACAGGCTGAATGCCCAATGAGCAAGGTATGCACTTTTTTCCATGATTCTCTGAACCCAGTTTCTAAAAGCTGCCAGTCATCATTTAAACAAGTAAAACGGGCATCTGCGTTACAGAAGTGATTTTTCACACAGAACCTAATGGCATCTGAGCAAATATGAATAATATTTGAAATACCATTTTAGCAGTTAGTAGGGCTTGAAAATATGTCTGAAATGTATTTTCTCCAAGCTGGTTTGTGATGTTTTATCCTGTAGACCTAAGCAGAAGCAGGATGTTGGTGTCTTGCTGTGAAGAGGCTTGTGAGGGTGATGGTAACCCTTTCTTTGGAGGCTGGCAAAGGGCTACCCCTTAAAAAGAGGATTTTTGTGGTAAACTTGCAAAACTGGGACTTGTCAGTGCATGGTTGAGATAGGTCTCAGTATGTTCCCTTCTCTTTAGTAGTGCATGCAAGAAGCATTGGTGCTCTAATGAAGCAATTTCCTCCCTTGAGCTTCAAGCCATGGGTCTTGTTACTTTGATTAGCCTTTTGTAATGCTATTTGAAAAAATCACCTGAAATTCCTGTATCCTCCAGTAATAAGAAAACCTTGAAAAAGGTACAGAAGTGACCAAAATTCTCCTTGAAGAACGTGGTGTTTCAGAGATAAGAAATAGTTTGAATTCTTCAAAGTTAGGAGGAAAAAAATCCAGAATGTGGGTAAAGGTTAACACAATGCATGTGCTGAAGTTAGGTAGTTTGAGGTTTTTGAGGGTATACAACCTTTTTTTGCATATTTATTGGTATCTTCCACAAACAATCAACTATCCTACTTTCTTCCATATTAACTGAAGTACATCTTAACATGATATGTGTATTTCAAAGGATGGCATGCCAAACTCAACATAGAGATAATAAAATAACATTAGCTCTGTTAAAAGGAATACCAAAACCCATTCTCTTTCCTCCGCCTTAGACAGAAATTAATGAAGTCATCAGGGTGCTGGAGCACTCAACAAATCCAAATGCGACATTAAGGATTGTTTATACTGCAAACTTCAAAATGAAAGGCATGGAAACAGGAGCCACCCAATCACTGGCTAACCTGGACCATAGGTGAGATTTAGAAACACTCATTATAGGCAACTATGGGAGAACTAGGAATTCTTTTAACTGTTTCAATTTTCAGGATAAAAAAAGACTTTGAACTTCAACGCTTTGCAGTTCTGCAATATAGCATACATAACCCATGAGTGACCACAGGTATTTTTTTAGTTGGGAAAAAGGTACAGAGTTTATGATACATAGGGTGCTTCCTTAAATTTGCAGAAAAGATTACTACAATTTTTTGAATATTAAAAAATGTGTTACCATGTGTGCCATGAAGCTGGCACATTGTATCAGCTCAAAAAAGCATATTTCAGCAGTTTTGAACCCAAGGATTTTTCTCTAAGAGCCTAAGATGGAGGAAGGAATACTTCTCTCTTAATAAGATATTCTTCCATTTACATAGCCCCTTTTTTATCCATAACCAGGATAGAGGCATAAATCACATCTCCCATGCTACAGAGAAAAAGGTTCATCTTTTTTTCCTGTAGAGTTTGGAAGGTGTTTTATTCTCTAATAGCAGATTATACCTTAGGAGAAAAAGGGAAACTGTTTTCCAGTTGTCAATGCCAGGTTCAACAAGGGGAGCTGTGTTTTTATTGTCATCTGCATCACAGAACAGTCTCTCTTAACCAGGAAAAAAGACTGAGCCATCAGAACTTGGCCAATGTTTCCGGAAGAAGAGTGAAAAGGGCCCCTTAGAACAGAAGAACTGAAAAAAATAGTCAAAAAGTAAATTTGAAAGCAAAACTGCAAGGTGAGGCACAGATAGGGCTCCTACCATCTCTGACAGTACAGCAACCACAGCAGCCTTTTATGTAGTCCCTCAACTACTATGTGAAAACAGGGCAAAGATTTGACAGCAAGGAAACACAATCTGAGTCATCCACATTATTGTCAGAAAGTTGTCCTCTAATCAAACTAGTAAGTGTATTTATGTAATTTTCTTCCTCATGGTCAGATTAAGCTCAGGGTAAAGTGAGGAACCTTTCTACAAGAGAACAAGCTAAAAACATCATAAAAAGTCATAACAACAAAATGCTTTTTAGCACAGCAGTTGTGGTAGAAACACATCCAGATAGACAGTACCGTAAGCTTATCTTGACTAACAATAGATATGATTTTAGAGATTTACATCATTGTTTTGACTTACCCCAGAAAAATCTCCTGTGGTGTAAAGAACACTACTGTAATGTAGATGACACTACAGCCGCTGAATAGTATTCGGTTATACTGGAGGGTACTCAAAGTTGTTTTTTTCTATTATTACTAAAACCTCTTCAAAGACACAACATTCTTGGCTCTTTAGGAAACAAACTGTCCTTTCATTGTACTCCTACAATATCTTGCTCAATAGGGATCAAGAACTTGAATAAGTTTTTAAGGCCCGATAATACAAATAGTTACAATAGCACATCACATCCAAGCAATATTTTTAAAAGTACTGCTTGTATCTGTAGCTAAGAAGGACTGAAACATTCTACTCAGTTGCACATGATCCTTCAAACTCCTCGTATCACGGAAAACCTCTGCCTGATTTTATTTTTTTTCTCCCATGGTCATGAACTGGTAAATCTGTCCCTATGTATTTAAGAAAAATAATCATCTGCTTTATCTCTTCCTAAGAAAGAGCTGGAATACAGTAGTATGCATCCCATCACAAGCAAAACTGGATGCATGTTAATTTTCAGTAGTTTTTCAACATTTTTTTTACTATGGGTTTGTTTTTAGATAACAGGTATTCTAAACTGCATTACAAAGAGCAGGATTATCTTCTGTGATGATTTAATGATGAAAGCCCTAATACTTTGCCAAGTGCAATTAGTAATTTGATTTCTTAAGCAAAAATAATACGCAAGATTAAGCTACTCTGAGTTGTTTTTACATTAAATCAGTTTTATTTCCAAAAAGTAGAACTTGAACTATGTTTTACTGTTATGACTCTGAAAGAAATATATTCTTAGGTCCCCTTATCCTTGCAATGATTGCTACCCCATCATATAGCAATTGTTTTAAAGATATATCAAGGAAAGTATGGGCAATTTCTGACTAGCTATTCAAACTGCAGGCTTTACATCCAAGGCATTACTGCTGATCGATTTACCTTTTGTTTAGAATTCCAAAAGCGTGTGGGAACAATATTTTTAAAAACTGCATTTTGAAATGCCATTGAACTAATGAGGCAGATCAAGGGACCACCGTTATATTCCTAATGCTTCCTGTTTCTTGATCATCTTCAATAGGGTTTCAAAGAGCCTATTTTTAAATAAAAGGTTCTGTGTGTTTTTGTTCACTCTTAATCAAATAGGAAATCAATGAACAGTCATGGCCTGTACTGTTCTGATTTGGATAGCTGGTCTGAAACAATGCTGTTTTCTGTACAAATGAAGTAAAAATCTCCTCAAAATAAAGGATTCTATCAATTCAAGAGGAGATGTACATCTACCCTGCTTGTTTTACGGTGACCTAAACATTTTGACCAACATCTGTCCCTGATTTTTTAATTCAGTGGCTGTTTTGGATTTGAAGATGATGCAAGAGAAAGCTCTGAATTTCTACTTCTGTCATGCCACTAGTAGTGTGTTTTGCACTGAGCTATTAGCAACCATCACCATTTACAAATGCTTGACCCTGAGAAGTGTTGTGGCTCCTTTGAAAAGAAACAGTGAAGAAGATCATGATTAACAGCATCACAATAAAATATTTAAACACAAATGACTAATTATATCAAACCAAGCTCTCAGGCACCATATGAAAATAGCTCACTTTCAGTTACTAAAAATATTAGACATCTTGATAAAATGTTTAGCAATGCTTTCTCTATGCAAAAAATCAACTTCAGATGGTTACTCAAGGAAGACATTGCATATAGAATTGCTTGCCAGTAACAAGCAAAACTGAGAAAGCTGTAAGTCAAACATCACCATGCTGGCATAGATAAAAGATTATTCATTTTAAAAATACAAATCTGTTTGAATATTGCTGTATCTCATAGTATGAGAAATAAAGAGCTGATTGATACGTTCCTTCTTATGTGTTAGCTTATGTTTGTGGTTAGATTAAGATACGTTTGTATCTGATCATAAGTTTTTTACTTCTAACAAGTTTTTCAATAAATGTTCTACAAAAGGTCAGAGTATACATACAGCTACTTATAATGGGTTATGAGTAGAGGCCCAAGCTAAGATTTTAAGATTCACTTTGCCTTGTAGGTAGAAGGGACAAGAACAGATCCCATGAGAATCCTGAACCCGAAGGATTAACTCTTAGCCACAGCTGATCAGAAAGGAGTCATTTAGTCAATCACAACACTGGCTGGTCTAACCTCGTGTATGTTATGTTGTTCTTCCCCTGATAAACAGATGATGGTTACTTAAGAAGTGTTATGAGTCCAATCTAAACACTAATTGAGGTATCAGATAGAACAGAACATTTGTGTCATAATGCTCATTACTACCACAGAGGAAACAATTCAAGTAGCTGACACTCAATTTGCAATAGTATTACCAGAGTCACACAAAAATCAATGCATCTGTAATGGTGAAAAGGAGAATAGAAAAATCCTAAAGTTATTGAAGACAAGGAAGATAAAATCAAATTATTTTCTCAAACTTTTCACTGAGTCAAGGGCCACCAAGATGATTAGAGAGATGGAGTACCTTGCTTATGAGGAAAGGCTAAGAGAATTGGGATCGTTCACCCTGTAGAAGTCTTTGAGATGATCTAACTGCAACCTTCCAGTACCTGAAGGGAGCCTACAAGAAAGATGGAGAGAAACTATTTATATGGGCACATAGTGATAAGATAAGGGGGAATGGCTTAACACTGAGAGTAGGTTTACCTTATATATATGGAATAAATTCTTCACTGTGAGGATGCTGAGGTTCTCTAAAGAAGTTGTGGATACCCCATTGCCTGGAAATGTTCAAGGTCAGGTTGGATGAAGCTTTGAGCAACCTGGTCTGGTGGAAGGTGTACCTGTCCATGGCAGGGGAATTGGAACTAGATTATCCCTAAGGTCCCTTCCAACCCAAGCCTTTCTATGATTTGGTGTAGCTTTTCTAATTTCTAATGGTTTAAATGAGAGTTCAACCACAGACAGCATTTAACCAAAGTCATTTTCCCAAATCAAGATTAATAAGTCTATTACCATAGTGCTGAAGTCTGGTTGTCTGCTGTGTTCATTAAATACACGTTGGAGACACCCTGTTTTACGCAAATATTTCCCTGAATCAAATATGACTTAACAATCTGTGAATAAGCTGTTACCACAATTACTCTGCAATGTGCATTCCAAGAGGGAAAAGCATGACAATCCCCACGATGATCACTGGTAGTTACAGTAAGAAATAAACACTTGGCAGTCTGCCACAAACTGGTAATTGTTTATGTGAACATCTTTGATTTATAGAAAACAGGAGAGCTATCTTAGTCTAGTTTAATATTGGTTGTTACTGTGGCACATCTATTAGTAGTGAGAAGACAGGGTGAAATTTGGCCTTTAAGTGAAACTTAGGGGTAAAATCTACCTGAAGATTTTGAACTGAGGGTTTTGTGTACAATCTTGTGTTGTTCATGATTTTTTTTTTTGTTGCGTATTTTTTTGTTGAGGCTTTGTTTTTTGGTGGTTTGTTTTGGTTTTTTTTCTAAATTACGCAGATTGGTTATAACAGATTCTTAATTTTCTAATAACTTGTTTGCTTCTTATATTGCTCCCCATCAATTTATCTGCTCTGTTCACAAGTCTTGTCAGCTGTAAGAATCCAAACTCTGAGTGCATTCATGCATCTAGTTAAGCCTACATGGAGTAATTGATGTGGAATTTGATAAACTTCTGCAATTTACATTTAAAAGGAGATGACTTTACAGCCACAGAAAACACTTTCAATCTTTTAGGTTCATACCTAGCAAAATAGAGATTGTATATGCCTTAAATGGAAATTATGAAATTTGTCAAGCTATTAGCTCATTCAATATTGAGCTAATACATTTTAGTATCTTCTCAAAATATAAAACAGCTGAAACATTTCTGTGAAGATATTATGCAAAATTAAATATTTAATTTCACATAGTATCTCTGGAACATTTCAATATTTAATAACTATTCAATTGAAAGGGTCTACTTTATTAGTAATGGCAATGTAGTAACTGGATCAAAGATTCCCACACATAAACTGAGATGGCATAATCATATACATACACCACATATTTCACATAATAATGTAAAATAATAATAACTCAGTCTATTTTGAAGTACATTTTGAAGTATATTAAAATTAGCTAGATTCATAAGAGTCCTCCTAAAGCTTTCTAAAGTTACACCTACAGTAGTTAGTGCAACACAGCACAGTAAAAAATGTATCTACAGCAGCCTCAATCACTCCTACCTTGGTTGAAATCTAAGTGAAACAATTGTAAACTGAGATTAAATTAATCATAAAGTCTTATGACTTCTTTAGCTACATTATACAGCCATAATAACATAGAAATAAAATAGCCTTAAAATGAAACTCCTTGCTTCTGTGTCTACATCAGACTTGCAATATAATGGGACAGCAGCTTTTTCAGAATTAATACACTGCATTTGTCTTACTTAGGTAGCTGAGTAGAATCTTCTTATAATCATCTAGTTTGTGATAGTTAATTAATAAGTGCCACTTTGTACATTTTCCTCTTGACATTTGAGGCTATCAGCAATATCACATGATTTATCTGGCCAATGACAACACATAAAATAAATGAAACAAAAAACACTGAAATTCTGAAAGAATTACTCTCATTTAGGCTATCAAATTTGAAACTCATGTACACAGACATTCAACACTCCAACACGTGGTAGAAACCATAATTTTGAATAAAACAATCTTTTTTGTGGCTCACAGAGATATTAATTTAGATAGTTATTTTGGGCAGACAAATCATTCTATTTTTCAACTTTATAGTCAAAGAGCTATAGAACATTTCTTTAAATATATAACAAATGTATTATATTTCTTTAAATATAAACAAAGTACTTTAAATAGTAACAAAGTACTTCAGTAAAATATACTTAGTCAAATAGAAGATTATAACAAGTACTGTAATTCGGCACAGTAGCCAAGTACTACAAGGCTACCATTGTCATATGAAATTGTTTTTATCATACCAATATATTTAGGATGCTAACAGAATGTGTTTGAAATTGCAGGAGTTTTGCAATGGATTCTTAATAGGAGTGCTTTTTACCTAGTATTTTTATTCTGTTTATTTGGATTAACCTTGGAAATACTGCAATAGCATCTGCATCACAGGCATTTGCTATTGCTGCCTTCTTGCAAATGACCAAGACATAAAGAATGCTTATTAAACACATATTTTAATGTTTCTGGTCACTGCTTGGTAACTGCTATGAACCAACAAATTGTATAATGCCAACCCAGTCCAAGTCACAACAATATTAAAAGATTCAGCACACAGTCTTCTGAAAATTACAACTATTTGGAGGGAAAACTATGAAGTTGAGCTTAACTTATCATCTTTATTTCTCTTGAAGACTATGACCAAGGAACATGACAGAATTTTAACCATGGGATTTTATAAAGATCACTTTTTCAAAGACATTAAATCAGAAATTTATAGTGATGCTTGTGTGATGCTACTTACAGTGATGCTTGATTTATAGTGATGCTTGATTTGTATTCTGTACAAATACCATTCACCACAATTGCTATAGTCTGGGATAAGTACAATCACAGTTTATGGTACAAATACTTATTGGATGACGTTCCTTGGCATGACATTTTTCCTAAAGTGTTTACTTAATTTAGGTTTACTGTGATACTCTCATGAATATGAACACACCTAGCAATGCTGTTTTCAAGATTTAAGTCATAGATGTTTTAATCAAATTTAGACAAGCATAATTAGCATAAGTCAGGAATCACACATGGGCTTGGAAAAAGTAAAACCATACCTCTGTATCTCCAGGTAAAATGCTGATTAAGTTTTGCTATCAACTAGAGACAGGCTGACCTACAAACTAAGTTGACTTCTGAAATCTAATCCCAGCTCTACCCTTAACTGCCTTTGTGAATCAAGTCTTGCACAAAAGGGTTATATAATTTAATGGAATAAATTATTTTGCATGATGTAATACCTTCATTATAAATAAAAGCAAAACAAACATTTTTCCAGACCTGCCTATTATAGAGCCATAGTGCATCATGGTGAAAAGATATAATTGGCCATGGAATATTATGTACCACTCCTGAATTATCATTACTCCCCAAAAAACTTATTCTATGTAGGAATTATGATGCAATACAAAGGAGAATCTGAAACTGATTGTGAAGTCTGGATCATATTTCAATGCCAAAAAAACCCAAACCCAGAATTACTGTGAAGACTGAGTGAAATTTTGACAAAATGTAGTCTTTTGATAAGAGCACAGGAGTTTCCTGGGACTCTGCACTGCAGTTATGCTTAAGTAATAAGAATCACTTTGCCTGTTTTGCCTGGATAAAATAGCTCAGCCACTAAAATTTGATTAACTAAAAACCAATTAACTAAAAAACAATAACTAAAAACCAATGCCATCAAGCCCTTTCTTGCAAATGTATCTAGGACCCTGATTTCAAACTTAGGTGCCAAAAACGGGTATCCAAGCAAGAGACTGCTAAAAAGTGCTGAGAAGATATAAAGCTCTTTAAAATCAATAGTCTCTATTCATCCCTGAATAAAATTGATTCACATAACCCAAGCAGCTAGAATGAAGCATAAATCATTCCTACTGAAATAGCCAAAGATTGCCCAAACAAAATGGAAACACAGAACTGGATGCCAGGAAGAGGATCACAGAGTTACAGAATATGCTTAGATGGAAGGAATCCACAAGGATCACTGACTCCAGCTCCTGGCTCTGCACTGGACCATCCCCAAGAGTCACACCATGTCCCCAGAAACCTTTGTTCAAAGGCTTGAATTCTGTCAGGCTGGTGCTGTGACCACTTTTCTGGGAGCTGTTCCAGTGACCAAACACCCTTTGGGTGAAGAATCTTTTACTAATAACCAACCTAAACCTCCTCTGACACAACTTCAGGCCATTTCCTCAGGTCCTGTCACTGGTCACAAGAGGGAAGAGATCAGTGCCTGCTCCTCCTCTTTCCCTCATGAGGCAGTTGCAGACTGCAATGAGTTCTATCCTCAGTCTCCTCCGGGCTGAACACACCAAGTGACCTCAGCCACTCCTCATACAGCTTCCCCTCCTGACCCTTCAGCATCTTCATCGCCTTCTTTAGATGCTGCCTAATAGTTTAACATAGGCAGATACCAATTTATCTGACCAATACTCACAGTGTGGGACCAGGCAGATGAACACTACAAAAACACGACACTGTTGACTTGTCGAAGTTACTTTTTCATTGACTCCTTCCTACAACATTGTTTCTTTGAATCACCATGCAATGCTAGATATTTGTTTTGCAACGTCTTAGAGGATATATGTATTCGCTGTAGCAACAAGATGTACGGATTTTTTTAAGGAATATTACACAACGATTAAAAATCCTCCATTCTGTTAATGGCCAGAAATGTTCCTTTTACTTTGAAAAGAAAGGTGTAACACAAAATGTTCCAGTATTCATATTAAGAGATAATGGCACTAAGGAGACCTCTAAAATATGCCAATCTTACTTGTTTTACTTTTAGACATAATATTTTTTAAAAAGTATGAAGTCATCCTTCCAAGGATTTTAAGGTAATTTTAATCTAAAAATAAAATGGATAATCTTCTCAGAAAGGGGGTAGTTTTCTAAAATTGGACAATATATTTCAACTTTGTTACTGGCTGCTTATTTCACTAACATTTCTGAATTATAAACATGGGTAAACTAGCAATCAGTGCTGCAAATCAAGTAGTCTGCTTATGAAAATTTAGGAATATTTATCCATGAAAAAATTACTAGCTCAGAGTACGATAAAATTGGAACACTCACTACTTTAACTGAAAGAAAAAAAGAAGATGAAACAGAAGAGAGTATTAACTCTTTTTTTTTTTTTCTTTACTTTAATTTACATTATTAGATTATCTTCCAGTTTTTTGACCTTTAGTTTATAAACAAAAGTAAAACAAACATTTGTCCAGTACTGCTTATCAACAGCCATCATATATAATTTTTTACGGAATTTTTATACCACTTCTGAATTATCATTACTCCTCAAAAACTTCTTCTATGTAGGAATTATGGCATAATACAAAGGGGAATCTTAAACTGTTTGTCAAGTATTTTAGTTACACCAGACTGGATCTATGTGCCTGTTCTTTGTCTTCTCATACAAACCATTTAAGTAAAAATGATTTATTACTGTTTTATAACGCTTCAGGAAATTGTACTAAAAAAAAAAAAATCTCAAAAACTCAAGAATATTGAGTCATGATTTTAAAATGTTGATTCAATGCACATGTTCAATTTGTACAGTATAAAAATTCATATTTAGAATAAATAAGTTGGTAAATAGTAACAGTCTCCTACTTTCTGCAAAACAGAGGAAAAACAGCATGAATGCTCTAGACTAAAGAATGAACATAAAAGTTACTGAAAAATGTTACAGCACAATTTGAGAAAAAAGGAAACAAAAACTACCTGGATGTAGTTAAACCTCCAGGCTCACTTATGCCCCTGCAAGCTTTTAAGAAATTTGCACACCTCCATGTGTCACATTAATGACCTAAGATGCTGCCCTTGGAAGTAATGAACACTTCATCTTCCAGGGTACATTGGGGTTTGAAAGCTTTCAGTATTTCAGAAGAGGAATTTTACTTAATGCACTTGCTCAGGTTTTTATTTGTCTACCTTAGATAAGATTATTTCAACTTCCTAGTCTACCCCATCCAATACTGTACATCCAAAGTTTGAGAAACAAAGTCTCAACCACTTCTTATGTACTTTACTTACATGCCAAAGACCCCAATTATTTACATTATTGCTTTCCTATCTATTCTTCATTATAACTCTGTAAACCTATATTCCCACACTTCTACTAAGTGAATCATGGTTATGAACCTAAGTTTCTAGGCAAATCTTCATTATTTATAAAAAAATGACCAAATAGACTTCTGGGATGCAGCAAAATACAGTAACTTTGTCTTTAACTATTTAATGCTATTGACATCAGAAGCTCTATGCTAGGCTGACAGACCAAAAACATTTTGAAGACTGGAGCACAAAATTAATACAAGACAATCACATCAATACAGTATCATAACAAATGTCAGAGGAAAGTTTTCTCCATTACTGAAGTTGGAATACTGCATCTATGTATTTACCACATCTTGCAGTTGTTGCTCATTAGTTGTGCAGTACCATATTTTCATTATCTTCATAGATTGGATAATTTTATCAATTCAAATATAACTTTTAATTCTGTCTCCTGCAAAGTCTTTTCTCCTGTTCCTGTTAATCTCTTTTTGTCTCTTTCTACTCCTTTGTCCTTTATGCATTGCCTTTCATTTAGCAACTCCCATATCCTTGTGATTTGGGGATTTTTCTACCTTGTTACAGATGGGTTCTGATACTCTGCTGTTTAAAAACAGTTAAAGCTAAAAAATGCAACTACTATTTCTGTGTATAACCTCTTCTTTTCCTGTTGCATCTACCAAAGTGGTGGTCACACATTTAATACTGGCAAAGATATCACAATTGAGTTTCAGAATTGGCCTATTCTTCAAATTGCTCATCTTCACGAAACACAAAGGTAAAGTCTAATTTTCATTCCCATCCCACCAGCTAGCCCTGTAGCTTTACACCCTAAAGACTGCCATACATAAAAATGCATCAAAATAACCATTTTCAGCAACCTGTTAGAGATAGGCTGTTTAAGTAGGAATAGAAGTTCATAACACCTCTATTTCTCTGCTATGATCTTGACATCTAACATTTTGTGTTCTGGGGAATACCATAAAATGAGATAACAGTGAGGAACACACTTTATACAGCAATCAGAATGCAGTGGAATTCCTAAAACATTCATTCCCAGATATCGACTTCCATTTTCTCTCTTCATAGTTTTTATTAGTCTCTGTTGCTCAAACTACTGAAAAAAAGAGCTTTCAGTAAATAATGGAATGGAAGCAGAATAGTGAGTATTTTGTTTTTTGAATACTATTTTCAATATAGATTCCTCTCCAATTCATTATTCTCAATAAACTTCCTTCCATTCTTTCCTTATTTTCTGCCTTCCTAATTCCCTGCAACTACAATTCCCTATTCTCTGGGCATTCATCTTTTTCATCTTGTATATGCAGTGTTCTACCAACACTGTTCTTTCATCAAAAATTACTGCGTTGTTAAAGAATTTTAACCTTGAAAATATATCTTTTCCCCAGTTCTTTCCCAGACTCCTCTTGTTTCCTTCTTGTCTCCACCATTCCCTTCTCTCAATTCAAAAAAGACTAGCAGGCAACTATCTTTAAATTTGCAATCGCCTATGCACATAAACATGCTGCACAAGCCCATCCAAAAGGAAAATGGAATTATGAATGTTATTTTTAAAATCAAAATATCATTTCCTACTAATCTGCAGTGTAAATCTTGCTGAACTTTCCTGCATCAAAGCTTTTGTGATGGAAGCGGTACTGTTCTTCATCCTGGTCCAAAGGAACACAATAAAGCTGCTTCTGTCAGAATCAGAAAAAAAACATTCCCCACCTAACTTCACTTTTTAAAAGCATACACTCCTTGTGTCCCTCAGTCCTTCCTGTGCTTGATGCTGGGGCACAGAAGAGCTGAGTGAACACCTCCTCCTCCCCTCAGGGCACTTGAGAAACAATTGACTGGCTCCCATTTTTTAGTCCACCTTTCCTAGATCCATATTTAGGGACCCTGCTTTGATGTGGGTTTAAAAGTTGGTTTAAAATATATCAGTGTAACTTGATCACTCATTTCCCTTCTTCACTCCTACTCAAATCAATTGAACAAAAATGGAAAATAAACTGTTTCTAGCAGTATTCCACATTGAACAACTCTTTCACAGGGTTCTGGGCCAAACCACTTTGGTCACTGGTGTGTCAAAATAAGACATATTTTTCAAGTCTGACTTTATACATAAAAGTTCAAAGCCTTCCTACTATTGTTTTGGTTGTTTGTGTTTTTTGGTTTTTTTTTTCCTTAATGGTTATATAGCATATTGCACAATTTGACCCAAAATACCTGCCCAAGCTTAGATGTGCCCAAAGGCAAAGTGAGGCTCTAAGAATTTATCCATTCAGCTCACAGAACTCAAGGAGAGCCTACGAAACTGCCCTTATCCACTGTGCCTTAGAATTAAATTTGTCCTACCATAAGCATGCCAAAGCAAGTTGTAAAACTATTCCGTTTTTATTTTCTCTGTGTATGTGTAAACACCTTATTTTGCACACTACATTAATTTTCTTATGGACTGTGGTGCTAAAAGCCAGTGAAGAAATCACAGAAAATACTGCAAGATTTCTTATTGTAATACAGAGGCATCAGAACTATCTTTCAAAATTGCAAAGAAAAGAGAAAAAAAAGGGAAAAATGCTTTCAGTATGAGAATAATATTTATAAAATAATTTTTACTACAAGAATAATATTTATAAAATTCAATCCCAAACCACATATGCTGCTGCAAACCATATATCCTTTGTGTGCTTTATAGCATCCGAAAGTTCTGGATGTACAACATGTTAAGAGAGAAGATGTATACAATACCAAAATATTCTCACAGCTTCCTTTACCATGTAAAGCTGTCCCCAAATAGATCATTTTACTGATGCACATTAAAAAAAGCATCTTTCATTGGAAACACTTGAAACAAGGAAAATACCACCAGAGAGAAGACTACTGCCTAATATATTGCAGTGATATGACCTCTTGACCGCAGGTTTTTTGTATGTGTATTACAAAAGGCTCTTGACACCTGTCATTTTCAGAGACTAATAATTTTTTCTTCTAAAAATCCCTTTAATAGTGTTCAAGCTTTAACAGGTGAAATCAGATGCAGTGAAGTATACTACAGCTATTAATTTCAACCCTTTTCCCCCTTTCTATCAGTTTTAATTTTGGCTTGTAATTACAAATTCTTACAGAGAGCAGAACTGCTGTATTAAAATTCACCTCTTTTCTGTGTGGCTTCAGAGTAGAAATGTTACTTTAATTTTAGTTTTAGTTTCATGAGAAACTCTTCTATAAATTTGATATGCACAGACAGCTAGAATTGCCTTGTAATTGATTACCACGACTTCATAAGGTGGGACAGTATAGACACTGGAAAGAATTGCTGGTGGAAGGATTTCCCAGTATTTACGTAGGAATTTACAACCCTGAGAAAATAATGTATAATTAAAAATTATCTACCAATAATTATTTAATTACTTGAATTATTTAAATACTTGAAACATGAAATATTTTCTTTGCTTGCTTGGTTTTCTGTTTGGTATTGTAAACATTTATTTTTGTTTCTGCCTCATCTATTAAAGCCTCTTGGTATGAATCAGAATGTCAGTAACATGTGTCTTTCTATACTACACTTTCAGTCTGAATGTTACCACCTCAGATTTGTTGCTGCAGTGTTTTGTGTCTAAGAAAAACACCAACTGAGTGCCTGATAACTCCTCCATATGGGAAGCATGGAGGACAACCAAACCACACGGCAGCAGTCCTGAGGGGATTCTACATCCAAATTACTACAGGTTGTTCAAATATGAGAGATCATACATCTGAGAGGCATTACAGTATCATGGCTGCATGACATGAAGTTTTACAATGATTTGCACAGCTCCTGTGACAATGTTCACAGCTTCTTACCACAGAGGAATTAACCTCATGCAGGCAAAGAACCACAGTAATAAACCATGCAGTGCTGAAGAATGGCAACTTGAAAATATTCTTAATCCACTGTCACATATACACCATGATTGTAAATGCATTTTGTGATTGTAAGTGTATTTGGGCAAATGCATTATTGACATAATGTCTATTTCTTAATAAGCAGAGAACATTTTCCTGGGAAAAAGAAGGTATCACTGGGAGGATACAGGGAATACCACAAGACTTCAATAATGAAAAAGCACTTCAGAAAACATGATCCAGAGCATACATTTTCCCTTTCTCATCTCATCCTGTCCCCTGTGAGGAGGAAAGGCCTAGAAGGTGGAAGCTCACTGCTTCCACCACTGCTTTTTGCTGCCCAGTGCCCAAATCCATTCCATCCTTCAGCCCCCCACATGTTGCTTTGCTTCCCTCAGGTTCTTCTATCCTTGCCCAAACTCTATAGCTCTTCTTCCCTCTAGGTCACCTCCCATCAACCCGCAACCCAGCAACTGGTCCCTTGCCTTGCTTTAACTTCCCAGACCGCTTACAGGTACTGCGACCATAGATGAGAGGCACAGCAACTTGCCAGCCCTGCCCAGAATGAGCACAGTGTGACATTGGTGAGATGTGCCAGGGCAGCTCACTGCTCCTCACGTGCTCGGTGACTGGAGGGACCTCCACGTAGGGGATCTTTGCAGGAGCCACTTGCTCCTCTCCTACAGCCTCAGTCTGACCATTCTTTCTGCTAGGAAGGAACCTCTTGAGGTTTGTTGGCTCGATTGCTAACCAAAGGAGCACAGTACAGTCCATGCAAGATCATGGAAGTCTACTTCTCTCTGAAAGCTGGGGAGCGAGCTTGGGGGAGCTGACTCCTTGAGGCACCCTTGGCCTTCCAAAACATCTCTGTAAGATCTGCCTTTAAAAATATCCCAAATGTCACCATGCAGTGCTTCATTACCTAGAAACCAGACAAACCTCAGAAATGAGGACTCATTTGTCACACCAAAACAACAGAGCAAATATAAACAGGTTTTCCATTCTACCACGAGGTAACCCAACCCACTCTTCTGAAGCTGAGTTGAAGCAGCTCCTAGACAAGTCTGTTACCTATATAACTTACTGCTTGGTTTGGGGTTTTGGTTTTTTTTGGGGGGGGGATTGTTTGGATTTTTTGTTTGCTTGTGTTTTTTGTTTGCTTGTGTTTTTTGTTTGCTTGTGTTTTTTGTTTTGTTTTTGTTGTTTGTTTTTTTAATTGCTAAACTAATTGTGTATCACATTTACTGAAAATTGTAGAGGGAAGAGTCAGGTCTTGTTCATCATAATATATTTGTGCCAGGTAAAGATAATGTACTTTTAAAGACTTGTGGTGTATTTATCAAAAGCAGTGGGGATGGGCAGGAAGCTCCAAAAGGGTTGTGCGGGTCCCTTGACTATGCATTTTTTATTTTTGTCTTATTTGGCCATGTAGCATGATTGACTGATTTAAATAAAATTATTTAGATCACCAATTTTAATGACAATTTATACAGGAATGCAGGAAGCCTTGATTTAAATAGTAGATTTAAAATCTTGTTTTGCATTTGCCTAAGCAGAAGTTCTTTGTCACTGACTCATTGAATTATTAGGCTAGGGTTCTGCTCAATAAAACAGAAGCTCTTACATTAAGTTAGTTCCTTAATTTTGCTATTATGAAATGCACATTTTAAATCCTAGTTTTGTTACATCTAATAAATCTGAACAAACTTTTTGTTTAGAAAATAATATTGCTTTATTTTTTATCTTTCTATACTTCATTGAGATAAACAGTAGAATTAGATTTAAAACAGTATTTTAAAACTGTTCTGTATTTATTAGATTATTAAACTATCTAAAGTTTAGCTTCTTATTATGAAAGGACTATTTTATTCTAGTGTGTAAACTGGTTGCTAGTTTCTGGCAAGCAGAGGGTTCTTTACTAAACTGGATAACACTACGTACAGACACATGCAGAAACATCCTCCTACTTTTTCTAAAATGAAGACTATAGCCAGGAGAATAATCTGGAAAAGGAAAACAAGTTAGACTGACCATTGGATTTTTCAGCCTTAAAGCAGCATGTACATTGAGGAACAACAGAAACATGTTCCTGTGAAGCATGCATGTATTTCTACAGTGAAAAACAGGTAAGTACTAGAATTCACTCTAATTAAAAGCATTTTGATGATAGACACTTAAATGGATGACAAGGCAACATTTTCACAAAGAATGACTAAATTCAGAAATTTAACATGTCTTGCTGTGATTCTGACAGCAATTAAAAAAGCCTAAGCCTTTTTTTCATTAAAATTTGAAGAAAATCCACTGATGCAACAGGTCTGCTTTCTATATTTTAATTATTTTAATGAGCTGTAGTAGATTTAGGTCTATATAAGTATTTTCACACTTTAACCTAGAATATTTGGGAAAGAAATCCATTCTAATGTAAATAGCTTAAATCAGAATTTTATAGGTATACATTTTTTCCATTAATATAACTTCAGATATCACTCACCTTGAAGTCTGGATATCTAAAGTCTGAGATATCTTGAAAGTTATATCTTTAAAGAATGCTATGGCATTGAGTGGTAATATCATTCTACTGTTTTTTAACACAGAAAAAGTACAGCATGCAAAACTACAGCTTTAACAATTAGTTTAATTATTTATGCTATGTCTAATAACCCTTAAATAAATTATTTATGTAATTAAGAATACCAGGATGAGGGCAAAAAATTGAAAGAAGTTAACTGTGTTACTTGGACATTTGCAGCAACATTGTTACATGTTAAACATAAGATTTGTCTCCAGTATGAGCTTGTAATTTTGTGCCTGTAAAAAAGGATCCTTAAATTATATATTTCAGAAATACACAGGCTTTTATTCCTTGACTCCTGTTAAGTTATTACCTTTACATCAGTTAAGCTCTTTAAGTATATGCTTATTTTTAGGAATGTATTACACATTGTCTATTAAACAGCTAAACATGTGCTTATGTCCTCTTCAATTAAGTAGGCTTGCTCCCTAAAGCACTTTCAATGTAAATTTATGTTTTTCTTGTTTCTACTGCTATGCATCTCCTACTGTTTCTGCTGTATGGCACAATCCCAAATGTGTTATAATATTTAGTGTTAGCTGACACTAACTACCCAACTCTAATCTTAGAGATTACTGGCCGAATACAAAACAAATCCATGGTGCCAAGGTATTTATCTTAAACATATTATTACTTTTGTTTTTTCACAACACTAGACATAATTTAATGCTTTAAAAATTGACAAGGAAATTTTTAAGATCTGGGAGGACTGTTCATATTTCTTAATGCATGTATACTTCACATAATCTGCATCAAAGAGTTTAAATAACACAAATTAAAATTCTGCATTTCTGAACTCGATAAAATTTGACTTTGCTTATATTGCATTTCTCAGAGTTCTACCACAATAGAAATTGCACAGAATATGCTTTCTAAACTATATTTTATAATGTTAATGTTGGTTGAGTTGTATTTTAAAATAAGAGAGTTTAGGCTAGGCATTATGATCAAATTTGAGGAAGAATAATTTTGTTCTCAGACTCCTACATTTAATTGATCCCTTAGGTTCATTTAGAGTAATAGGGAAGGTAGGCATGTTAACACACCATTTTTTTGCAGATAATTTGGTAAGTGCAGCATCTATACTATGCCATAAAACAAGATGCTTTCTCCTTCTGTGAAGAGCCCAGCAGCTGCCGTGAGAAAGGTGCCGGTGGTTAGAGGTGGAAAAAAGCACAAGGCAAGCATCAACAGGAATGAAGGCTGTAAAATGGAGAAGCTGGGGCTGCAAAAACAGTGTTTTGAGAAGGATGAATGGGTGGAGGCTGTAAAGAAGTGGGGAGAATAATTTGAGAGAGAATGTGATGCAATGTGGAAGAGATCCAAGAAATGGAATGGAGACAGAGCAGCATGTGTGGGAACAAACGCCCTGGATGCATCACAGGCCACAAAAGGCTGCCATGCTTACAAGAAGTGTGCAAGCTCTCAATGCAAATCTCTTCTGTTCCAAGGGATCCAGAGCTTCTTAACCTTCAGATCCCACTCCACAATCCTTCCTTCTCTTGTCTCTGCCAAGTTGAGCATCCAGTATAATTCACAGGTCCTAGTCCTTTCCAATTTTCCACTGCTGCCTTCTCTTTTGCTCCCAAATACCTATTCTACATACCTAATAGGAACCCTATTCTTTCTCTTTATATAATTACAGAAAATAATTTAAAAACTGGAATTTTTATAATGCTAACCCACTAAAACAAATTTAAGAAACATTAATATTGATTGTCACTGAAAGCCATAAGGACATTTTACATAGATGTGTTTCCTCTGCATTTTCATACTTACAAGGTATGCAGTGCACACCTTACAGTGTTTGAGTGACTTAATAGAATTTTAAAGACTCATACCAAGTGGAGAGGGACATGATAACACACCAACTTACCCGTTTTTCTTGTTTTTCTGTGTAAAGTGAATGTTTTAGAATATATTCTGTAGGACAGATTTCATGTAATATTTCAGGGTTTGTTCTATCTTTGAAACTTCAAAGGACATCTGAGAGTATGGCAGCATGTTTCTAATTCATGTATGATCTTAAACTAAAACTTTGAGAAACATAAGACTGAAAGGATAAAGGTTAATATTAAATGCATTTCTAAAAGAAAAAAAGTCTTTTTTTGTGTATCTCATAATTGCATGAAATTTAGATAGTCTGCCATCTTCCTGATGCCAATGACAGAACTGTACCTATTTGCCAAATTTTATGAATGTCATAAGTAGCTGTTTCACAAAGTTTCACCTATTTTTAATACACACTTCCTAAAATTCCATTAAATCATAAATGTTCCCATTTTCTTAGAATTTTTTATAAATACCTCAGACATGATTAAAAAAAATACCTAAACCTCACACAGTTAATATTAATGGGGCATTTACTGCACATCAGTTATTCTAAGGATACAAAATAAGATGATATTAAATACCACAGATGGAGCTATGCTCACTCCTGTAGCATTGCAAATCACTCTTGAAAGTCCAGGCTATGAAGAAAGTAAAGAGTAGAAAATCTTACAGAGGCTCTATGCTTCATTTCAGACTGGAATGAAAATTTCCTAACGTGATCACTGTCATGTCAGAACAAAGCTGTGAACATTCAGGACACTAGAGAAGCTTTTTTGTTATGAAAGAAGCTAACACATTCCTTCTTCCAAAGAATTTCTGCTTCATAATGTGTTAGTTCTTCCATATCTGAAAGTACCTGGGAGATGGTCTGATTTAGGACAAACACATACATTCACTCGTAAGATCTCTGCATTACAGCATTGGATAATCACATTCAAACTGTTTTTCTCTTTAGTGTTAGAAACAGCAGCTCAAGTATACTGGGGCTCCTACCCTTTCCTTCCAGGTTCTCTATATAAATCAGATAGACAGCATTTTGTATAAGACAGTGTTTCATAGTAACCCTGGAACATCTTTTATGGTATTTGCATTTTGCTTCCTGCATATTTCTTTTTCTTTTTGACCATTATTGTCCTAAAGGAGGACAAACTGAGATAAAGGACTATTATAAACAATCCTTTTATAAATCAGGACAGTTTTCAACAGAATTTTTGGTGTATCTTGTATCTCCACCAGCACAAGACCTCTGCTTGCATTAATGCTGTCTATATCAGATCACAGGTTCTATGGCTAACTTTATTTACTTGCAAATCTAAATCTTGAAATCTGAGACTGGATGGTTCCTTAGGGCCTATATGATTTAAGAGAAAGAGAAGATAAGTTGTTCTTTACAATTTCTCCTGAGAAAACTCAAAGCCTCAAAGATGAACACAAGACGACTGTTTGTTTCCACAAAACAATCTATAGAAGAATGATGAAGAGATCTGAAAGCATAAAATTACTTGGGAAAAAAACAAACAAACAAAACAAACCACAAACTTTCAGATAAAAAAACCAAAACCAAAAAGGAATAACCAACAGTTTCTGATGCATGTTGGAGGTAGCAGTAAAAAACAATACGATGCACAGGTTTGGAGGGCACCAAAGGATGCACTGATGCTGCACTTGGAAAAATTACATGTGAAAGGAAAACCTTCTTATTTACTGGAAAGCTTTGCTATAATTTTCTGTACTTTAGGATATAGTTAGAAGGATTAATGAAACAAAACACAGTTTATTATTTATAGGGCACTTGGAGATACAACATAGAGGGAACAGCTGTCTTTCTTTCCTTTTTACATTTTGATAAAAGAATTTCAAAGAAAGAACACTCTTAGATAACAAATTAACTTTACAGGTGGAACACTTTCAAATGTGAAAACTGTCACGACATTTTGAAGCACAGTTATACTCTTGCACAGTTTGGAGAGAGGCAACTGATGAACCTTAACAAGAACTTTAGGAATGCAAGTATATAGAAAGATCATACAGTCTAAAGAGAGCGAAAAACAAAAAATGCATGGATTCTCCTGGAATTGATCTGGGTACCTTGACAAACATCAACCAGGTTAGACGTTTTGGACTTGATTTATAAAAGCAGTATATTCTAAAATCACATGTACTAATGTCCTACTCATATGCACAGTTGTCACACATACATATTGCAAATCACAAACTGACAGGTTGATATTACATCATCCTAAAGACCTACTGATTTGAACAATTTTGATTGGGTGCATAATATAGAGAATTTCACAAAAAATGCAATGAAAAAATAGGGTTGTATAAGGGAACACATCCATAATGCACCCATTGCTGTGACTGTGGCACAAGCAGACAAACTTACCTAAGCTAAGTTTTAACTAGGTTAGTGGATACTGTAGATACAACATTAGCAGCACAAAGGTGGGCTAGTCAAAGTTAGCTCAGAAAAATCAGCTTCACAAAGAAGTTACATCTTCTTGACTGTAATCCTTCTAGGCAAACCAAAGAAGACAGGCTTTACATCTCAACCTACATTTAGCCTTAAAAGTGAATTTCTTCCATAAGTCAATCTATTTTGTTGAAGTTCCTGCTGAAAATGACTTAATATTGCCATATTCAGTTTTTGATTTTGAGCAGACACATATCCATTTTGATGGAACAAGACATGATGCTGAGCTCCTTGGATTTGGGCAGCAACTCATGACTCTTTCTGTCCCCAGATTTCTTGGTCACAGTTTAATAGCACAGACTCCAGTGGTAACATTTGGTCTTTACAAAATTGTTATCTACACCTTAGCTAGACAAATACTTTCAGTAAGAATTTCAGTGGGATTGGGACTTGCCTTTTAGTTCTGTGTCTTAAGACTGCATTTTCAACTATTTTATACATAATTATACACTGTTTCAAGATCAAAACATCCATCTTCTCATTTCCTTTATAAACTAGGACAGCCACAGACGGATTCACTTTGCTAGAGATGGAAAGATTGGTATGCACAGGCACTAAGCTTGATGGAGAAAAATCCACAGAAGCAGAAGTTTGTGAGGCCAAGATAGACAGATGAGTAATGGTAAAGGTGAAGGGAGCACAATGATAAACAGAGACAACAATGACAGCTACAAAGAAAGCAGTAAGTATGAGAGAAAGGAGACCCCATGGAGGAAAAGCCAAAGCCAGCAGGTGGAAAAATTCACTGGGAATAAGAAGAGAAAATCAGTTTACAGATATGAAAGAAATTCTCACAGCAATAAAACAAACAGTAATTCAGAGGTCAGTAGTAGAAGCATCTATGGCCTCTTAGCAGCCTACCCTGAGCAATGTTTTATTGCTACTACCCCTTAAAGACAGGACATATTAGTTTCTCTTTTATCTCTAAATCTAACATCAAACTTGAATTATTATAAATGGCAATATGTAAACAAATACCATGAAATATCATACTAATAATACATTCTGTTCAGGTTTAAACAGCCCTATGACTGCAAAGACTCAGCACCAAGTAACGCAAAGTGACTACAAAGTAATTTCAAGCCTAATATGCACACTCAGAAATGTAAAATCCACCTATTCAGATTCTTATACTAAGAGAAGCTGCCCAATCTAATTCCTACAAATCACACTTAGCTTGAAAAGGATCCTCAGATTGTATTCTGATATCTTAAAATATTTGCACAGTTGTGTTGTAGAGGAGGTACAGGGCATTTGTTTCTTTGACTGACTAGCAAACTGTGGGATGTTTTAAATTTTCAATACAATTGACTGTTTCTTTGTAGATTAGTTTGATGCCCACTGTACAGAATTGGTGACCCGCTATGCTTCCTAAAACTATTTACATACCTTGCAGGGCCCTCTTTAGACAGTTACATACATGCAAGTTCTGCTTCTTTGTGTTCTACGATCACTAAAGAAAAACCAAATCATATTGATTAAATTCTCTATGCAGATAAAATCAATTATTTATGGAAATAAATACATTAATTAAGACAGAAATACCTCTTGTACCAAATAGTACGTCCTGTACAATCAATTTAAAATAGAGTAATTTCACGATTATAAGCCTCACCTTTTTCATTGAAGAATCCAGCCTACCCCAGTAGTGCGGCTGATCATCAGGTGCGGATTATTTATGGACAATTCCCAGCGAAATGCCAACCTGGAAGTGAGAGCCGGCCAGGGAGGGTGCCTGGGGCTGCCTTTAAAGGCTTCGCTGGTCTATGAAAACTGTTTGCAGCTTGAGAACCTGACATCAAACCCTGTGCTGGCACGATTCTGTTACTAATTTGTTACTTTGTCGCACATGGATCCTTGCTAAGAAAAAATTTTAAAAAATGCGGCTTATATTCGGGTGCGGCTTATATATGGACAAATCCCATGGTCTAC
>VRYO01001878.1:1854537-1862037 GCA_009812075.1 Sialia sialis
AGGGAGAAAACTGCAGTAGCACAGGGCAGGAATCAAAAAAAATGAAGACTAATAATAAGAAATAGTTACATGGGCCTATCAGGACGTTGGTAAAATTACATTCTGGTATTTTAGGACATTCCCAATTCCATAATAAATTAAAGATTAGACGACATGTGTGCCTGAATTCAGAAAACATACTCTTGTCTACTAGCACATCTGCTGATTTGGTAATACCTGCCCTGAAAGTCCTACAAGTGAACCTAATAGAATTTTGTTCTTTTAAGCCTGTAACACTTCTGCATACCTTGCCATAATTTTAACTTGTGTTTTAAATTAGTAGGAAGAGGCATTTTTGCCTAATATGCTGGGGTCAATTTAAGTAATAATAAGTACAATCAGATGCAGTAAGAAGTTTTCTATTTAACTTACATATCATCAGTATGCTTTATGGCATCAGCTTTTGCTACAGGTGTAGCAGCTGCATATTTTTATGTCACTTTTTAAAACAAACTTCCTCTGTAGCATGAGAAAATTATTTTCTCTTTCAAAGACCCAAAATGCAATTTTAGTGGTTTAGTAAATAGAATTACTGACTGACATAGAGAAACATAAGTTTTGTTTACTCCTAATTCAAGACTTCACATAATAAACAGACTCCCCCCTATAATTTTTCCTCCTCCTTTTTAAATAATCATGAGAAAAAAACACATAAGAAAGCAAAACTTATATTTTTTCATCATTAAGATAAACCTGAATGCTAGGATCATATTTTTACTTCTGGAAATACTATTCATATTTTGTACCAATAAAATGCTGGTAATGACATACTAACAAAATAAAACTGCTTTGAAGAAATAACATTATACATAGTCAACGGAAAGAGCTTCTGAGCAATAAATTCCCATAAAACATTTAAAAAATATTATCTTGGTAGCACTGACTTAATGAATGCTCAAAATGCAAGCTCAAATCTACCCTGTAAAGCAATCATGGTTTTTTTGCAACTATTTTGACCTTAGTGACACAAACAATTAATTCTACAAACTTAATATAAAAATAAAATTCTACATCTAATGCAGAATAATCTGTCAATGTATTTAATCAAGGACATGCTTTTTTTCAATGTATTACACATTCTAATATCTAACATTGATTTTAACATACAAGGAAAAAAATATAGTGAAAAGCTCAGAAGTGTCTGAATGTACACATACAAGACAGAATGCTCACAGTAAGCCAAAAAAAAGCAGAAGAAACAAGTCTGGGCAGATTACAGTTTGCATCATATTTTTAAAATAAAATTCTACATTCACTTTAGCAATATTTATAAATCTACAAATATCAACAGCAAGATAAGAAGTTGCTTACATCCTAGTCATACATCCTCAAAGCCAACCTGATGACTTGTGACAGCACCCAATCCATTTATCACCAGGTATATATTACAATATATTATAGAATACTGTCACTCTCTCTTGATACATGGATGAGGAATAACTCCCTGATTTAAGTCAAACTTCTCATTTCTGAAGGAGTGTCCAGGCTCCATATAGTTGTCTACAAGACTATAATAAAATCTGTTTAATCTTGTTTATTTTCTATAAATCCATACATATATAACTTAAAAAAATTAACTTAGCCTAGTTGGTCTTCTATACAGCCTAAAATTTCTCTTGTTTAACTTTCCCCAGCAAATATTCATGCCACGGTAAAAACTTATTTTGTGATTTTACTCAGCTGATATACCTATTCTTAAGCATTAGCATCCCTTTACGTAGCTGCCCAGTTGAAGGAAATTATTAAAACCAGCAATCCTTTACTTGCTACCTTTAGTAAAAGCTATAAAAACCTCGATTTTTCTATTTGAAGACTCACAATGAAATGATTCAGAGAAGCCAAATCCAGCATGTTAAACCATGAGTACATCTTGCACATATTTAAACAATAAAAAATCCTTAAGAATTATAATTTCTAGGGTTTCCTCTGTTTTTATGTGTGTCAAAGTTTTCCAGACAAGTCACATATTACAAGTATCATTTTAGAGACTTCATACAGTGACAATAATAAAAGCAGCCATCATGTTCCTCTTAATTCATATTCCAAAAGGCATCTGGTCAAAAAAAGGGGAAGAAAAAGAAAGAGAAAAAGGGGGAAGAAAAGCAAAAGTAGCACAAAGCTATTCCTGTTACCTGAAGGACATCCCACTTGTTTACTAGTGTTTATGTTTCACATCAACATATTTTATAGAAGGATTCATATGCCTAACTCAAGCTGTATTTAAATCCTATGGAGCAGACCTTACCATAAAATGCCTCTTGAGTCCTATTAACTGTACCCATGGTTTTACTTTGCCTGTCTGCTTATTTAAGATCTAATCACAGTTTTGAAGAAAAGATTGTCACTTCTAAGCCTGTCCCCTCAGAACCTGTCTGTTATTAGTACTCAACTGGATATTTTCATCTTCAGTTGTAATTCTCTGTGGTCTTTGCAAATGCTATCTACTGGAATCTCTGCCTGCATGGACAAATTGGCTACATATGCCTAGGACTGCTGCTTTGAGAAACATGTAAGTGGCACATTATTCTATTAGCATTTTTGTGTTTTAAACTACTTCACTTAAATTTAGTTTTCTAAACATATTCACCAATTTGATACACTCTTTCTCAACAAAGATTTTAAAATTCTGTTATAATCTGAACACCTGAATAAAGATGATGGCATGATTTTCAATGAAAATAATATTAAAATTTTATATTTACTTGTATGTACACAATTTTATATGAAAATAGTATAAAATCGTAAGGCATATATATACATAATCATATATAGAGAGAGGTAAAAACCTGCTAAGAACATAATGAAGACACTGAAACCTGTATTTCTTCAGACTGTCATACTGTAAGTGCTCAATTGTTAAAACGGAATACACTTGAATTTGAAACAAGGCACGGATTTAAGCCTTAATAACTTCTCATATTTCAATCTACAACTATTTCCTTCTTCCACGTTTTCTGTCACCATTTAAAATACTTAACTATAAATGTAGCTAGTGTACACTGCTTAATTCAGCACTAAAAATTATTCAATTTTAAGAGCTATTATGACCTGTTATTTCAGAAGCCCGTGCACATGCAATGTATCTATCATGTTAAAACATGTTTCTATAAAACAGCATTTTTATAATATTTTACCTAACAGAAGACAACTTTGCTTCCATTAATGCAATACCTGACATTGTAAGGAAAAGCCTCAGAACTTAAAATTAAGGGTTTGAACTCCAAAGGTGCTGAGTGGGCTCAGCAAATGAAAGGATGAGGCAGCAAAGACTTTCAGGAGTTTGAAGCAGGTACTGGGAAGTCTACAGAATCAGAACCCAAAATCAGATTGTTTACAAAACAGTTTGGGCTTCACTGCTTTAGTACAATCTGTGTTCCCTGATGGAGAGGCAGCTCCTTAGGTAGACAAAGTAGGAGTTTTGTTTGTTCAGGTTTTAAAAGGAAGAGAAATCTTACAGTGACAAAAATTAATGGATTGCATCTTGTAATTAGGTGGTGTCAGTAGCCAGAGGACAGCTGAATTTTACAGTTTTAAACATAACAGCAGCTCTCCATTAACTTTGTGGGAGCACAAACAAACAAACTTAAAAAATATGTTTTCAAAATGAGAATGGAAACAGACCCGCAGAAAAGCTGCTTCTTCTCCTTTCCCATGTTTTCAAAATTGCACATCCATATTACAACTCACACACGCAAGCGCACACAGACAGGAACATTACCTTTTTTATTTCAGTGCTTTTGAACTAACCAACATTTTTTAATTACACCTATGACAGCACAGTATCTTTATTGAGAAAAGTCATTCTGGTCCCTTCACTAGGGTCCCTTCACTGCCCAGCTCCGACTTTGGCACAATTCATTGCAAGCTAAGCAAAGTCTCAACTAATGTGGCCCTCTGGTGGAAAACCCCGCACCATGTCCTGCACGCCCGAACCGCACAGTAAACTAACACTCCTGAAAACATGCACTGCAAGGCTTCGGCACAACTTTCATAAACACGCAGCGGGATTTTAATCACCAGGCAAGCGTGGTGGCATGCAGCCATATCAGCAAGGTGTTGCTGCCACGAGAACGGGATCGTTCCATTTCAGCATTATCGTGCACTAAAACAACAACAAATAATGCCCCATGCTCTTCGCTTCCACGACACTCCACACTTAGCACACACCGAGGGTCTCCAAAAAGGTGCCCCTCTGAAAACAGCCCTTTATTTGTTTAAAAACAAACAGGAAACAAAACAAACTTACCTGCTGTTGTTGCAGATGCAGCAGTTCTACTGTGCTTACTTCAGTGCTCGTGTCACCACTTGATCTTCCATCTCTGCTGCCAGCATCTAATTGGCTGCTTAGAGTGCTCATTCCATTTTGATTCATTGAACTGTTGCTTATTGTCTCTGTCGCAGATTCCTGCATCATGACTTAATACCTAAAAGTGATTAAGAAGTATCAATTAACACACGCGTTACACCTTCACACTTCCATTATCAAGATGTCCCTCTCTGCCAATTACACAGACAGCATCTTTAGAAGAAGAAAAAAGCCTCGCAGAGCCGTTTACCAAGAAATGTAATGCAAACTCTGCTTTCATACAGCTGCTAATCACTGGAATTATGATTTCTATAAGCAAGCTTTGTGTGCTTACATTTAACGGCCAAAATAACACACCATGCACGCAGCATGGTCAATAGCATTTATGAACGACTACGTTTTAAAGTCTACCTATAAAACCAGTTTAAGTGAAGGCAAGATTTCACACACTGCTCTATATTTCCTATTATCTAGCTTTGACAACCATGGATGACTATACAGCCTTATTTAAAATATTCACTATCTTGATTCTGTCAGAATTTTACAGCATATCTTATGCAAGGCTGTTGTTTAATGATGCACAGCTAATCATACAAAATTAAAATTTTGTAAGGGTGTTACAAATCATATGGTATCAACCAATGATAAATAGTATAATGGGCTTCTCCTTTTTTGTGACTAAATAAAATTTTGCCTCGGAGGCATTTTAAGAAAAAGCTCCTGCTGCAAACACGTCAGATATTGCCTATTTTTTTAATCAAACGCGTGATATTCATTTATTTTTCTGACATTTAAAACATTTAATACTGTCCTTCCTGGGAAGTAATTAAGCTTATGCATGAGCAGCAATCAAACTGTTCACTTGAAGATGACTTAAAACTCAATTTTAACATAGGCAAATAAATGAAAGATATAAAATTAATTTTCCAGGCATGTATTAGATATGAAAGCTGGAAATAAAATCTATCAAGAATATCACTAATGATTGTGCTAAAAACAGCATAAATTATGCATATTACCTTCTCTACAGTAATAAATGTTTTATCATTTTCACTGCATAAATATACTGTACTTTCAGGATAGCAATGAGATGTCCTGCCAAGATCAGTTGAAATCTTTGCAGTAAATAAAGAACCAACGTGCCCTTACAAACCAGAATTTCAAGGCGCATTTTGTATCTGTAATATGGAAAGGTCAGCGTCTCTTCTCAGAGCCACCAAAGTCCTCTCCTCTCTTGCAGGGTCAGAATGGAGCTCCCTTCCTTCATCCACACTCCCGACCTACTGACAAGACTCCTCACAACAACCTGGCTGAGCTGTGATTTTACAAAACACCTCTGAAGGGAGAGGGATGCGTAAGCAAACTCAGGAAAGGAAACACAGCTTGCTGTTTAGACTAATTATTTAACTTAGCAATTTTTTCCTTTGCAAAGTATAAGCAACTGCCTTTCCTTTAAAAATAATTTTTTAAGAAGGGCAGGAAAAGAATCATTACAACTTCAACTATGTGCATGGGATACTAAGTAAAATGCAGTATGAATTACCACAAACAAGCTCCTACAAGATATAGTAAAAGTATCTATTGTGTGAAGAATGTTAAAATAGCAAAAGATGAGTTATTTAAGGATGATCTAGTCAGAAACAAACAGGATGCAAAACACCTAAACACAAACACTGTTAACATAAAGGAGGGCAGCTGTTACAGCCCAGTAAACAACAGCAGCACCAGATGTGTTTATGAAGAAACAGTCCTTCTAAAACACTTATGAACATCAGCGAAGAAAAATAATAGAAATGGAAAATGTGATACAAGCAGTGATGAATTTTACAAGGCAAAAACAAAGCTAATACTCTTTTCTGAGATTAGGCAGCTAATAAGTATTCAAATTAGGCATAAATTTTACATGTACAATGTTTAAAATATTCAGAGAAAAGGGTCTGATTGCCCTTAGTAGTTATATGAAAATTCTAATGTGGATATGCCACAATTGTGGAAGCAGACAGCCCTTTCTGATTTTTACAATATTTACTTTCAATAAAAGGACATGTATATCAGAGAGGAAATTTATTTAAAACTTCATCAGCTGTATCGTTACAAGGATTTGGAAATTTGGGAAATTCAAATGTTAATCCTCTTTTAGTCAAACAAAGATTTAACCAACAGACAGGTTCATCTTTTACAAATTCAAACCTTAGACAATAACAGTGGTACATTTAACCAGGCACATTAAAAGGGCAAAGGGGTGTAAATGTTAGATAATCAAAACATTACAAAACACCCAGAAATGTAATAAATAAATACATCATCCCTCCTGTTTTCACATCTCTCTGTTTCATTACAATTAACAAAGAAGGGTTAAATGTCTTCCAGTTCATATTAACCAAAGGGTTTTATGTCTTGTGGATTTTGTATCCTTGCAAAGCCCCAGAGTGCAGTTCAGGCTCTTCATTTAAAGTTAAAGTGCCTGTGAGCCAGCAGAATCGGCTTTAACATAACCTGACCAGTAACACTACTCTGGCAATAGAAAACAACAAATCCGATCCAACAGCTGGGTACAGACAGAATGAAACTACAGAGTAACAATACTAGAAAGGACAATTTGAAAGAGAAGAAACACTTAAGTATTTTTATGAAGGAAAAAGAGACCCTATAATTTTATGTTAAAAATAAAGTGTGGGGGGTGTTTCTCTAGTTTTAAATGATATTTTAAAAAACAACACTAAAACTTTGGCTAGAGCAATGCACTGTGTTGGTTGTCCTCAGCCCCCTCCTCACTGTCGGCAACTGAAAAAGGGCTGCTGGAGAAAGCAAGACCATAAAATATTTCTATTTTCCCTTCTTTTTTCTTGCACAGACATACATATATACATAAGTCTACACACTTGTGTGTGTATGTACTATCCCCACACACTAAAGCACTGAAAACACCTAAACAAGGATCATTTCTGATGCCTATGTATTAGCAATTTGAGTTATTGGCAGCAAAATAATTCAAACCCGCAACATTTCACTGAGTAAACTAAAGTACTTTTTTTTTCTTGTTTTTGCAACAGCAGTGCAGATTGTTACCAAAATAAGCATACATAAACATAAAGGAAATAGATGAGTATCAGCCAGATACTAAGGCTGCAAGTTTGGGAATCCAAACAGGACAA
>VRYO01001878.1:1864044-1866544 GCA_009812075.1 Sialia sialis
GCCCCGCACTCCGGGCCGCACCGCCCTGCCCTGGCCGTAGGGTGCCCACGCTGGGTCATCCACAGACGTGACACACCCGCCTTTGCCTCGCTTCCCTCCGTAAGACGCAGCCCAGTCTGCAGCCTTTTGAAACTGGAGTGTGATGTAAAAGCAGAGGTGAGGAGCTAGGCTTAAATAATAGTAACTTTTGTGCTCTGCTGGAATTAATTCATCATTGACACAAGGCACAATGCATTTGAAGTCTTGCGCTGGAGTACGCTAAAAGCCTCTAATACTTAAGATTGCTTAATAAATCAAAATGCCAAATATTAAGGACATAGCTGAATGTGTGAGAACAAAAAATTTGGAAAGCTAAGAGAATATTTGTAAAGGTGTTTGGTTTTTTTCTTTTTACTTTACCTAAAACAGCTTTCAGAGCTTGAGGTAAGCAGAGACAAGTCACTGCACAATTTCTAAATATGTTTAAAACACTAATTAGGTCAAACACCATTCTAATGCTGTAAAATAAGGTATTTGTATTAGCAGGTGTAAAATAAATAACTGTCTGCTCAAATAAGTTTTCCCTGTAAAAATGTGAAATACGCCCAAACACCTTGTGCTGGAAGTTCTCTCAAAAAAACAGAGTTTTCAGTTGTAAATTACAGAACACAGAATAATCAGAAAGGATTATCATCTGCATCAGTGATCAAAATCAGCATCTTTCACGAGAAAAAATGTAATTTTCATGTTAAAAAAAAAAACCTATTCAAAGTGACATCATTGTTTTACTATTTACACCATTCTCACTAGTGAAGACATTAGCAGTTAGTAAAGTAAAAGTTTAAAAATAGATAAAATAGGCAGTAGTGGGACAACAGTGTCTTGGTCCCAATAGAGAAAGCACTGATACTCTGAAGAATTCAAGCTGTAGTATAAAACTTTTAAGTGGACACTCGTATGGTGGGCCTCTGAAGGCCTTTTTGAACACAGATTTATGATAAATTGACAACTGGATTTTGCAAATTACCACAGATGAGATTTATTTTACTTGACACAAGAACTAGCAGTTCAGTATCCCCATCCACAAGCGGTTTCACGTGAAGAAAATGTATCCTTGCTGCAGTGTTATCTTAGCAGGTGCACTTGGCTGGCATGAGGAAGGATTAAGAAATCAAATTATTTTGTGCTAAACTGCAACTGAAAAAACAAGCATTGTCTAAAATATTTATCTCTCCACTATAAACAATTTTTCCTACTGTCCGTGTACTATGGTTTATCTATCAAATGTTTAAATGAACATCCTTTTAACTGACTGGCACCAACAGTCAGATAAAGGTATTGAAGGTAGAATATCATATTCAATCTTAACTGAAAGCTATCCTGCATTTTGAAGGCTGTATCTTTTCCTTTCACATCATTTCAATTCTTCTGGACTAATAAAAATAGCAGGTCAGTTTGGGGCACAGTAATTTATCTGCTTTCTTAAATTGAGTATGTTGTCACACTCATGTGATTATTAAACAACAGTTCACTTCCCAAAACAGCAAGGAAGGTCTAATTAATTTCCACCTGCTATTTATTTTCACTTGCTAGGAAAAAAATCCCTATGAAGGCCAGTGTTATCTGTAGGAGTAGTGTGTACAGGACTGTAAGATGCGTACTTTACGCACAGGAGAGTGGCAAAAGCCTGCTAGAGTGCATTACCTATAGCCCACGCAGAAATGAGCAGCCAATTTCAGGATAAGATTCTTATTTGAGCAATGACAGCTTGGAAACTCCACCTTGGAAAGCACACTCCTCTCACTCCCTTTCTCCCCCTCTCTTTCCTAGTCTTAAGGAAAAAAAAAATTAAAAAAAAGAAAGAAAAAAAAAAAAAAGGCAGCCCTCCAAGCTCTTGAGAGTAGGGAGACTTTATTACAGTCAATGGAGAATTTAGTAGAGAAAAAGTATTAGGGCAGTAGGAAATAATTAGAACTGTGAGAGCTAGGGAAGACCTGCCTAGCAGGCACATTCCCTTAAAAAGAAAAAAAAAAAAGCTTCAAGCTTCTTACAGAGTCTGTAGGACTTACAAACTGCAAGCCCAAGGCCAACTTTTTTTTTTTTTTGTGAGGAGCTTGCAACAACTGTCACTGGTAATTCCCCTCCCCTGATCTTTGAATATCGTGATAGTTCCTTCCTTCATGAGACAGTATATGTTTAACCCTCATGACTACTTGACTTCTCATCTAGGCTCCTGATTATTCCCGTCAGTATTCCTTGAGGGATTTTTATCTACTGGCCATAAACTATTTTTTTCACAGATGCTTTCTAGAGTTTTTGGTGCAAAATACTCCTTCAGTTTTTCTCACCAGACTAACCCTGTGTTCTCAGCGGATGCACCATAGGAGAGGTGCTACATGACAAGAAATCTCTTTTACAGGAAGCAACTTACCAAAAGCTTGAACAAGCCTTAAAGAGGAATAAAACGGAAAACCTGTATTTCTAAGATGAGACCTCAAAACCTCAGACGCTCGCTTTCAAA
>VRYO01001878.1:1874044-1937879 GCA_009812075.1 Sialia sialis
CACACAGCTATCAAGCGATAGGTGCCGCTTCCACAAAGCTGTATCAGAGGTACGTCAAGTTTGGCTGGGTAAAATTACATTAACCTTGAGGTCAGTCCAAAATATTTTATATCAGGCATTTATAAAGATAAATAAAAATACTGACCAAAGCCTAAGTCAAAAATAAACTAGCAAATAACAATTTCAAAACCATATGCAGCACAGGAAAGATAGGAAAATAAAAAGGAAACATGGGAGAACTTGCTTCTCAGTGGCTATGATACCACTGCATTTGTCAAAAACCTTTTAATCTTTAGTATTCCTATCATCAACATCATCACCATGATCATCTCCTAAAACACACTCCACACTCTTAAATAAAACAGTCAACACACCTACTCTATTATGCAGATTAGAACTAATTCTAAGGCATGAATTTTCCACAGATGTCACAACACTGGGTACTATTCTGTAATTAAAAAATAACGTTTTCAAGTATCAGGGAATTATGTATTTTCTCTCTCTCTTTCCCATCTTTTCACCAGAAACTAAATTTTTAATTCCACACTTCCTCTCATTGCTATAAGCTTTTGGCCCATCTCCCTACTAAAAACCTAGAGGTACACTTGGCATGGTCTGATCATTCCCCTTTCTGCACTGAATTCTTTCTGGCCCAAAAGCAATGCTAGAAGTCATTTCTTGATCTCCTCTCCCAGGATCAAGGCTATAGTTAGACTTTTCTTTCTCTCTCTCTCTCTCTTTATTTTTTTTTTTTTTTTTTTAATCTCCCCATATCTCCTTTCTTTCTTAACTGGGGCAGGTGGGCCCCCATATCCAGATCACTAAAACAGCCAGGTCCTATGCAGTCACACAGGTAGCCCAGACCTCTGACTGCTACTGCATGGGATTTTTCACTCCTGGGTGCAGGGAAAAACCTGCTGGCAATGACAGGTATTATGTCACAGCCTGTTTTCTACCAAACAAAAGATGACAGGCAATGCAAACTGTTTTTCAGATGACAAGTTCCCATCAAATGTGTTGCTCTAATTCTGCACCCTTCCTGCCCTTTTGCCTCTAGCAACAATTATGCAAAAGAACATATAACAGGTCAGGATCCCCCCAAACTCGATATGATCTCACTTGTAATCCTCTGGACAACTGTCAGCTCTTGCAACAGTTGGATGCTATCTCTAGTACTCCAGGATCTATAAGCATGCCTTGCAGTGATAAGCCAAAGAAATGGTTTAATAAGAGTCCTGAGCACTAGCAGGAACTAAGAGGAAGAAATGTGAACAGTTCATATCAGCATTAAGTAACAAAAATTTCAAGACGCATGGCCAATATTTAGGGAATCCCTGTATTGATTTAAATACTAGTAACTAGAAATCATAGGCTTAACCGTAGGCTTAACCTTGCAAAACCTGTGCATGTATGAGAGAACAGACAGGCTATTGAGTAAGTAAGGACTGGAATCATAGAATTGTAGAATGATTTGAGTTGAAGGGGACTGTAAAGATCATCTACTTCCAATCCCCTGGAAACACAATCATGTATTTACATAATAATGACTACATTTAGGCTGCATTTATTTACATTATATTGCATATGTGATCATAGAATACACAACACCATATTCAATCCTAAAAAAAATCCCAAATAACATTTTGTCACTTATTTCCTGATATAAAAATGCAACTCCATATATTTGCAATTTTATGGATAAATATTTAGATATGAGAATTTTACTGTTTCTATTCAAATTGTGTTTTAATAATGAGAACATAACAAGGATAATATAATTAAAGAAGATGTAACAAATGACTTTAAAGTGGGCCTTCCGAATACCTAGCCTTTAAAGTTAAGCTTGCTTAGCAAGCTTTTTTCCCCCAACTTACTCAATTAACAGTGATTAACATTGGTAGCAATCATAACATGCACAGGGAAGAGGAAGGATTGACTCTTTGCCCTCTAAGTTGCTAATTTCCCAGTTTTCCAACAACAATGTCTATTGTTTGCTATGTGCAGACATGAAGTGAATAGCACACTAACTTCTGAAAGCTTGTCGTAGGTGGGTTTTCACTTTCTAAGGGTTTATTAGAGACTGGCAGTGAAAAGGCACCAAGGAAACCAAAGTGCACTCCGTAGTGAAGAGTTTAACTGCTGCTGCCATCCTACTGGGGCAGTCTAGAAATACACTTGGGAAGATGGATGGTGACCCTGGGACCTACGGCTTCAGTGGTTGTGAAGACACTCTGAAGATACAAACCCTACCCAACAGCACTGGAGAGCACCCACACACGTAAGCACTGCTCAGGGCTGGCACCCTCTCAACGGGTGAGCCACCATCTTCACAATTTATACAACTCAGACTGCAACTAATTTGCACCTCAGATGACCATGAGATACAAAGTACAATCATTATTTTTCATTCATTTTTCAGTTTGAAGTATCCTAAATTTTGAGAGGATTGGGCCACAGATCAGTAGCATGGGGTCTTGACAATGGTGTGAATTGTGTGTCCCCCAGCATGGCACAGGGACACGTGAGGGCAGGCAAGGTCACAAGACTTGTCTTGAAGAATTGTCCTGGGTAAGGGGAATCAGTCTGGCTGGAGTGAATCCAAGGGTGAAAAATCCTATCGGCTGTCAGACTGCTTCCTGGGAGGGAAAGCTTCAGGAGAAAGCCTGGCACAGATACAGGGAGGACGATCAGGATCCCAGCAGGAAACAAAATAAGCCAGGCAGCCAACGCATGTCACATGTGCAATTCATGCACAAAGTTTTACTCAAAACATTTTGCTTCATGTGTGCTTAAAAACAATCTGTGGTTTCCAGTGATGATTATGGTTCCTTCCACTCAAACCCAAAAGTCCTTACTTGTTGACACTATGTCAACACTTACATCTTTTTCTCTTTCAGAAGGTTAACAGTGTTAACAAATTTATTGGGGGAAGAATTTAGCAACTTACTAGGAATGCAATATTTATTCTGCATCATTTTATTAATATTTTGAAAAACTGAGCCAGTAAGAATGGTTAATATCTTGTCCATTCTGTAATTAACTCTTGTGGGTATAAATCTCTCTACCCATGTGAATCCAGGATGGATCATGTTTTGCTGCAAACAGTAAGTTGCCTTAAACTACATAAAACACACAGATGGTCAGGCACCAACTGGTTAATAAGAGTTTTTACTTTACAGCATGTGACCAAAGATACTAGATTAGAAACAGTGAACTGGGCAAATGTATTCCAAAAAGCCTCTGTTTGCAATAAACTACAAATATGTTCTTGATCTAAGGTCTTTGCAAACCTCTGAGAAGTTTTGACAATAAAATAAACTAGAACAAGTTGGAGGGAGAGAGGTGTCTAAAGCCCTGCTTTAGATTTCCTCACAATGCTAGAGATCAGTGTGGGTGCACCAGGAAGAACTTATGATGACTGTAGATCTAAATATACAACAAAGAAGAAAAAAAAGTTCAAGTCACTATTTACAACCCACTGATTACTCCACTGATTGTTCTTGTAAATAACCATTTATCAACAATATTTCATTCACAAAAATCCTGTTAGCATACCAACCTATTTTCTCCAAGTAAAACAGCACTTGAGATTTTCATTATTTCTTTTCCAGCAAATTAAAGAAGTGAAAGACATGAACAGTTCATGAAAAAAACAAAACAAAACAAAAAATAAAAACAAACAGAAAAAAAACCCAAACCAAAAAAAAGTCAACACCCCCCCACCCAATATCAAAAGATACTATTTACATTTTAGAGAAAGACAGACCATCTATACCATCATGAAGACAGAATACAAAAAATCTCTATCATATTTTTGTAGTTTAGGAATAGTATTCTGCATTTAATACTCCCACTAAAACCACAAGCCATTTCCCTGTCCCATCCTCCAACTGGACAAAAAAGGCAAAGAGCATGGGGTTGAGATAACACTCCTGACAGTACTGGACCACTCCATCTGCCATCTTTACAAGACTCAGAAGAGAGTTCCTTTCCCCCAGCCTCTAGCAATGATGGGAGGTGGTGTAGAATAACCTCCTTGCTTTGGTTGCACCCTCTCTCAACTACTGTAAAAAATTAACCCTGTCCTGCCCATAACGAGGACATGTATACACAAGATATGAAAGAAGCTGGAGTGATTGGTGAAACCCTTCCCCTGAGAACACAGTTTAGTATTTCAGGATGAATTGACCCCTCATCTGCCTCATTGATTCTGGTAATAGTAACATTTAAAATTTCACAGAAACAGGAAAAAAAACCTAACCCCAATCCAGTTCTCCTTTGTTGCTTACAGACCTTTGCAATTAAAAGCCAGTGACCAACACCAATCTTTCTTTCAGGCTGTTCTGAGCATGTGCCAGAACGCACTGCCAGTGGGACAACAAGCAATCATAGGGAAAACCTATTTTCACCAAAAACCCCAATGGTACCACTAAAATTATTTTATCCATCCTTAATTATATGAAAGGACTCTCAAAACAGAACAACTTGCAGACACGTGTTGCCTTCCCAGCAGCCAAGTTTGGCAGGTTCCCAGGCTCTGGCTACACAGACACTCCTGTCTCTTCCAAAACCAAAATGTGCGATGGAATAGAAAACAACATAGTCCTTTCTCATTTAATCTCTAAGAAAAGGGACTGAAGGTTCAATATACTTCATAACTGCAGGGCAGGGCCCTTCAGCAATTGGAGACCCCCTGGGGCATCACAGGGACACGGTGTTGGACAATCCCAGCCCTTGCCTGCACCTGCCAAGGGGAGGATTAAAGAGCACAGTGCAATCCTTCCCAGCATCATCATCACTTTGATTCATCCGTTTGCTAGATTTACATCTATAATTTTTTGCTTTTTACTTTTTCAAACAGTGAATTGCAATGCTACTGGTTCAGTCTAATGATATTTATGGACCTTTCTGCTCTCTGGACACTCACAATGAAATGTATCACAGTCAGCAAAGTAAATTGCATTTTTCTTAAAAGTTTTCCTTCAACCACAAGTTTTTTCATCTGCTCCCATCAAAAATAAGGCGTTCTCTGTCTTTCCTTAAAGAACATCTGCAACAGCCTCATCAGCTTATCTATTTCTGTCCTCATTTACTTCAGCTCCACATTCCTGTTCTGAGCTCCAACTCACAGAGTTCGATCTGGTCTTCTGCACTATTTTGGCTTTGACCTGACAGAACAGTGACCTACTGAAGCTATTTTCCATCCAGAATGAGGACTGAAAAGAAAGTCTTGGAGGTCTGGCTGTTACAGCTTCTGCATATTTCAAACAGTGCCACCTACCAAGTCCCAGAAATCCACACTGTTTCCAGCCACTTTGTAAAGGCTTTTACTCTCATGTATATCTCCAAAATAGATAAGTTCCACATAAAAAAGCCTCACACATTGAAGGATAAATTTCTGATAAATTTAAATAACAAGTTTCTCCACTGTCTGTGGAAAAAAAATGCTATTTTAGTGAGGCCCACATAAACAAGGGTTTGAGCTCCCTCTGCAGGCTTCATGTCTGTAATTAACTAAGAAAAGCTTTTCCCACGGCCATGCAGTCATAAACGAATAATGATGATGTGCAGAAGCAAAAATGTTTTGACAGGATTTGGCATGAGAGTAGTTGAAATTATCATTTATGTTTTTCTTTAAATCAGACATTTGGAGAAAATTGTGATCTAGTGTAAACAGGTGCACTCCACTGCAGTGAAAGAGAGTGCCAGACACTTTGCTTCGAAGTGGGTTTAGCTAATTTTGTGTTAATTTGAAGGCAACTTAAATAAATAATAATAACTAACTACAAGAGCTAGTATACAGGGAAAGCATTAGGAGAAAAGAGTGCCATCAAGACAGAACAGCTGGGAATAACTTTTTACTTTAACTGGTAAAGCAGATTATGCTACACCACCAGAGTTACACTGATTTAGTGGTATAGAGTAGCTGGAGTGCATGCAGTATTAAACTCACAAACAGAGATTTCGATCCCAAGTAGCATCAGATCAGCACACTCAGGAGCGAAATCACCTACAAGTTTCACTAGAGTCACTATCTACTGGGATTTCTTACAGGATTAGGGCAGAAATGTGGATTTTCTTTATGTTTCAAGTCCAGTCATTAAAAAGAAACCTCCTTTTCAGACTAATAGCATTTTTCTTTCCCCTTTTCACATTGTGATAAGAATAAAAAGCCAGAAAATATAATTCATAAACAAAGATATATAATAATGATAATTGAAATCCATATCTGTGTTTAGCAGCTCACCTCTGATCCCATCTTTCACTGTATTTCCCCCGCCGCCGCCCCCGCAGTCTATTCTGGCTGAGACTTCAGTATGAAGCCCAAAAAACCAGAATGTAACAATGCAGCAAGGAACTTATTTAACAGTCACAGACATCAAAAGTACCAAACATACAAAATTATTACAAAACACAATGATATAAAAACATTCATCTCATTTCTTTCTCAGTAAATGTTAGGGGAAAAAAAGAGATTTTGACTATATAACACTCAGACATTTTTGCAGAACACATTGTATAATCACATGCTTCTCAGAAATCATTTCTACTTGACATTCAGGCAAATTTTTCTGTAATTTCCTCTTTACATTTACATTTACATGTAAATTTCCTGTTTACATGTCATATTACACTCTTTTCCTATTCTTATATCTTTGAGGTCTATGCATGCTAACATTTTTAGATAATTGCCCTATTTTTGTACTGTAGCCTCTTAGAGGTAAGACTTTATCACACTGTGGAGAGATCTATAATCTCTGATATGCAGAAGAGCTCTCTCTGGGGCCAGAAACTGTACTGCAGATTCACTATGGAAGCTCTGTTCTGCTCATCAGCCCACACACAGCTGAGACCTGCTTGTTCCAACAGAGCTTTTTTCTGTTTGTTGAGACGAGCTATATGAAAACCAACTGCAACCAGATAGTAGTGATGCTTCCTAGTCATCAGTGCTGGGACCTGTATGCCCAGAATCTTGGTCAACAGCCAGCACAATAAAATGGAGTGCATCCAAGTGGATGTGGATGGTCCCAAATTGAGGGGTGTGGAGGGGATGTGGAAACACTATGGGGACGCCATTCAGAGGTTGCTCAATAGGTCAGAGGAATGAGACAAGGTGGAATCTCACCAAAAACAAGTACTGCAACTCGCCTACTGGAGGCAAGCTGCCACCAGGATACAGAACATCTTTTCAGAGTAATGTCTGTGGAGTCCAGACACATAGTTGAACATGACCGTGCCACAGGCTTCTTTCTGTACAAGATACCATCAGAACCTAAGGAGTCCACCAAAACACCATCATGGTACTAGGGGAGAAGGGGCATCATGGACAGGGAGAGTTTGAGAACAGTAGGTTTGCTCAGCCTTCAGAATGGAAGGCTGTGTAAGGATGCCTTTACTGTCTTCAAGGACCCTCAAAGGTAAGGTGTGGAAGGTGGAACCAGAGGTGCACAGTGACAAGAAAAAGGCAATGGACACAAGTTGAAACACAATACTTGATTATATGAGAGAAAAAGAACGTTCACAGTGAAGCAACATTGCAACAGATCTGCAATCTCAGAATTAAAATCAACTAGGAAACACCTTGATCATCCTGTTCTCAGTGAATTGTGCTTTGAGTGGGACACAGTGATCTATGATTTCCAGAGGGCCCTTTTTACCTCAATTCCTCCACAAGGCCATGATCCAATAGCCAGGATTGCTAATGGATATCCTGAGAACTATAGACATCACCCAAGCCATCTCTGGTTGTCACATGCAAAGGATGAATGGTGGTGTTTGCAGAAGTTCCCTGTGCATGCATGGAGCAGCGCTCACACTCACCCAGCAAGCTCAGCTCTGCTGAACTAAGGTCATGCCAGGCTTCCTGCCTGTGCTCAGATCACTGCTGCAACTTCCACACAGCAATCATGTCCTTCATATTAGCCAGGACAAACCCTGTGCAGTAGTCTGTGCTAAAACTGCATTGAGTAGTTTGCACAGGGCTGCAACAACATGCAAATCACATCATTCATAGCTAACTTGGGTACCTTTGCATCAACTTAGATAACACTGTTGTGGTAACTCATTCTCATTCCTACACTACATCTACCAGAACACTGTGAAGCATCTGCTCCAAACAGCTTTAGACATGGTTTAAAAACACCCACTTCATCTCAAAATCTAATATACATACTATACATATATGTTAAGTCATTTGAACCCCCCCCAAAAAATCTCTTTGGAAACTGAAGCCCTTCGTGTTTGTTCTGGTTAACCAATGCTCATATTTAAATGGAATAATTTACCTGTAGTAAATCATAGTTACAAATTACATAGTTTTACATTATAGTTACAAATTCATGAACTGTTAACTACCGACCTGGTGGTCTGATATCCTGCTTATAATGGCACCCACATTTTAAAAAGCATTTTTCATCAGCAAGTCAGTATCATTATCCCCATTTTTTAACAGATGAAAAAACTGAGGCATAAAATAAGGAACTGATTGGATCAAGGTCATGTAGCAAGCTAGCAGCAGAGACAGGAATAAAAACAAGGTGGCCTAAGACCTAGTGCAATGTGCCTCACTGTCATTTCTTCACCCCAATGTCTCTTTTGTCTGGGTTCCTGCATTTCAATTTACCCTGTCTTGAGTGTATTAACTTACTTTGAGGAAAAAATAGTTTAATTTTGGTTGTGTTAGTGGCCTCTCTATTGTGATCTGTATAGGAACTCAGATACTTTACATAGGTTAAAATAAAAAATATATGGCAAATGCAACTATATATACATTTTCTAAGATTAATTTAATGGTGACAGAATCTTGATTTTTTTCATCCTTGTACAGATAGTTATCATGTGCAGAAAGGTTTTCTTACTCTTTTAGCGCTGTTAAGTGTTGACACCTCTAACCAATTAGTATCTTCCTTGGACTGCATTAACATGTTGTTTAGTAGTACTCTGGATAATTAATTAAAATAAGAGCAGAGATGTCAGAAGGATGCGGGATTCCCCAGGTCTTATCCTGCCGTACTATTATTTACAGTCCTTATAATCCAGCTTTGGATTCTAATTTATTTGGGGTTAGTATTCATTAAATACTTTGCCAAAAGTTATAGCAAAATGGCTGGTTTATTTTTTTTTTCTAATTTTTCTCAACAAATTAGTAATTCTATCAAGAAAATTATTGTATTTATTTGACAGAAGAGATGACAACGTTTTTGAACACTGAAGCTCCTCAGAATCCATAATGTCACACTTGGAAGTCTAAAGGCTTGACTACACTCTGCAGTTAAATGTAACACAAACCATCAGCATTCAAGCAGGCTGCAGAATGGAGCTCAGACACTCAGCAGGGTTTTTCAGCATTAATTCCAAAATGAGCATCTCTGCACAGACATGCAGCTGTGCTACGCAGAAGTACTCGTGTGGATCACTACTAGCTCAGGCAGAATGAGTATGTACTACAGCACTTTGTATTGTACAACACAAACACATTGAAAGCATCTTTGAAAGACAGTCTCAGTTCCCACAGACAAGTTGCAAACCAGCAATTAAGCGCCTAAAATACCAGGTGGCATTGAAACCTCTAAGTCTCTGAAAGCGATCCAAAGCTTTCCCTCCCTGGATGAAAAGACATCACCTAAGTGCCAGAAGTTCTGCTACTGCATATGCCAGGAGGCACCACTGTGCTAGCTCTGCACACTGCAGGCAGTTAGTGATTCACAAACTGCATGTAGGACGCTTCAGAACTGCAAAGCTCACAGGGATCATGCCTAGAAGCTAAAGGGAGCAGGAGCAGTGCATTGAGCATGAAGCACAGTTGCATGGGTACTCTTCTTCAAAAGTACAGCAATAAGAGAGAAAAATTATGAAAAAGATGCAAGCCCTAGAACAAGTGGTGTGCAGTCCTGCGAAATGCTATGTTTGACATGGCAAATAAAAGTGTTATGGAATATCTAAGTAACTACATAGCTCCTGGTGGCTCGCTCATGTAATATCTGGCATGATCTGATTCAGCAGCGTATTCAAAGCATGTCTGCAACTAAAACCTTCCAAATATTCCCACCAGCCACGCTGCAAATAGTCCACTCAAGTTTCTCACAATGCTGTACTGAGGACATTTGACATACTTCCTTACCCTAACTGATACATAAATACTACTTATTCAAAGCTTATATAGGTGAAAACGTTGGAGTGATTCTTCTCTTTCTTATCAATTCATAAAGGAAAGATATATTGCACATTACAGATTGAAAATTAATTCTTTTGAAATTCTTCAAATATTTTGCAATATTAAGAAATTATTGCTTTGTTGTGGGTTTAAAACAAGATTTTTTTAAAAAATAATGTTTGAGGGATTTGTTTCTTTGTTTTGTTTTGTTTTTTAATAGGAGATCATAAGAAATATCCCTCTTATCCCACAGAAACATCTAAGAATTTTCATTACAAATACATCCCATTTGTCTTGGAGTTCCTGCTCTTAATTACTCATGAAAAATGGAACATCTCCAGGAGAGATTAAAAAAGAGGCACTGCACAGTTGTCAACACCTCAGATGCCTCACAAGTGAAACAGGAATTTGACAAGAGGAATTCTTTCTTTTTGAAATTTGATGAAGTGTAGTAACAGCTGAAAGCCCAGGGTGATGTTCCTCATCTGAATGCTCATCACACTTAGCTCTACCTAATTTCTCGACTCCTCTGGGGTTAGTAAGGATCCATTCCTAATCCCAAAGTCACCATTTGCTGCCACTTCCAGGGACTTGGCAGCTTGATCTGTAGTAGTAAATCAAACACTTCCCAGAAACACTCCTGAGCACTAGAATATGAACACCTACATTTTGAACTGTTAAATTTGCTCTTGAAATGCTTTTCATTCATGCCAGCTAGCATCTCCAAGACAATTTGCTGGCACAGATCAGAAGTGAGAACATTGCAGGAACCTTTCCAAATAAGCAGGTGGATCTTGCCACAAATTGCTTTGAAAACTCAGGTAATTTACACCATAGACATCAGCTGTTCTATGCAGTGGGACTCTGCACATGGGGATGATCCTGGACACATCTTATTAATAGTCCAGACACAGCATAAAAGTCAGTTGCAGTGGCATCCTGGTGAAACCAAGCCATATCCTAATGATGAGCCTTTGTAACTTCATGCAAAAAACCCACCTAACACTAGAAAATATAGTTGACAGCAAAATAAAATACACTCGCACACATTTCCTTCCTTAATATTTTTCAATGTTCTTGAGTAATTCTTGTGTTCTAAACCATCCTGAAGCTCTCTTCTTCCCCAAAAGGGTTCTCTTTCTTATCGGCAAGTGATTTCTCCCATTTTTATAAGCTTCATCTACTTGATCCTTCAATGTACCTGCTTGACCAGTTATCCTGCTATGGCCACAAACCTTCACACAATTTGATGTTTATCTAGTTGGCAGATCATGGGCTTATCCTTGCATTGGAAGACACAAGAAATGTTCACACCCACAAAACAGCCAATTAAGCATCCAGTGAAAGAGGTGATCAATTAAGAAAATAGCACTGAGATAAGGATAAGACATTCAAAAATTAGTTTGCTGTTCTCTACCCTCTTCTGATTTTTGATATCTCAGCTTCTTCCATAAGAAGAGAAGGACCTCACTGAATGTAGTTTATGCAAAAGAGAAGTTTTAAAGTTTTTTTGAGTCAAACTTACTTCATCTTAATATTCCTGATAGAAAACAAATGAGGCTGACAGCTTTTTCAAACTTCCACTTTGGGTTTTTAAAGCATGAGGGAAGAGAATATCCCTTTGTAAGCTAAGTATATATTGGAAGGGATTTTAAATCTATTTTAACAGTAATTTATCTACTTGTTGTACACTAGGCTACAGCACATCACAGTAAACTGCATTTTTTACATGGCTGCATTACAATTTCAGACATTTTATTACATAATCTACAATGGCATTTTACTTGCTGTATTCATTCTGCAAGAACAATGCAAAAAAGACTAGAAGAATGCAAATGCAGTTTTCATATCATGCCTGCTTAGGATACATTGATAATAATGTTATACAGTATTTATCAATGCTTTCTCAGTCAGTATGTTATGATATAATGAATTATTTTTGTCATGGGGCTCAATTGCTTAAATTTGTCAGTCAGATGAAATTATAAGAAATAAAAGACCAAAGCTAATCAAACATAAATGTGAGCCTTAAGTTTTATTGACTGCATTTAAGAAATGTTATTCATTAGGGCTGGAATCCCACTGAGAGGAGAAAGATGGAGAAGTGGTTGGACTGAAAAAGGTATGTCCATTTGCTGTCAGTAGAAGTGAAAAATTTAAGGTGTGAGTGCTGGTAAACTCCATTTTCATTGTATGGATGACATTATTGTTTTAAGAAAAGTATTACCTCTGAGTGATATTTACATGTAAAACTCTATTTGAGGTAGAATATGTAACAGAGCAGTATCTTTACTAGTCAAGCATGAGATGCATGAAACATGTCCAAATGAACCAGGACTTGTACTCTGCATGGTATGTAATGACTCTTTTTTTGAGTCCTTACAAAAATCGCCTCTTGAAGATTACTAACATTTGATCAAGCATCATGTTCTAAAAATTATGTGTTCACATTTCAATGGGAATTATGAAGTTACAAAATACCTGCATTTCTGCTGCTGTCTAGAAAGTTGTGCATTAATACCAGCCATATACATCTTTGATTTACATGTTTTAAATAAATTGTCATTATTAATTAGCAAGAACCAAACTATTTATCTTAAGAAAGATTTTAATAAGTAGAAGGAGCATCTTTCCTGGCACTAGTTCTATTATCTTAAGACAAGCCTCAAGTCGAAGACTGGTGAATGATATCAGAATTAGTTCCTCGTAGCATCTCTTCCTTTTTTTGAAGATAATCAAGGACAAGATGGCACAAGATAATTAGCAACAAGTATCATTAGCTCCCTGAATCATCTCCATAATTGATACCAAGCTCCTGCAGGCAGCCCTGGCTTAGAGTCTGTGACTCCCAGGGAAGGTGTTTCAACACAAGAAAGTGGCTCTGCATCAGGGAAGAAGGAGCCATGCGTAAGAATGACTTCATGTGATACGAGAACTCCCCAGTATTTACAGCTCCTCACTTCTGGAGTAAAGAAGTTTACCAAAGGGATACCAGACTGTTTCTATGGCCCCTGTCTTTTGCTTTTGTGACAATTTTCAAACATGAACACTGTTCAAAAAAAAAAAAAAAAAAAAGAAAAAAAGAAAAAAGGCATTCATTTCTGAACTCTGACATAATTGTGAGGTTTTTTTTCTAAGAGAAAAGATAAATGCTTCTTACATCAATGTAAGCAAGTAATTGGCCTGCGTTTGTAATTAATGGCATTTCAAGGCATGGATATTGAAGATCTGAGTTTTGCCACCAGTTTTATGCCCCAAATTTTATTATAGTGTGGATGTCAATCCCTCTTTTGAAACCACACACCTAGTGGCAAGTTCACAATTTCCTACATATCTGAACAAAAGGTTCTAATTCTCAAAGGGATGAAATAGTTCCTTACTTTTGAAAATAACACATATTTAAAATTCAATAGTTTAACTCAAGACAACAACATTTAAAATTATTTTTTTTATTAAATTAAAGTTTTAATCTCCGTGACCCATTGTCTCAGTTTTTCCATCTTTGTAAGTAAAATCACTGAGTTCTATAAAAAGTGATTTTATTTTCTCATATAAGATCTGCACCTGCTATGTATTCTTATTTGCTAGTATTAAAATGGTAACCTTTTTTGCAATTTACAAGGCAAATCTTTACAAGTAACATGAAAGACTGGGTTTTTTTCTCATTTATCATCTTATTTCTAAGTAGGAGACCATTATTAACAAGAAAAATTTAGGGGTAATATAAGTAATTTTACTATAAAAATTTTGGAATGCAATTATGTTAGGACAGAATTTTACAGGTATCAATGAAAAATAATTAGGCTTCTTATTTTCCACATCCACTTTCCATTCAAGTGATGCATATGAGAATGTGTTACTAATCCTGATGTAAAACCATGGATGTTGTCAATACTTACCAGGGCTTGAAAAACTAGAGAACACTGTTGTTACAATAAAGGCTATGGCACACACACACACACTTTCCCTACACTGACTTTAATGCCTTAATACTACTACATCTTACCAGTAGGCAGCACTGTTACATCTTTTTAGACGTTAGCAATGTTAATGACATACAGTGCCATCTGCAACTTTCTACATAATATCTGACCTTTACTTCCATTCAACCCTCATTATTTTTTCTTCACGCAGTGTTTCTATCTCCCAGATTTTATTTCATAAAAGAAAATAAGAAGAAAATCAAAATGCTGGAATATTCTTTAGCACATCAAAAATGGGAAATGGAAACTGGAATGGTATATTGGATTGCATTAATCAATTACCATAGCTGTCACTGTTTAAAACATGGCAATATCTATATCAAATGATGAATTACCTTAGGCAAATATCTCAGTAACGGAAATGATTCATTTCAGTATTGATTAAATCATTTAGACCCTTAAGATCGTAAGAGAACACACTGGTAAAATAAACAATGGTCCCGGTCCAGCAAACCATGCTCAAATGAAGAGCACATGAGCCTTCAGTTATGACAGTCTAATCTTAAAGTGGACTTTTCCTCAAGAAGGATTTCAAGTGTAAAGTACTGGAAAAAGGAATTTTATAAACCAAATAACCTTTTCTTACTGCTTTTTTGAAAATGGCCAAGCCTAAATATACAAACATGTACAGTCTTCATAATTGATCATTTTCAGTTTTTCCATTTCACAGAGTTTATATCAACTAATTGGACCGTGATCTTGTATTTGTAAAAAATTAAAATTCACTACTGAGTTCAATAGGATTTTTGGATGAACAAGGAAGGAAGAATTTGGTGCCAAATTGATGTGTGCTCAGCTGCAAAGGTCACTGGCAGATGTTAAGAAATACACTGACGAAGTGCAGATAATGAATACTCACATTAGAATATTTATCTATTTTATATATCTTTCTGTGTGCAGTAACACATATTTATATGAATAAAAGTTTTAAATGAATCATATTCTCTTAGTTGATTGGTAAACAAGATATATTACTTTAAACATTTTCGCAGTGCCAAAGATTTTTTCCACTTTCTGTCCTACTTTCACACCAAAATTACAATTTCATATTTCATAAAAAGGCACTGAAACGTAAAATGGGCCAACATCAAAATATAACAAGGAAGCAAAGATAAATTAGAAGAATTCTTTGGTTCTTTCACTAACTAATCAGATATATACAGAAAAGGACCTTTTAAGTTTAATGATACCTGCTCATTAAATGATGCTAAACACTAAAATACCATGAACAGCAGGGAATTTCAGTTTACATTAGAGAAAAAAATAAAAGGGTAAAAATGACTGAAGTTGGCCAGTTCAAGCTGATAGGGCACTTCAAATGAATAACAGAAGAATAAAAGAGACACTCTAGGTTAAATTAGGTTCTCCTATGCCTTTTCTTGAAAGTGCTTAACTTCACAAATTTTATTTGAATTAACTAACCTGCCAAAATCAAAGACTTGAATAGGGGTAAAGTTAAACAAGCAACTATACTTCACAGTAAGTTTACCCATTAAACAGCAGATAAAATCTCTGCATAAGAAAAGATGGGGGAAACAGTTTTAGAACATGCATTTTTTCTTTCTCTAGTCAGGAAAATGTCATCCCTGTCATACTTTTGAAGTAAAGCTCTACTTCAGAACAAAATTATACAGATGTAGAACTTCATTCTTCTAATAATTTGTTTATAATAATTCTAAGTTTTCCTAAGCTCAGCACTGTTGCAGTTTTCTTTCTCACCATTTAAAATATATAATAGTTGAGTATTATGATTTTAGTATGACATTATAGATACTAAAAATTATATGGTATTACCTAGAAACTTTTGCAAATACACTGCAAAGCATTTAAGGGAAAATATGCTATTTTAAGAAATCAACAAAGTTGAAGGAAAAAGAAAAAAGGTTGTAAATAGAAATGTGGCTTCAGATCTTTCTCAAAGTACATGCTATACTCTCTGTTAATTTTATTTGAAGGTGATTACTTTTATCATTAAGAAAAAAAAAATACTTCCATTCTATTTCTTGGGCCTTTTTCTTCCTGCACAGGCAGATGTAACACAGTAATAAAATACAAATTTCACGTATTACAATCTGTTTCTCACACTTCCAACAAATTTTCTTTCTGCTCTTAAATTTAATTTAAAAATAAACAAGCAAACAAAAAACTTAACAAAACATCAAATAAGAAAAATCAAAATTCACTTTATTCAGCAGGCAAACTTTTCCTAACCGAGAAGTTTTAAGTGCAAAACCTGCAGTCCTGGAAAGTGATCCTTGTAGGCTGCAGTACCTGCTTGAAAGACTCAGCTGTAAGGTCACCCTGCTCTGGTATTTGGGGTTTATTTTTTAGTAGACAAAATGCTTCTAGATTGTGTTAGCTATTTTTAGCTAGTATTGTAGCAATTTCAGAGAAGGAATAAGTGAACAAAAGAGGAGAAAGAGCAAAAATATATTTGGGGGTATACAGGTAGTAAGCAACTCCCTCTGGTTCTTTCTCAGGCAAAATGTCTCTGTTCCTTAAGATCTCTCCCAGAAACCCCTCACCTTTGTGGACTAACGTTCAGCCTGAGGGTTCAGTACTGGATTGGGACACAAGAGCCGTTATGTTGGTCACTGATAGAAAAAAAAAAGTGTATTTTATTTTCAGAGATAATTAGCAGTCATGGTGGCCAAGCACAACCCATTAATCTCACAGATTAAAATGTTAACCCACAAGACTTGGGTAATGGCTGTCTACCTCATTGAGGGACTGCATGATTATTCTCGTGGCTTTGAAACACTCCAAATGTTCTGAGTATGGCAGGAATGCAAACAAATATGACCCCAAAGTAAGAGGTGCTGACATATTTGTTCTCTTTGCTCACTGACTGACAGTAGACTTCAGATAGCCACCTCCAAGGAGATGAACCCATGCCTCCATCTAGATAAGTGCCATCACCTTTAAACCTTATGTTCAAAAACAGAGCTGTTTTATCAAAATAGCACTATATAAAGGTGCTGAGTGATGGGTCCTGTGTCAGCCTTAGAAGAAACACCAAACTGCTTTTAGTATGCCACAGCTTTAACTGGCCAGATGCCAGAGAGCATCACCCATCTGCAAGGAATCTGGACAACTGAAAAAAGGGCACAGTAGCAGTTGTAGAATATTAGTATACGGAAACTCCATATATATAGTGATGGACTAAAACGTGAGAAATACTTTTGCTCTAGAAAAGACACATTAAGGAAGGGGCTGAGATTAAGCAAATAGATACCTTTCAGAAAATGAATAGTTCACTTTCTATGAAAGAGCCAGGCAAATTTCTTGGCCCTTGCAACCAATCTGACAGTATCAATCAAGGAACAGTCTTGGGTATGCTCAGAACATAAAGGCACTCCTACAGTTCACTGTGAACAACTAAGATCACTGTAGCATAAAGAACACTGAGTTATGTTTCCCATGCCTTAAAAATCAGAGCTAACAAGGACATGGTGGAGCAGATACAACTTTTTATTCACACCTGCACTGGGTTCACTAACAAGTGAATAAACCAAAGCATCTCGGGTTTGCGTAAAACTCAGCAGTGAAGAGCTTCCTCAGAGATATTTCTCCTAGAGTACCATCAGTATGCATCAGAAAAAAGTCACAGTATACCCAGAATTGATCCATGGAAGGTAAGGCTGGATACATCTGGTGTAACTATTCTGAAGGAATGTTATTCTCAAAAAATTCTCTATGCTTGGTTTACATTTATTGTCAGAATACTGACACATGCCATGTATTGCATTGCACAAATATTTGTACAAGATTTTAACTAGACCCCTTAGCTGACTATTCCATGACATTCAAGCTCTAACTGATGCCAAATATTAGAATGTAGAGATAGGAAAAATTTTTCCTAACTATTTATCTAATTGATGCTACTTAAAAGCCAATATACACTTTCAAAAAACAAATATTGTAACTATTGCTGTACTTTTTCAAAAGCTGGGAAGTGCTTGGAGATGCAAGAATAAATGCAATGATATTAAGACTTGGTGGGGATTACCTGCTTGAAAATAATATGGAAAACCATCTGCCTGCCCAAGAACATCCAACTATTTTAACTGAGTCACGAGAGCATTGGGTCCTCTTTAGAGCCCACCAAGTTGCACAGCTCTAAACCAGACATGTGACAGATTGTTTGCAGTCTATAGTACACAAATGAGAAATTCCATCTCAGGTTAATCTTTAGTATTTCTATTACTTTATCTCATTACCTCTCTCTTATCTCCTATTTAGAGTTTTGTTTATATATATGAAATAGTTTGTTGATCTTAGAATTAATGTTCTTTTCTCCTTCACTGTCTGCATTCTCTTTAATGTTATTCTCCCCCTTTGTCTAGTTTTCTCACTCTGCTTTTTTATTAGTCTCATCTTTTATCCGGTTACTTCTTTACTATGAAGAAACCCCTTTGACTTAATTTTGAAGAACACAAGGTGATTCTTTCACTTTTACTTCTAGTTCCCTTCTCTCTTCCATTTCCTTCTTCCTTTCCATCTGAGTCCTTTATTCTGGAGTTTCTATTCCTTTCAGTCCCTTCCAGCCTTAAAATCTACCATCTTCATTGAAAACATTACTTATTGTCTTATTTAAAATTGTGAAAAAATAAAAACTAATGCAGAGCAGGTCTAATTGAATAAGGCTGCATCTATCTTAACATCTTATCTCAGAGAAGGCAATCTGAGTGGAATTTGGTCCATCTTGAAGGACCATGTGGTATCTAGTTGATTAAAACAGACGTGTCTTCTTTTATGACCAAATAAATAACCATTATATTGGTAAAAGCCTTCTTTGCTTACACAGTTTGATAGACAGTGCTTTCTTCTTTTGAAATAATTTATTAGCTTCTGCTATTAACTTATTTTCAAATTAACCTAATACCTGTATTAGTGGTCGCAATTCTTAGATACGTCCCCAGAATATATTCCTTTAATAGATAAATTATTGATTGAACTATCCATGACATTGTGAACTGGAATTCCTTGTTTTGGGGTGGTAGTACCAAAGTATACTAAGTATGGCACACTGCTGCTGAGTGTGGAACAGCCCCTACATAGCATCAGATTCAAAGATTCCATACAACGCAAACAGAACATGGTGTTGGTAACACCAAGGTTGTCTGCTCAATCCCTGTATGGCCATTTACTCAAGAGCTGGACTCAATCCTTGTGGATCTAAAGAGGATATATATTAAAAGACTAAAGTAAAGCATTCTGTTAAAAGAGATTTGCTGTACTTTAGCTATCTTTACAATACTAAGTCATACCCATGTTTCCTCCTACTCTCCTTACCATTATTTGTTTGCTTTCTGCACAGATTCTGAAATAACTTAAATTGCTTACAGTCCACGTTTTTTAATAATGGAAGAGGAAAATAAAATATTACAAAATCTAAAAAGGGACAGGAAACATCTCCCTTTTTCCTATTGTATATGGCAACATGATCACCTCAATTCCTTTAGATGGGAGAGAAAGGTCAGGAACCTATCTAACAAAAAGTCTAGATGAGGTGATATAGAAGCTTCCTTTATGCTGCCTTTAGAGAACTTCATCAGAAAGTGGTATTTGACCCTACCAAAGGTAAGCAGAGTCCAAAGATTGTCTTTAAAACTTAGTATTTCTCAGCAATTGCCTAAAAATTCAGTCTGAGATTGTACCACTTTCCATTACAACTAGAACAAAAAAAGTCATTGTTCCTTAACATTTCTTCCCTTTATCACAATAAAAATTGATGTTCAAGTTACATTTTTTGATCTATTTTTCTTAGGTTAACCTTAGTTTTGCATCTTGGAGAAATGTTTCTAATGTGTTTTGACAGTTTTACAATAAGTTATTTAGATTGAAAATATTCTTATATACTAAGGAAAAAACCCCCAAACTTTCTTTATGATTTGGACTTAGTATTTTCAAGAAGAAGTACAAAAGTAGGATTTAGCTTCACATTAAAATGTTTAAATTTAGGTCCTAACATGTATGTTTCAGTTTCTATTTCAGTTACTTTATTTCAATCAAGAAAGCCTGTGCTTCTACAGTCTGTACAGTCCATGGAGCCTAGAGAGAAATGAACTCATTCACAGAGGTTCTTAGTTGCCTAAATTTTAACTGTTGTTATTTTAGCTGACCTAGGATATCATGCCCAATTTTTTAGCTACCAGCTCAGGAGGACAAAGGTCTCCCATTAGATCTGCTAACACTCTGTAGACATTTCAGATATCTAAAGGCATCTCTAGTAACACTAGAAACATTTGTTTAGGCAAACAAATCCCATTCTTGACATCTATCTAAGGGCAAGCAGAATCACTGTCTTGTTGTCTCTGATTTAACTGGGAGGTCCATTCATTAGAAATCAAAACTTTATCACCTACTCCGAGTGCAGACACCTCTGACTGGGCTTCAGTCTAAGCTCTGAGCCTTATTCAAGATGCATTCAGGATTGTCAGCTGATCAACATGACTAAACAAGAATTTAAAATTATGTGCACTGAAAATACAAAGAAACTACTGTATATATGTCTGGCATGATCACATATGGAAGCTGCTTCAACGAACCTGTTTTGTAGTAAAGTGACAGGCCCTTGAATTTCTTTTTACTAAGAGTTAATATAATTAGATTTCAAGAATTTAATATCCAGATCACTTATACCTAAAGCCATGAAGTTGATCTTAATTTTTTTCTTTTTGTAGTCTTTCTTGTCTCCCCTATTTAAACATGCATCCCTGATTTTCATAGAGTTAAATGTATTTTTTTTTTTTACAAAAGGTAACTTAGATTTGTGTGTTAGTTTATTAGTCCAGTTTTGTAAGAGAAGATCAATCATTTTGCGTATCAGTCAATAATAAATATCTTCTAGCCCTTCTAAGCCACTCCAAATGTGGCAGAACTTCCACCATCTTAAGTTGCTCCAAGTATAATGAAAAAAGAAGATACAAGCATTGTTAATGTACCCATCAAAACAGAGGCTCTGTCACAACTGCTGTGCCACACAGGCATCAGATTGCTAACATGAATGTCAAATATATTTTATTTTTTTTCATAAATAGGATTGGTGCCTTAGAATACCAAAATTTATATAAACATATTAAAATCCAGCTGCCAGAATTAGAAAGCTAAAGGAATACGTATTAGAAAAAAACCTCCTTTTAAAATTGAAAGAATTACAAAGAATTTCTGAAATGGACTTAATGAATTTGAGTTTCATCTTGAAATCTTGACCAAAAAGTGGCAAAGACCAAAGATAATCAGATATTCAGTACTGCCATGGTTTTTGAGTAGTTTATATATTGGCAGACCCCTGCTGCATAGATTTTTCTATTTAACAGGGTTTTTCTTGGACACCCATTTTTTACAAAAGCTTCTCTATTGTGGGTAAGGTATGTCTTTGATACTGCAAGAAGAGTTTGTCAACTTGAAGGCCTCACCAGGGCTGATGCAGGACCACAGAAAAGACAGAAGTCTCTCTTTGCCTGAATTATAACATCCCTCACCCTAAGGAAAACCTGTGGTGTAACATTTTTTACTTATCTTCCACAGTTCTACTTGCAACAGAAAAGAAAATTATAGAAAGAATAAATAAGAGGGAAAGCACCTTACCTTTATTCAGATCAGAAAAAGCAGTTGTACTGATATTACAAAACAAAGGAGGGGAAGGGAAATCACCACTGGTTCAGAGACGCTGTTGGAGTAACTACTACTCTTGCTGGTGTTTGTTCCTCTGGAACAAAGACTGACGGGATTCATGGGCAGGGACATTATGAGCTGCTGTGGTCTTGGCCAAACCATGAAAAAGTAAGGGAGTACACTAGTTCCTCATTTGAACTTCAGGAAAAGGGAAACAGAAGAGAAAATGGCGTATTTGCAAGAGCAGTGTAAGAGACCCCGGAAATTATATGCATAGAAAGCATATACTGGGAATTGTGTTAGTCCCCCAACACAGTGATGCTCTCTGTACAGTGTATCAGGCAGTAAAATTTATCCTTGAACATCTCCAATAACTGTCTTTTCCCACACCATTCAAATCCTCACATTTCCTGCCATGTTTTCACATCTGGCACCATGACTGGAAAACAGAGCTTGTTCTGCCAGAGGTTCTAAATCTATCAATCAGTGAGAAATCAAAAACCACGTGAACCATTCTGACATCTACCATGGAGTGACTACTACCAACTCTTAATAACATCAGTAAAAAGAAAACATTTTTACGGCACATCGTGATGACTGTATGTTCATAATCATCATCATTCTTCTGCCTGATGTGAGTTTTCCTAAACAGCAAGGAGATTGCTTTCTTCATTCTTCTTGGCATAATAATTTATTAGTCTTTGTACTTTTTCACAAATTTTTGAAGATTTCTCTTTATTTTGCATAGACACTCTAAAAAAGAGCTTTCACCCATCCAGATATTTTTCATAATTATGCAACTTTCTATATAGAACAACATTAAATCCACTGTCATCTTTCAGCTACTTTGGAAAGCAGACATGCTATGTACATCCTCTTTTATATATAGAGAGAGTTGTTTTTTTTTTTCCTCCCCTCTATCAAAGCAGCTGGTACAATTCTTCGTAAACCAGTGAAGTATATGGTAAATTAGGATTACCAGACCTGACAGGAATAGCCATAACAGTGTTTATAGGGACTGAAGCTCTTTTCCCAGTCAGAAGAAATAAGGCTAGTGCATATCTGGAGGAGAAATAAAGCCTCAGGAAAAAAAGGTAGTGCTCTGCAACACAGAGCAATGCATATCCCTTAGTCACAGTAGATTAGCACAAAATAAAATACAAAATACTACCTTTTGTAATTTCATTGAATCCAATGAATCAATGGCAAGGATTTGAGTAAAGGTAGCCACAAATACCTTAAGCTATACACATATTGCAGAATACTTAGAGATTACTTACCTAATAAAATTCAAAAGCAGCTAGAAACTCAAGGTGGTGATCAAACTGATTTTACAATTGATTTTGTTCTTTTTCTTAGCAGATGACAAAGATGCCAGAAATCATGGATTAAAATATATGGTCTAGGATCTCAGGATAATGAAGTCAATAGGACTGCACCGTGGGAGAAACAGGCAGAAATGCAATAATGTTATTACACTGCTCAGGGTGTTCAAAGAAACCTTCTGTCTACAGGAGAGACTTTGAGAACAATACTGGGGAATAAGGAAGAGAGGGAGAAGAAATCTGAGGAGGCAGATAGGGCCATGTAATTACCCTCTTTTTCATATGACTACACTAACCAAGAGTGACCACATTTACTCCCAGGTATATCTTTGAAGCAATTACCACTTGTGTCATTTTGGAAGGTGTTTTGAGAACCTGAACTTCTAGAATAACTCCACACTTATCAATGTTTGGAGTAACTTCAGTATATCCAAGACTGAATCCAAATGTTAGGTTACTAGTTACTTTCCTTGAAAGAAATACTATCCAACATCAAATACCCAGAACAGAAACTAAAAATCTTTTTACACAGAACATAAAAAGGAAAATGTGGAAAGGTTGTAAGCTTATCACTTAATAGAATAAAATATTCAAAACTATTAGAACTATAAAGCCAAAATAAAGCAAAGGAAAAGACAGTACTATAAAACTCATGTATTAGCTGCAACTTAAAAAAAAAATAGAAGAGAAAAATAAATCACAAGTGTAGGAAAGGGGAGTCTTAGGAGCTTGCAAGAGGGTTTTTTATTAGAAACACTGAGGAGTAACAATATTTTAGTTGTGCTACTGTATCTAGGCTATTCTGCCTTGGAATGGTGTGATGTAGGAAACACAGGGATGGCCTAAAGCTGGAGCAGCCTGACCAGAGGCTGAGCCATGACTGATGTGTCCCATAAGAAACTGACATTCAAAGGACAGCTCAAAATCTTCTCTTCTGTGCAGGCCACGGTGAGCACTAAATGCTTTATTTATCTCCTCTATCCCAAATAAAATTTGAGATTACACCTGTGAAACAGGACACATTTAAAAAGGTAAGGTGGGTAAGTTGATTAGCTAATTAACCAAGCTCTTATATACAACCCATAGGGAGCATCTCAAATGCATAGGACATCTTTTGTTATTAAGAAAAAATAGGACAAGGAAGATTTATCATTAAAATATATTTCACTAATTATACCACCTGGAGTTCTTTCCACAAAACAAACTTTTAATTAGAAACTGTGGGTTTATAGAAAATGTTTGCTATAAAATCGTAGTTGTTTATTAAAAGCAGAATGTGGAAAGTTCTTTGCATGCTGAGGGCATGACTGTACAACATCAGAGGGGGCACTTTGTCTTCTTAAAGGATATCTTCAGAAATTATTGGGATTTATTTTTTGTACCCTTTCTAAGAACAGGTAATTTTTATTTTTCTTTTTTATGGTTGAAGAGCTTTACTAATTGTAGACAAATTATTTTCTCTTTGAGATAGTAAATCTCGAAGAGAATTCTTATCAGGTAAGAAACTCATTATGAGCCAACCTGAGAAGTTGGAAACTCAAGTTCCATACAGGCAGTTGCTTTCTTCCCAGAAGTATCAGTCACCTCATTCTCCATGTCTGGAGCAACTCAGCTCATACACTGCATTGCTCTATGTGCTGCAAAGTGCAACCTTGCCTTGCACTGGAGCTTAGCTACATCTGTCATGTATAAAATCACTTAAATTGTTTATAGAATGTCTTAAGGAGCCAGCAGAAAAGTACTTCATTTCAGATATGCTGAGGAAAACAGCACAGACACATGGGAGCATTTCTGATGCCCATCTTCATGCTCTTAAAATAACATTTCAATTTTTTTCTTCTACTGCATGAATATCCTTTTCAAAATAGTACTAGTTGAATGTTTTTCTGAATAGGTTTATTTTTTTCCCTATTTGTCTTAAATAAGGAGCTATGAGAAAGTCACTGGACAGGCAAGAGAAAGCTGTGTGACTCTCTATATGTGATATCAAAGAGACAAATCCCTTTTTCACATATTGCCTAACTTAGTCCTTGTACAAGGGAAGAACCATGAGGTCCCATCACTGGAGCTGGCAAAAGAAAGCAAACAGCAGTCCTCCAAAACCACGAGTGATCAAGGAAAGAACAATGACCTGCATTTATTGCTGGGTAGTGCTCCCAGTTGAGTTAATAAAGTTGTGCCCTAATTAAACTGAGCACTTCACATCTTGTTTTTCTTCTTGCATGGCTGGGACAATTAAGCATCCTTTGATGTAGAGTGCTCTGAGGAAATCTCCCAATTACTTTATGAACGATTTTTGTTATAAAGCCTGAGAGAATTTATTGAAACCACCTACAGTGGAATGAGGCCAAAGCCAATCAACACTGGATGACCAGACTTAGGGCTAAGGACTTTAAACAAGAGGTCACTAAGACCACAAGCAACACATCATGCAGGGAAATTTAAGCTCTGAAAGTGCTAGTTGAGTACAGTAAGCTGAAAAAAATTCCGTGCAATTACTCTACTGAGCAGAAATTACTCACTACTTGAACAGAAAGCGCTGACAATCACTGATTTTCTGTGTACTGGAGGTTTTATTATACTCTGAGTGTAAACTAAAGTACACATTACTGCCCTGCTGAAGTTGGAAAAGACATTTTATTACTTTTTACCACAAATAAGCAAAAATATTACTAATTTCACACATTAGCTATTTGAAGGAGTAGTTTATTATCTTAAGCTCAAAGTGTTATGGACAGAGAAGAGTAAGGATTATCTCCCCCTTCAGACCTACTGTTTTCATATGCAACCATGTTGTAGATTTTCCTCAACAAACGATCCATTTTCACCTTAAAACCAGTTAGATTAAGTAATGTATATGAAAAAATTAGGAATACTGAAAGAATAGTCTAAAAAGTAATATGTACATATATTCCAAATAGATATATTTAAATCTTAAGCTCTATATTTATTTTTATAATTATCATACAATACCTCATTAATTGATACATGCAGTTCAGAGTTTAGATAGACCATTAGTATGACTTTTTTAAAAGTAACTTTTAGATGACAGATTAGGGAAATAGTAATTTAAAAAATAAGCAGCACGAGTTATACTGCATTTTACCTTTTGGAAAAGTATCACTTTCATGTTGTTCTAATATCTAAAAAATTTTACGAAGACTTTATTGTATCCTTCAGTGTCCACTTATGGCAACAAAAAATAAGTACCCACAACTTGAGGAGGACAATTTTGCAATTGGCTTATCAAAAATATATTTTCTTTTTAGTATAAGGAAAGTATAGTATTTTCAATTGTCATTTTTAATTACTTATTTTTTGCATGGAGTACAATTTGTTTTGTGAAATTTGACTGTCTCTATAAGTCAGCTAGCTCTCTGTCAATAGTCTTTTTAATTTAAATGTGAACTAAGTTTTAATGATAATGGTATCGTTCACTTAACTAACACAAACTGGGCAGAAAATATATAAATAATAATAAACCAGCATAAAATTCCCTACAAGGCAAGTCATCATTAGTGCAAATTAGCTCTAAAATGCATCACAGGCAAGTAAAAAAGCCTCCATTATTTTGCCTTGCAGTATAATAATGAGTCTTAACTGGGGAGAAAGATACAGTAATTTAGTAATGTTGAGATCTACCACTGGAAAACACCACTTCTGCTGTTGAAATATTTTAAGATATATATTCCATTCAGCTCCCCAAAAAAATAGCAGACTGTACTTCAAATGCATTGCAAGACTATTAGGTAATCTTTTTCTTTGTTTAGATTCAGTAGGGTTCAGTGACAAACATTCATCTTTTCTTTCTATAAAAGTTCTTGTTCTTTTTCTTAGTTAAGAATTGCTTTAATTTTTAGTAGCATACTCACAATTAAGTTCACCATTGATTAGCATCACACAATAAACTTCAAACAAAATGCAAAAATTATCATTTAACTATTTTAAAAATTATGAATGACTTGTTCAATGTTAAGATCACAGTGGAAAGAGCATTTCTATCTGTAGGTAGCCTAATAGAGTCAGACACAAAGCTTCTGAAATAAACCAATACCAGCTGCTCCCATGCCTCATTACTCTGCAGTAGCTGCTCGCCTGAAATATTGTACATTGCAGAATCGTTGGCTTTCAAAAGCCACACAGACTTTTGAGAGGACATAGCTGTACAAAACAGACAGACACTTCCCTCAGACAGAGAAAAAAAAAGAAAGAAAAAGGAAAGTCCTGTACTTCAGGGTATATGTGCAACTATTTTCCATTCTTAGGCACACATATTTTCCACCACCATGTATTTTACTTATTCTAACAGGTGAAAGCAATTAGATTTTAAAATTATTACATTGTCAGTGCTCCCACTTCTAAAAGAATAGTTTAAAAATTCTAAAACTAATGAAATATCTTTTTGATTAGAAACACATAGTTTGTGGTTAGAGAAGATTCTGAAGTAGGAATGAGTATCATAATCAGTGTCTGATCATTTAGCTCACTAAGAGCGGACATTACTGGGAAAAAAAAAGACTACAGATATATCATGCAGTCAAAAGTGCTATGTACATGTAGCACTTTGTATGGCTATAAACACAGTGTTCAAAAACAAAACTTCTAAAAAATAATCACTTTCCAAAATCTTATTAAATTAGTTGAGCTTGCTGTACTCTGCAAAAATTAGATTGCAACACGAAAACTCTCAGTAAAAGGTACTGTCTGACCATCATCATCTCAAACAATCATTAAAGAAAGACTAAAGAGATTCACCTCCTTGAAACAGAAGTAATTTTAATGTAAAAGTTTACACAATTAAAATTACAGAGGTTTAATTTCCAACAAGCCCCAAAGAATTAAATCTTTCATGGCTCTCAGGACTGATCTTCAACACAGAGGGTTAGTTTTAAACATTTATGTAATACATTTGGTAATAGAATTAAAAACTTGAGTATGTTTCAATGAACATTTATATTCTAACAGGAATCAATTGTATACTTCTAATTTGCCTGCTCAGAAGATAACATTTTGATATACACAAATTAATTAGGCAGAAAAATCAAGGCAGACTTCTGCTTTATTGAAAAAAATATTGAACACACTGTTCTGTAGGTACTCTGGAGTATCATTTAGAGGCAGTATGTCACAATATCATTCTTTATTTTAAAATACTAAAATAATGAAAAGCAAGTTCTGTGCTGTTACGTGCTTCAGAACAGCATTGTCCTTTTATATCAGTCATTAAGTGTTTTTTTCTAGTATTTCCTATCTCTGAAACTGTCATCTGTATAATAAAATAAATTTGACTCACCATTTTCGGCCTAATAAGTGCTTACTGAGTATTATTTACCTTACTCTCAAGTTGAAAATTATGGAAATTATTATATGAGATCTAAAATGTAAGCCGTCACTTGCAGTAAGCATGTTAAGTAAGGCAATACCTTATAAGTTCATCAGATAAATTGCTACATGTTTAGAGATCTTCTTGCCTTTTCAATGGAATGATACGGTCACCATTATACCTTGGAAGACTGTTCATGCAATTTTAAATCTCTTTAATTTAAACAGTTTGCTAATAAATAAAATATAGAAATCTGAGCTGAAAAAACTCAACCCTGAATACTTATTTTTAAATATAGTATTTTGCTACTTTAAAGAAATACAGTAAAATGAGGCCTCTCTTTCTTCTCTATTTGCCAGATTTTAAATAAATTGTACTCAATATCCTGGACTGCCTTTGATGAATAAAAAAACACCAATCAAAAAATTATCATGAAATAGTAGAGGGGAAAAAAGTGTCTTGGGTCAGAGAGGTGGAACAGCATCCAGACAGTGCAAATCTGGACCACAAGTGATTTCTTCACTGCTGGACACTCATCTTATGAAGCAATCAGGCATAATTTGCTCCACCTCTAGTAGAATTACAGCATAGCCAAGTGAAGGAGCCTGGCAATAAATCAGTTCAACATTCAACATTTACAGTGATGTCCCTTATACTAATGACACATCCATGTCTGAAGGCCATAAATTCCTTACCAAGTAAACACAGAGAATAAGAGAGTGTAATCCTTTTGGTATTACTGTGCCATGGTACTTAAAAAACAGCTGCAAGTATAACTACATTCCCAAAACATAACGTTTACTAACAAAACCTTCTATATTTGGTTAAATCAGAACTTTTTTGCTATTACTTCACTTAATCTCAGGAGTCCCCACCCCAACTTTTTAGGGAAATATCTGTAGGCTATGGAAAAGAAAAGATAGCATAGAAGAGCTGGACGTGTTCATTAACATAGTGTGAACACTTCATATTTTATTTCTAAGCAGAAATCTAAGGTCTGTTGGTAATGCTACAAGTGCAGTCTCAGCCATACACCAGACAGGTCCCTAAAGAGAAAGCTTTTAGCAAAAAAAGTGTGCTGGATCCATACGGCAAAGTTTTGGTTGCAGGACGGCTACAGGCATGGCTTCTGGGAGAAAATGCTAGAAGCTGCCCCTACATCTAATGGAGCCAAAACAATTGGCTCTGGGACAGATCTGCTGCTGGCCAAGGCCAAGCCCATCACCAGCTGTGGCAGCACATCTGGGAGAATGTCCCTCAAGAAAGAGGGAAAGGTGCTGCACAACAGAAACAGCAGCCAGAGACAGGAGGGAGAACATGGGAGAGGGACAGCTGTGCAGACATGCAGGTCAGTGAAAATGGAGGGGCTTGAGGTGCTAAAGGAGTCAAAACAGACAGCCGCCTGCAGGCCATGGAGGAGCCATGGCAGAGCAGGTGGATGCCCGAAGAAAGCCGTGACCCATGGGGAGCCCACACTGCGGCAGCAGCCATGCCCCTGTGCACTGGGGAGCCCAGGCTGGAGCAGCTTTTCTGGCAGGCCTTGTGACCCCATGGGGAACCCATGCTGAAGCATTTCCTGAGGGGCTGCACCCCAGAGAGGAGACCTGTGCTGGAGAAGATCGTGAGGAACTGCAGCCCATGGGAAGGACTCAGCAGTGGAGAAGTTGGTGGAGGACGGTGTGCCATGGAATGGATGTCACAGTGGAGCAGAGGAAGGGCATCAAGAGTCCTCTCTCTGAGGAGGAAGGAGCAGCAGAGACAAGATGTGATGAATGACTGCAGCCCCTGCTCCTCATTCCCCTGTGGTGCTGGTAGGAAAGAGGGGGAGGATTTGGAAATACAGTTGAACCCAGAAAGACCGGTGGGGGTGGAGGGATTTAACATTTAGTGGTTTAAGATTTAGGTTGTTGGGATTTTTTTCATTATCTTACTGTGATTTTGACTGAAAATAAATTAAATTTGCCTGTTTTTTCCATGATGGTAATTGGAGAGACTGATCTCTCCCTGCCCTTACCCCAGCCTTTGAGTCTGCCATAATCTTTTTTCTCTGCCCTCTACAGCTGATGGGGGGAGTGATAACGTGGTGGGCACCTGGTGTCTACCCAAGATCAACATGCCACAAAAAGACATATAAATAAGGGAAACCCAAAAAGTGTTAATAAAAATCCACAACCTTAAGAAAATAACAACCAATTCTTTAAATGTAATTGAGAAAGTATAAGCATTTAGCAAATCTCATTTTGGGAGAAAGGGAGGCATGTAATCAAAATCCAGAGAGATCATTAATACCCCAAAAGTGTAAAAGCCAATGGAGAGCAATTAAAGAAAAAGGAACTCACTGAAAAATCACCTCTGGGTTTTAAAAAATCTAGGGATGCTCTACAAGATCAAGATAATTGCAAAATCTTAATGCTGTGTTCATGTTTAGAGAAACTGAGAAACTACAGGTTGGGTGACATAAAGGAAGTATAAATTCTAGAAAGGTTGAGGAGTAAATAATTAAGAAATGGTAGTGTAATTCATTCACTTGTAAGACTTGTCAACTAAACTTGATACCATTTTTTATGCTACAACAAGTTTGGCTAATAACATTAACTTGCATTGTCATAGTACACTTAGATTGCTATAAGATTTAATCTTGCATGACATTTTCAAGCACCATACAAAATCAATACTCTACATTACATGGATTAAAACTGTTTAAATACACAGATCTTGAAAATTCTAAGTGGAAAATTGTCAGACAATGTAGGTTCTCTGAAGAACTTTTATTGTCCCAAATTTATTACTTCCATTGTAAATCAGAGATTAATTTTTTCAGATGACCTCAGCCTTGATACAATGGGAAATATCAATCAAACAGATGGGCCCATCTTTCTCAGTATAACTCATCTGAGCTTCACACAGCTAAAATGTACCTCTCAAATTGATATATTAAAACCATAATCCAGTTCATTTATATAACAAAGGGTTAAGAGATAACTTGCTAACCAACTGTAAGTATCTATAAGGCACGGGATACTTTAGAGTAGACAGCTGTTTAATTTAGCTGAAAAAGGCATTTAGGAATCCACAGGAAAACTATTACTTGACTATTCATGTAAAAATCACATTTCTTTATTTCTAAATAATGAAAATAAATAACCTATTAGTACCAACTGGTGACAGATATGGATGATTACCTATATGTTCAAAACTTTATATTGTTCATATCTTTCTAAAAGAGATCTCATATTTCAAGTGAAAGTCACAAAGTCTTTCGGGACTTTCTGAACCTACCCAATGTGATGAACCCAAGTAAGTTAGGAGGACCGGATTACCCATCTTTTCACAAAGCAACCCATCAAAAACAAGAGAGAAAAAAAAAATCTGGCCTTAACAAACATGTGACAGAAGTTCTTGAGGACTGGAAGAAGTTAATAACATAAACAAAAGGACAAGTTTTTAGCTATTTAATAGCCCCATGTTTTCTGGTTTTCTCCACAAGAGGCACTGCTGAGAATGAATCTGCAACTGGGAAGTTTGAAAGTAGTCAAATCTAAACTGCTTTACTATTTTCTCTACACTTAATAATGCAGGGGTTCTTACTTCAGTAGAGTAGTTTAGAGCAAGAAGGAAATAGGAAAACTACATTTGTTATTTATGTAATCGACTTTCTAATACAGATACACTATACAGGAAGTGCTAGACCTTCCACGATGAAAAAAACAGGTTTTTCTGTGGGCAGGAAAATTAGCAAAGCTCAGGTATCTCAAGTAGGAGTGTATAAAATTTTCTCCTGAAAAATGTTGTTCTTCTCCCTTTTTTTTTTGCAACTACTTTAAGTTCTGCCCCTCTTCCCTAATTCCTCCTCTTTTCCTATCCCATTTTCGTGAGAGAATTGTCCTCTCTTCTGGCTTTGCTAAGTCCCAGCTGGTCAAGAGCCAGCATGTGCTCTGAAGACTTGCACACAGACAAGCTCTTTGCTCATGTAGTCACTATGGGACAGAGGGAACAGCTAATAATAGTTATTAAGCATAAATTCAGCCTGGGTGTCATATTGACATATTGGTTAGGACATCAATCTAAAAATAACTTGTTCTTCCTCCTGATGGAGATTAGTTTGTTCAGTAGTTGGTATAAAGGCTTATTTGATTCCAAATACTTCAATATGATCGCACACACAAAAAAATCTTAGTTTGGACGCTATCAAACGTTATTACACAATTGTGATGAAATTTGGCAATTCAGTCCTACTTCCCACAATCTGCACTGTCCTCAGAAATACCAAAAACCAGTTAATTAATACATTTGCTGCAGTTGCTGATTAAGATAGCCAGATTTTAAAATGAATACACATAAACACATTCCTCACTCATATGCTCACTGTCTAAGCCTTCCTTTTTCTTATCTTATCCAAGCAAAACCTGCACTTCAAATTCCTTTCAAAAATCCACTTCGTTAGGAAGTCTTTTCACCTCTTAACCATTTTACCCCATGTTTGTATTACACTGTACAAAATTACAATTCTACTTCTGCTGCTGCTTTAAGTAAGGATTCAGAGAGAGAAACAGCTCAAACACTGAAGGATATCTTATTTTGCCAGGTCTGGGAAGCAAATAACTTTGCAGAGGTAGGACATGGGTTCTGGGGGCTTCCAGAGCATGAAGAAAGATTTCACTTTTGGCTGATGAGAAGGTCATAAGTGAAGACAGAAACCCCTGAAATAGTGAGTAAAATCTTTCACCATTGTTGTTGGGTTGGTGAGGCAGGTGAGCGTTTACAGCACTTAACACAGTTCTATTAAGGGGCAGAAACTCTCTGAAAACATGCATTTGGACCTTGCAGAGAAAGTTCTTTAAGACTTGGTATTTATCTATAGGATAAATAGTACCAAGTACATGCATAGGTCCTGCCTCACTTGCATTTTCTTGACTTGAGCTTCTCTTCTTTCAAGAAATATTTAGTGTACTCCACTAAAATTTTCATCTATTGTTAAAACTTCAGAGAGTGTTTGAAAGGTTAATACACATGTTTTAATTCAACTCTGAGTACATTGGTGTTAAAAACCTACAAGCTCTCTAGGTCATCCAGAAATGCACCATCCAGACAAACTAGAACCAAAGTTCACCTTATTGTGGATAGATAGATACTGATAGAACTATGTAAAAAAACTTTTTAAACCCTTTCACATTTACAGATTAATACTTCTGACTTTTTAAACTGTTACAGTACTAGTTTAAAGAAATTGGTATCTGCAATTATTTTGGAATGCATGTTAAATAGTCATGAACCCTGTCTTCTTTTTCTCTGAAAAGAAAGGATTTCTCACTGCTTATATGACGTTCACTATGAGATGCCCGCACAAATTCCATATAAAATAAAAATACTTCCCTACAGACATCTAGGGATTTTATATTAACAAAATTTTTTAAAACAAGTGTTAGCACTTAAAACATTCAGAAATGAAATCTAGAGCTTTCAAAAAAGAAATGCCTGTAACTCCCTGTAACTATGTATATTCTTATTAGTATGTAAATAAGAGTAAAATCCACACTGATTAAAAATATAACAATGTAAACAACAAGAATAATGTATTTTAATAAACTCTTGTTTAAAATTTAAATAGGAGGCATTTCAAATGGATTTAAAATTTCATTTGAATTAAAATAGCCTATTTTTAAGTATGGACTCATTATGAAATTTACATAAATGTAACAAAAGCAGTACTAATAGTAAACTTTAAAAAACCCCCAAAAAACCCCCAAAAAACCCCCAAACAAACAAACAAAAAAACCGATCCAGCAAAGCATTGGAAATTTTCAAATATAAAATTAGAACACATTTCACTGAAGTGCTACTCCAGTTTTCAAACTAGGAACTTTTCAGGACAGGCAAAATACTTTCCCCATTTAATTTCATACCAGTTCAGATCCTTACTATCTCAGTTGGTTCATATGAATACACTAAGCAGAAAAGCTGAGAATGGTGTGATTAGAGATCTACTTTTTTTCCAAAATATTGCAGGACATAGATTTTAAACTAATCACTCAATAAAATATAACATACGAGTTTTACAGGCAAGTAATTTTTATGACTGATTTGTAATCATATTTATACATATCTAATGCACATGAGAGGTTTTTTAAAAAACAATTTTAATTTACTTCCTATGCATTTCTAATCCTTTTCCAATCTTCTTTTGCATTATCAAACTAAAGGACAAAAAAAGGTACAAGGGACTTAAAAGTTGACTTTTTAAAAGCAACATCACTTCTAGAAAACCACAGTAATTTCACACTGATAAGCCGCACCTATTTCACTGAATAATAGAGCTGATCCCAGAAGTGCGGCTAATCACCAGGTGAGGCTTATTTATGGAAAAATTCCGTGGGCTTCCCTACAACCCAGGTGTGTGGCTAATCACCTGGTGCGGCTTATCAGTGTGAAATTACTGCAATTGAATTATAAATATGACATGGTTAAAAAGAAGTTATTGAGTTAAACTCAATTTGATAATGATTTATTTTTAAAAACTGATGTTTTCTTTTAACAAAAATGTAACACTTGTAAGTACCTTTTTAAAGAAGTGACTCTGAATACTAATTTACTAACATCTCAATAAATATCCAGACAATATGCAGAAATATTACCAAGTCTGACTATTACCACTCCATTAAGGAAATTTTCACATCTCCTTATGTGACCATCACTTTTCCTTCCAATCCCTGATCTACCCTACAAGTCCTACCAGAGGTTACATCATGTAACTGCAGACATTTCTGAAACTGGAAGACAAAATCTAAGAGAGCCTAAAACTCAGACACAAAGCTACGTGTTATCTTGGCCAACTATTAGTCATGTCTTGAAAACCTTTTGCATTTAATGGAAAGATAAAAAGAATTATGTATATTTTAGTCTATGTTTATTATTTTATTGATTGCTCTCAAGAAATGGTTTATGATCCTGTGTTCCCAGCAGTCTGTTTATTCCGGCACAATCACAAAACACATTCTTTCACACTCCCTGTCACAATGCCTCCACTAAGTCTGTACTACTGACATATTCTTATTTGGACAATAGGGCTATGGATTTTCCCTGATTAAGTTCTGCGGTTAGTATTGTATCATTAAATAAATTTTTAATTAAGAGCACCACAGTATTAAATCAATGGAATTCCTAATAGATAAATTGACAAAAATATTTGCACTCACTTTGAGCATGATAATAATTATCTGAAATGACATACCATGAGAAATTTCATTCTTAAATTAGAAGGCTGAATTTGGCTCAGAATTTAGTTTTTGTAGATGACACATTTTATGGACAGTTGAGCTTAGATTATTGATCATTATTTATTATTTATTTTTTATTAATTATTGATTATGAATTACTATTTATTGCTATTGCATTTTTGGCTGTTAAGTAAAAAAATTCCATGTAAGAATGGGGTGATGTGGGTGTGTCTTCTTTAGTCTATTCTTCAATCAGGCTTAAATTGCAATCAGTAAAACTTATGCCTTTGTGAATAGATTAAATTTGTTTTATCAAAAACCTTTTGATTTTATTTAATCACAATGGAGAAAGAATACAACATTCAGATTTCAAGTTTATGTGATCTAGCATTGTTTAAGATGAATGTACACTTCAAAAACCAATTCTATTTCCAATGTAAGTTACCAGCATGACATTGAAAAAGGAATTTACATTTAATAGTGGTTTTGAATTTCGTTTTTTTAAATAGCGTAGCAATATAGATTTTCTTCCTGTCAGCCTGAAAACAGATCATTTGTTTCAAAGCTGTCATAATTGTAATTTCTAGCTGATTCTAAAATAGTAGATGTTCATGAAGCTTGCATTTATTTTCACAGTCTGGAGCTAAAAAGTACCAGATTTTGTAATTTTGTAAATAATTTGTGAAAACATTTGAAAGAAAAACAGTAAAAGAATATATAAAGCATTTTCAAATAAAATAATTCATTAACTTCTAAGCGTGTTGTAAGCATCTGTTGGAAAAACTCATTCCAAAGTCTCAAAGAAATGAACCCCCTCTCAGTAGAATGGTATACTATGCAAATGAAATATAGTCATCCTTTGAAACCACATGTGAGCTTTAATCAATATGTAATTTACAATTAAGCAATCATTTTCTGATTTACAAGCATTTACAAGCATAACAAATACGATTAACCTAGTATTTCAGACACAAATTAGCTAAATTAATGTACCCCACCTATGTGCCACTTTGAATATATGCACGTTTTTCCATTTTAATTTTTAACTGGCTATGAAACATAACTCTAATGGAGAAGTAAAGATCTAATGCTGAATTATTTGAGCACATATATATTCATTTTAAAGCAATGATGCAAGTGTAACATTTTGTGTATATGAACTATGCAACAAGTTAAAGATGTTTCTAAGTCAAATCAGGCTATACCAACAAAATGCCAAGTGCAGGTAAGTGACAAGATGAAAAGTGATTAATTAAAAAAAAAAACCCTTACAGTAATTTCATTCTCTGTGATTTAGAAGGGTGACAATTATGAGTCCAGACATAACGTGGGCAGCTATGTCATAATCTAGCTCAAAGAACTATAAACTCTTATACATCCAGAAGCACCAAAAGCAGTTTAGGCATCTCTATCAAATTTGAGAGAAGCACTCCTTTATAAATGTCTATTTCGTTCCATTGGCTATAATGAGTATCTAAATTATGTTCTCATACCTTAATGTTTACACTACAGGCATCTACAGTTGGGTTTTGTAAAGGGAGTTTGTTATATCTGTTTCTGCAGTGTATTTGTATATTTGACCTGATATTTTATTCTTCATGAGTCTTTTTTACTTAAATATTTTTTATGACTGTATTACTTGTTCATTAGTTTAACTGTCCTTTGCATGTTAAACAAGTATATAAAATAGCATTTTTCCTTCTCCTTACCGGTCTAAAAAGAAAGGATAAATCGAAATAGTTGTGTATGAACTTAACCGAGTTCAAATCCTAATTAATATTTCAAAAGGGAACAGAGAGGGAGTTTTGCTATTCAGTCATATCATTTGGCAAATATGGAATTTCTAGACAGAAAAACCCAGTTAAAATTATAAGTGTATCTCAGTTTAGTCAGTGAATAAATCCTATGTATGCTTTAAAATGGGGTGTACCAATTAATTAATCTTTTTCAGGATCATGAAAGAAAACAAACAAGAAATTTGAGGTTCCAGGAAAATATATCTAATTGAGTTCAAATTCAATATTTATTTGAATTATGTCAGCAAAATAACTGATTTCAGTTCAACTAGAACATTACAAAATTTTAGGTCATCCATGACTGCTAACAATTTTGTGTGAAACAAGCTCAAACTCCATTTTAAAAAGCTTTATTTCTCCAAGCATAATTTATATATATACGTACATAATTCTCTTTTATCAGACAAATTAGGTCTTCTACACGGGAAGGTCATGAAAATGTGGAAATCCAAAAAAGATTGGTTACATTCTAAAAAAAGGGAAGACTACTTATGCTCAGATGAGTTACATTAAATAAATATTTTTAGATCTTTTATCCTACTTAAGAATACTCCATCACATCACAGTTCCCTAAATAATAAATAAAGTGTAAGGCAGGTCAAAAGAAACACAATTCTATTTACCTATCTGCATGAAACTGCCCCTATTCAAGAAGGGTAAATACATATGAAGGATCAGTTACAGTCAAGGAAGCCTCTATTCAGTGCAAAGTAGGGGAGGCAACAGAGCATCACAGCACAGTCTAAATTAAATGCCTGTTGAATCATAAGTTATACCCTAGAATGATAATTTGAGAAAGCACTAAACAGCAGCCTTTACTAATGCCCAGAGAAACTGGCCTTCCACAGGGCAAAAGAGAAGATAATGGCATACAGAAACATTGGGATAAAAGACAGAAGTTAAGAAAATTTAAGATGAGTAAAATCAGGTTAAATTACTGTATTTTCCCGACCATAAGGCGCACCAGATTATAAGGCACAGTATCAGTTAATGGTAAATTTTCAAACTATTTTCATATATAAGGTGGACCAGACTATAAGGCACACTTTTTTTTCCCCAATGTTGATCCGCGCGCAACTTTCACACTTTTAGTGTAAAATCGGGAGGGACAGACCCAAGGGACGTGTGCGTGTTGTTTATGAATTTGACATAGGACTCGGTATCATAAATCACAGGATTTAATAAGGCTGAGGAACTGGACAACAAAATGGAGAACAGTATGCAACAGAAACAAACATAACATGATGTGTGTTGATGTAGAAAGCTATCCCAACACTACCTACAGGATGACACAACATAGATGACTAATAATCATCAAGGAGTTAGGTCTTGGTTATAAATGAAAGTTGATCAAAATCAACATGTTAAAACTGCAATCAAAAAAGAAAATCTATTATTATCAAATGTCAGAAAACAGATCAAAAGAAGATAAAATAATTAATACACCTATAATTTAGCATCTAAAAATAAGCAAAGTAAATAAAAATTTTATTTAAAAAATGCAAAATCCCAAAGTACTATTCACAATTCAATTAATCAACTTTTAATGACTATGATGATATGGAAAACTTTGAAATTAATTACTTAATAAAATTCAAAACCTCTGCATAAACTGTTTGCTGAGGGTATCATATCTTTTTTACAAAGGCATTTATCTGAACATTTTTCTTTTCCTTGTTACTCCTACAGGATAGGTAAATTCAAAATGTATTTTATCAAATCTCTTAGCACACAAAAGAACAAAACGTCAGCATTTTTTTTGACTCAGTGGAGATCCAATGTGGGGAAAAAATTATTTTAGAGTAGTAGCAGAGATTTAAGTAACTAATGAAGTAATTCATAGCTGCAAAGATGCAAACACAGCCAAATCATGATTTCAGCTAGGTAAGAATAAGCTGTCATTTTTAGCACCATTTGTAATTACACTTTTATTACAAACACCTTGTTTTCCCCTTCTACATCTCACGAACTTTGATGGCTTTGAGTTCTGATCAATGAACTTAAACCTCCTTAGCTTATGTGACAAGGAAGAATAATTTTAATTTTATAACAATACTGCTGCCTCTTTGAGGATTAGCCTAGCCTCCCTTTCTCTAAACTGACTCACCATTGATCAGATGGAGGAAGCATTCCCCTTTAGAGATGAGGATTCAGAAGCATGGGACAAGCAGATTAACCCTGGATATGACAGGGAAAGGATTAAGAGAATAAAATTCAGCCTTCAGTGATCTCAGTGGCAAGAGGTTCAAATTAATTTCAATAGCCAGACCATTTCATCCATTCATGTCTATAAACTGATTTTACTTTTCATAGCATAACTTTGGTGCTGATATTTAGGAGCTTTTTTTTCGAAATCTCATAATATTTGGTGTTTTCTCCTAAAGCTTTAACTGTTGGGATCTAGAAATTTTACAAAAATTGCCTTTTATATATATATTTATAACTTTCCAGTTCTCATGGGTACAAATTAAAAGCATAAAACCTGAAAGTGTCAGAGTTCAAAAATTAGATAAAAAGCATAAAAAGTGTATGTTTTAAAAGCCCTAAAAATACAAAAAGAAAATCCCTCAAAGCCAAATGCAAAAATTTGAGATGAGCAACTTGCAATTTCATTAAACTATTGAAATAAAAGATTTTTTTTACATGTCACCAAAACAGCTAAAAACTTTCTTTTCTATTTCCCCCTCCCATTCTCTATTGGCAAAATGTATTGCTATATAACTCATATAGGTACTCTTACATCTGATCCTCATTATGAGTGGAATCAATTCTCAGTCATGGTTTTTATAACCACACTGAATAGCTGCTGCAACACTAGCATTAAAGTGGCATTCAACAGTGATTCAGAGAAATCTGTCATTGAGGCTTACTGTCAACAAAAAGCACTTTCTCTGCATGGCAGAACCTATGTGGAGCTGGAAGGACGAGTCAGAGTGAATAAAGTGTACAACAAATTTAGCACTGCTTTGTGTTTACACTTTATCCACAGAAAAGAGTGATATTTTACAAAACTCTTCAGCTTTTGAACCAATCTGTTCAAAAAAACTCATCAACTAGGACTTGGTTATGTGCTGGTTGCTATTATTTTTGGTATTTGGAACTTTGGTTTAGTATTCTCTGGTTCAAGATATAAATCATGACATTTACTGTGTTACTTGACAGAATGAACCAAACAGCAGCGGCTGGGGAAGGCAGTGCGCTTGTCATCAACAGGTTGCAGTTTGCTGAGAGTGCTGCCGCTCTGTTGCTTTCAGAGAAGAGTCCAAAACGCATCTCAAAATTGTGCAGGCATCATATGTGTACGAACACAGATTGGTGCCTTTTCATTAGAAATACTCAAATGCCTCTTATGTTTTCCCCTTCTGAAATCTCAGGCATATCTATCACAGATAAGGCACACACCTCTGGTTAATTTGAAACAATTATGCAAATCTCATCTGTAAGATGAAATAATTATATATTCACTACCACCTGATCAATTCCTAACCAGAATACTGGTGTTCATTCTTGTTATGGCTTTATGGAAAAACAAAGATTTTATTTTTGCAACCTATTCTACTGAGGATAAATTTCACTTTATTAAAGAACACTCTGAAAAATTTTACAAGAATTTAAGACTTGCCAACCCCTTTGAACTTCATTTGATTTTTTTTTTTTTTTACTTGGCCAATTAAAAGAGCAACTTTAAACTATTCAAATGTGTCTAATATTTCCACAGGTTCATAGGTAGTTGCTTATACTTTGATTCTACTGAAGGAAGAACCCCAAAACAATGACAACTAAAATGACTTTCATGTTTGGACTTGTTAAATTCAAAACCAGTTTAAAATTTTCCACTTTATGGCTGAAATTGAATTTCTTGAAGTACTTTTTAGCTTAACAGTCTGGTTAATAAGGATAATGCTCACCCAGGCTCTAACAGACTGCTTTCTCTCTTTCTAGACAAGGAAATGAAACAAAGAATATCAACAGGGAAAAATAAATGCATTTAAGTATCAATAACATTATCTTGATGAAGCTCTCCTCTTTCTTTAAAAACACTAGTTTATGGTAAAATTTAAATTTGCGTTATTCTATTGTGCAAAAATATTTTAATGCTGCATAGTAACAGCAATCCTCCACAGGGCAAGATATGTATTTTTTATTGCTTGAACCATGGGTGAAGAACTTGGTTTTCTCTTTTTCCTTCCACGTCTACAGTAGTTCCGTTTCCATATGGTATAATATACAGATATGAGCGCTAGTGTAAGCAATTGAACTTTTTACACCCACAAAAACCACAAAATCAGATGGCCCGTGGTTTTTGCAGCTGGTGCACTGCATTCATATTGGGTAGTGTCATATGAAAAATATTTCACTCCCCAAGCCCTAAACAGTCACTCATTAATGAAATGCAGGCAGTACAATGAGATCATGTAAGGTATAGATTTCAACAGCCACACTAAAAACAGTAAAGGAACACTGAACAAGAACACAAATCAACTTCCTCTGCCAGAACAGGATTTTTTCTAAAGGACTGTCTTCTTAGATTTAACATTTGCTTTGAAAAAAACTGCTAACCACTACCCAGAAAAAACCTCAGTACAAGTGTTAGCAGACTAAACAATCACAATTTGGCAGAGGAAAAACAGTAAATAACTTCAGACATAGCTACATTACAGGATGTCTCACCCTAATACACCACTATCAAATCACAAAATTATTTACTTAATACCACATATGGAATCTGTTTACTTAAGAAAATAAGCTGTCACCAGCAAAACCTTGTTTAAAAATAATTTCAGGGCTGAGGTTTATCAAATTTCACTTCAGTTTGTTTTTACAGAAATCTAAAAAAAAACCAAAAAAACCAAAAACCAACAAACCAGTGCGGCAATCTAGTTACAAAAATATATTAAGCCCACTTACACAGAAAATGTATACTTAGGTAGAATTTTTAAACTCTTTTACTATTCATTTAAAGAATGACCATGACTTTGTAATGTGTGTCATGACATTTTATTTCAGTCAAAATTATCAGAATAAATTATTTCACTTCTATCTTTCTCAAATGATACACATCCATTTTCCTCAATCTAAAAGCTTTCTTTAAATAAGAAAAGCTTCAGTGTCAGGAGTAAACACCAGACAACACAGCTAAGGTACTTTATGGACTTGATTCTCTTCTCACAGACTCAGATACAACTCTGCAGACTTTAGTGGCCTGAATGTGATAGCTGTAACTGAGCTAAGTATCAGGCTCTGCACAACTACTTTATAAATATAAGGGCTATAGCAGGCTTGTTTTATCCTGGGGAAAATGTATCCAAGCAAAATAGATTATGGCTTCTATCTTATCCTTAACAGCTAATGAGGATATATTTGTAACAAATAGCCAACTGTACTTGCATTTCTATTGCATATTTATTTAGCTTCTAACACAACAGCATTTTGAAAATCTCATGCAATTGGGATAACCCCTTAATATAAAGATAAATAAAAAGGACTAGCTGTAATTTAGTAATTGGAGACCAGGAGACCTGAGAGGTTTTTTCTTGCTACTCATCATTCTTCAATGCTTTTCTTCTACAATGTAGAATACAAAATTCACTGCAACACTTTTGAGAAGCACCTTTTATGCATAGAAAGTTATGAACATTCTCTCTTTGCAATAATTAATCTTGTAGTAATTTATATGCTTTTAATTGTCCAATATCAGTCAGCATAGAGGAATTATTAAGGGCTGTATCTCTTAGCCAAACAAGTATACCTTGCACAAGATAAATTCTTCCATTTATCTGCATCTGTTGTCTATAAAATGTTTATATGCCTCATTCCTGCCACCTGGCAATAAATTCTAGCTTACACTTGAAACACTACACGGAGTTGAAATAATCCATAGTACCATAGCTCAATAGAGGGAATTAAATATGAGCTAAGAATAGAGCAGCTTTCTTATTAATCCTATATCAGTACTGATGGAAAACCCTACCAGGAGTTATCAAGAAACAAAATTCTGCATGTTTTCCAGTCATGCATTTTGCCACAAGTCTCCATAGTTACAAACAATTTTTAAAAAATAAAACCCAACCCACACCCCACAAAAAAACCCAACTAATCAACCAAAAAACCCCCAAAAATCCCTACTACCAAACCACCAAAACCCCCTAAATCCAACTATATTGTAAAATAATCGAATCATAGAATAGAATATATCAAGTTGGAAGGGACTAATAAAGATCATGGAGTCCAACTCCTAAACTAATAATATTCTATTATATATTATTACATTTATTATTAAATATTATGAGATGATATTAACAGTGATAAAAGTAATGATAAAAAAAGAAAACAAGAGAAACTGGACTTTACTATAAAATTCAATGACAGACAGACAGTGATTCTCCAATACCCTGTACTCAAAGTCCCTCATAAGAAATTGTATTGCACACTGTGAGAACAATGCTTTCACAGACTGATTTTTGAAGTTGCATAGTGAATATGCCAAGTTTATTTAAAATTTTCAAATAACAGGTCTTCTGAAAATAAATTATTCTACAAGTAACTTCAAGCTAGAAAAACTGTTCTTCTTAATTTAGAAAATTATAGACATGAAAATCAGAGAAAAATTATCTAAATACAGACTATTTCCATGCTTTTTGTATTATATATCAATACAGTATTATGATTCTCAAATACAGAAGTTAGGAATTTTTAGAGTAACTTTGCTTGTATTAATAAAAATTCATCACTGTGTGTTCAAACAAAATATTCAGGCCTCTCATCTATGGCCACCTTTTACTTACACCTGGTTTTAAGCAAACCATCCCACTTCAGTGAAAAATACTTTCTGCATGTTAGCTTGCTGAGCACCACTCCAGGACTTCAAAGCAAGAATGATACAAAATTAACATCAAAAATATGTTATGGATTAGAATGGATTAGAAACAGACAAATCAGTAAGACTCAGAATGTAATTGCAAACAGGGAATTATATTAAGGGCATTTGTAAGAGCGATCTGCCGTGATAGGTTACTGGTCCCATACTGTTTCACTCTTTTATCAATGACCTTCAAGAAATTGCAAATTCATTACTGATGACGTTTGCTGACAACACAGCAAATGATAATGAGGAGAGTCAGCTACTAGAATGAAATGATCTGAATCTCTGAAAACGTTTTACTTAAAAGGAATACTTTTCATACCATCACATGTGTAAAGCTGCACCTGTAGCTACAAGGGAAAAAGTCCATGGTGTCTCAGAAAAATTAAAGACATGGAGTTACGATGCATAGTTAAGTCCCATGGCACACTAGTCAAATGGGCAAAGACCCTTGACAACATAAAGAATGAGAAAAGGAAGGTTATGCTTTTTTAAATCCCAAGGTAACATAACCATTTCAGAACACCGTGACCAGTTCTAATGTTGACCATAAATTGGAAGAGTTTAAAAGACAATTCAGCTAACCTGAAAACACTTCTTATATATTGAACTCACTGAATATTCCTCAATTCAGATTCTGAAAAGGGAGGTTAAAAGTATGTAATAAACAGAAAGTTCTTCACACAACATCCAATGACTACAGATTGAGCCTAGAGACATTCAGATTAAAAAAAAGCACTCCCTTCTTCAGCACTGAAATTATTTACAAAATATCTACAGATTGAGCAGCAGTATAAATCTTCACCCTAATTACCAGTGGACTATCTTAACCCAATCTGCCAGCCAGAAGAAGAAACTCGGTAAGCAATGGCTTTGATTGGAATAAAATAGCCGCCCTTCTGTACAAAATGGGATTGTGTATTACAGCCTCCTCGAATCCCATTCCAAAAGCAGCTCCATCATACAGTCACCATTCTCTTTAAAGACAAAGACACAACTATTTTATGGTGGCTCTGGGAACACACCCTGCCACAGCTACTGTTTGTATGGATGTTATGCCATTGTGGGTATCTGATCACCAGGAATTTGACATCTCATCAGGCAATGCAGTTACTGATTGGATTGAACCCTTCTGTTTCATAAAGCACAGGAGGAGATGCAGCCTGTTACATTAGTCTCTATAAGCATAATTTTTACATTGCAAAAAATGCAATCCAAAAATTTAAGCATACACAATAAAAGAAGTAGGCATAGTGAAATTTTGTAGCCGTGATCTCTTCTGAGTAAGGAAAAAGAATTATCTGAAAATGAAGATCAGAAGACCAGATAGGAAAACAAAAAATCTTCCAAGGAATACTTCACTGAAGCTGAAGGTATTGTATTCACAGGTTATCTTCACTTACCCAAATATCTTCTGGGTAACACAATAAAATCTCACTACAAAATGCCATGTCTTATGCACAACACAAGTTATCACATTATGAAATTTTTCAACTAGATGAAAAAATTATAGATTTTTCTCAGATTCAATGGGAAGGAATAACTCTCACAATAACATCCCCAATGTGTTCCTGGATAGTAAACTGGATATGAAAAGGGACAAAATATTATGACATAGCACACACATGTGAACAGCATAAACACACAGAAGCACCATCATGGTCAAAAGGAGATTTCCGGCACCTGCAAACATGTTTGTTAAGATATCACTCATACTTAGCTGGAGCCCTGGCATATTGTAAAACCATGAGGTAGCTGGACTCCCAAAGGACTGTACATCATAAGGGAAAAAATTAATTTCTTTGCTTTTCTACAGTGCATGGTGCAATAGAACCCGTGATAATCAAAGCTGCTACTTGAATTTCTATTCCAATGACCATAGCACACCAAGCAAACAGTAAACCAATGATCAAAAGACAAAGTAAAAAGCAGGACAGCAAATGATTGGCTTTTCACACAGTGTATAAGGGAAAACACAAGCTCAGGATCTGACCAGAAATGTTCAGTGCAAAGCAAAGAACAGAGAAGTAGTTGGCAATAAATGACTAATTTAACTTTTCATAAAACCCAATAGCCAGTAATTACATTTACTTAAATTCTTCTTTAGTAACAACAGTACAAGGAGCACCAATAATTGCATCTATAATGCATGGAATAGGAGAACCATGCAAAAACCTTGGAAGAATATGAAAATGCCACAGGCCAATAAGAAACTATCATGTGCCAATTTCTAAACAGGCACAAGTCACTCCCCATACCTAAAGCATATTTACAGGTTTATTACTCACACTGTGCTACTTCTCCCATATACATCTTTCCTGAAAGTCCAAGAGTTCAGGCTTTTTGTAAGGAATGCAAGAACTCTGAAATATTTTCCTTCCTAAATGAAATACAGTCTGTAAATTTAGACTCCGAAGTCTTCACCACATTGAATAACACAGAGATCTACTTTAAAACAAAGTAGAAAAGATACTAGTACCAAGTGTAGACATAACAAGTTTGGAGAGATTCTTTTCAGGCATAAGCCAGAAGACATTGGTCACAATTGAAAACCATCAGCTACAAGCCATCAAACTCAAATGCTCTCCATTATTTTTCCACACACTTATATAACTTCTACTCAAACTGGGGAACTCTGCTGCTTTCATTAATAGTAGACATTAAAGGACTTGATCTGAAAACTGTGCAAAATTCATAATAACTAATATGAACTGTGGCAGAAAAATCACACTATACTGCCTCTAGGAAAAAAAGTAGAAACAAACTATGGAAACAGATTAGGGAAAATGGTTACAATCACTGACTGTACATGTTCAAAAGATAAAAGGATCATTTTGCCCCACTTTACGGCCCTAATAACTTAAACTATTGCAAAAGAAGAAAATAAAATACAAAGAACAAAAAAGCTTGAGTGTGTAAAAGAACAGCAATCTTAATTTTGCATGAAAGAGCAAGAATAAAATCAGTTTCATTTTCAGAGATTTAATAGCTTGCCAAGTAGTGACAAGAAAAAGAAATATTGAAGTGCCTCTATTTTCCTTAAGACCTTTTTGTCTAAAGTTACAGAATCATAAAAACAATTTGATTACTGAAGTCACCTCAAAAATATTGTTTTTACAAAGACTTGTTAAATACACTTGGTTTAAAATCATGGCCAAAATGATGAGTTTAGAAAGGTTTGGTGTTTATATTAGAACTGATGCAGTTCTCAAATAGTCTCATGTACATTATCTATTACACCTAAAGGCAGTGTAGCCATACATGGCAAAGGAGGAAATTTCTTCAGGAGTAGACTGTATGTTTTCTCACTTTTTTCTCCTCACTGGTGAAAGCCATCTACATAAAAGAGTTTATTCTTTTCAAGTCTTTCATTCTTTATGATGTAGAAATAGGCCAGAAAGAAATTTCCCCAGATTTCTCTCCCAAAAAACATGTGGAACAGAGACTGAGATTACCTGGTTTCGTAGTTTAGACTCAGGAGGATAATCACAACTCTCCCTAATTTTTTTCTAAAAGGGTTGGAAGCCAAATGAACTGGAATAGGACCTTTCAAGTTGAATGGATGAAAATATTGTGGATTTTTTAAATAAAACCCTTGTTTTCCAAATGAAAGCAAGTTAGGTTAATCAAAACAAATTCTAAAATTTTAGCAAATAGTCTCTCTCTTGTAATGGTCTGTATTTCCCTGATACACGGTATGATCTGCTTACTTATTTTCCAATGTTCTAGAAAAAGTTGAAGGGAAATTTAATAAATTTAAGAAAAAATTAAAAATTAAAAAATTAGAAAAAGAGCAAACCGATAGGAATTGAATTTCTAGGGATCAGGAACATCAAATGTTAGAAAATTATGAGCATTCATTAAATATTTATATCAGGGCATTAGCCTTTAATAGCACAACCCTCCATACAAGTCTTATTTTCAGAAATATAAGTGTAATAAATTATAAAGTATAAAAGTAACAGTTTTAGAAAACTCATTTAATATAAGAAGCAGTGAGAAACATCTATCACAGAACAATGCCTCTGAACACCTATGTTGAAAACAGTCAATCAGTGGAAAAAACCTATTTCAGCAGCCAGGTGTCTCTTGCTGCTCCTAGAACAGCCCACCTGAATGGGAGGCAAAACCGTTTGCCCTGCACAATGCCCTGGTTCTTTCCTCTTGTGTAATCCCCGGCTACCCCCTGTGTCTCATGACGGACCAAAAGAACCAGCCAGACACCAGTTCACTTAGACCAGATCCATGTCTGCTCCAAACTGCGGCACGAGTCAGTCCACGAAGCTTTCTGCTGGTCAGCTATCACTGGAGTGCAACAGGACACTGAGGAGTGGGAATCACAAGAGTGGCCTAGGGTATTTATTTCATCACATTTGCCAACTGATCTCTGAAGCGCAGCAGTATTTTATCTTAAAGCATTAACTGTTTCAGACCAACCTTGATATATTCCAAGGCTGTGCAATAACCCCAATATTGTTTTTAAATGTCTACAGTCTATATGCATAAAAGCAACAAAATATATATTTTTTATTACATTATTACTTGATAATTACTAAATAAACCTTTTTTATTTATGATTTTTCTGGGTTTATGTTACAAGGATTATTGCTAAAACTTTTTTACTGTTAAATTTTATTTTTCTCATCCTGAATCAAGTAAAAGGTAGAAAGACTGTGAATCATATGGATCAAAGACTATCCATCAGCGTGTCACACACCATGTGGCATTGTGTTTTGCCAAGTCAAAGTCACGCTCCAAGTTTCAAAACTTCAAACAACTGAAATACCACAACATTCATAAAACAGAACTGAGCTACTGGGAGTAAGAAAAAAATACAAAAAAAGGTAACAGACCTCAACAGCAGATAGTAAAATTAACATTTCAACAGTTCTTGCTTTCATCTCGGTCTCCATGGTACATTTTTTCTGGAAAAGCTACAATTTAGGTTTAGCAAGATGCAGAATTACATAAAACATCTGGAATATGGGACAAGGAATATTGGCTTATTATCCCTGGTGGACCCTCCCTATGAAAAATTTAATAGGTCTGTTTTGGTAGTTTTAATCTCCAGAGCACCCCAAGCTATGTTATGGAAACATCATCTCGGTAATTTATATTAGAAAGAACACCTGGTGATGAAAGCAAATATACCCTCTTTAAAATTGTGAGTGATTTTTCTTTAATCCTCAAACTTTTCATCTTCTTAAATATATAATTTTTAACAGCTTGACTAAAAATTAGTTTCTGTATCTTTGAGACTGATCACAATGTAACCATTGTGAACTTAACACTATTTTATTAGAGAGCTACATTTCTTCCTTCCTGTCTTCAGAGAACAAGTCATTTTGTCTTTACTTTGACATTGGCCTTTTACAGATTACAGAGGAAGCTATGTTGAATCTTATATGAATATCACAAAATCATTTAAAATGTTGTCCATTTATTACTGCATCACTCCGAATGCAAAGAGAAAAAAAAACTCTTAAATAGCTTTCTACAATTTTTATTCCTATCTCTAATTCTAAAGGCAGAATTAGCCATAAATAATAACAAATACATAAATTGTGTCACAATTTATTCTAGGATCAATCTCAAGTGACAGCATGCAGCACACATAAATTATATGAATCCTGATCTGTAATTGCTTTTCTGGTTTCTATTATGTTTAGCATATGATTTTAAAATAACTTGTAAAAATCTATGTATGAAAGCAATAAAATTATTTGCCATTAAAATCATTAAATGGATCCTTCTGAATATAAATACAAGTAAAATGGTATATAACTCAAAGGAATTTTATCTACAGCCTTCTAATGTCACACTGCCTTCTGCTTTATTATAAAAATACATTTTTAACTGTTGCTAATTTAGGATTTCATTGACTAATGAGAAATTAATGAAAATACTGGTCAATGTATAAAGCAATTTACTAATAAAAATGTATTCTATACTTTGCAGCTAAAAGAGAGGTTTCAATTTATCAAATTTCTAAAGAGACAACACATGTACAAATTAATTTGTTTTTACCATTTCACACGCCTCACTTAAAATATATCCTAAAACACATTTTGTATTTTCTAACAAAAAAGGGCACATAATGTTATAATCTGCAGCCCATAAAGATTTTCAGAAACATTTTTTGTTAATTTGACACTGATACGCCTCCATTTCTAATATCCCAACCCTGCAACATTTTAAATGCAATTAAAAGTGGTTATGAAAGAGTGTGGACTTCCTTGTGAAGTAGGAAATCACTCTTGTGATTAACATGCAAACGAGCTCATGCTGGCAGAATAGATTGGGGTTTTAAAACCCCAATTACTTTTGTATGATTATCTATTTACCCGTACACAGACTATTTTCATTTTTCATCTAATACAAAGTCATCCTGCTTACATTTTTAGCACAGCAATTAATATTTACAATAATTATGACATCAAGCACCATTGAGAGTACGCCAAGTAAATAATTTGCCATGTTTTTTAATATATATGTTATTAAAACAACATCTATGGTAATATATTGCAGAGGATGGAGATATATTATTGCCCTTTATACACAATCCAGCCTAATACAACATTCTATTGGCTTTAAATTTAGTTAAGGGGCATATTATTTTTAGTATCTGAGTAGGTCAACTGCTGTTCATTCAGATTACAAATGCCAAAACTCTCAAGTCTGTTACTGCTTTGTGTAAAGTGCAAGGTTTGTTTAAACTTTCACAGTAAAAATAACAATAAAATTACTTCCTCACATTTTTTTTTTATTTTTCCCCCTCCTTTTTTAGTAATAACAGACAATTCTTAACTTTCACTAACACACTTTGATTCATACCTGCTACAGAGTGCATATATACACATTTTTTCCAGACTTCTAAAGAAAATTATAATGCATTAATGACAGGAACTATGGTAATGGAAAAAGGTCACCCTCTTTTGAACACCTTCTGTTTTAAACCATTATATATAAAGACATTTGAGAAAGCAAAGAATTAAAAGGCAGCCTTTGTGCAACCCATTACTGAAATATTATAGAATAATCTATATCAAATGTAGTGGAATAGCAGATTCTTTTGGATCTAAATTTACTGCAGCTACAGAAATGCTTTTACGCTTATTATGTATCTGCATGTTGATTCAATTATTAAAAGGACACCTGACAGCAGACTTACTTAATTGAATTAATTAAACTGGATGAATAATCACAGAATTACTATTGTATGAAATTTGTCCTGAGAAGTAACACTGGCATTGTGAAATTGCACGTAATTTGAATGGTGAAATACACTGAGCAGAGCAGTGCTCACTTACTGTATTCTGGAATTCTTCACCTCATACATGAACAAATGGGACATATAAATGAATACACAGCTGTGAGTAATGAATGCTTTTCATTATCTATTGCAATTTATTATGTGAATCCAGTTGCATCACTAAATCTTTTTAAAACTTTGCAAAAATATTTCAAAATAATAGTAATTTTAATTTCTTTCTCTAACATGATATGAGGGAGTGGACAATTAGACACAGAGAGAGGCAGTGTAACACTGAAACACTTCTGTAAAGCAGTAATTCTAATCAGAATAGCTCAAAAAATCATAAAAATGTCAAATTGAAGTTATGCAAACATTGTTTATTGACTAAAGAAAAATATGAGAAATTAAATTATTTAAAAACATTTTAATAGACTGGTACAGTGAGCTTCTATCACTGATTTTAGCACAGGAGCAATTTTCTTCAGTGATTAAATGTTATGACATATGGTATATGATTATATTCTTTTTAAAGTGTACTAAAACAATTTTTTCTTCTTATTAAAACTAGTTTAGGATGAAGTTCAGAAGAATAGATAATTTGATAATTCACTAAACACTAGTGAAATTTTACATGACAGGTGGATTTTTAAACAGACATTTTCGCTTGCCCCGACTTCACATGAAAAAAAGACACTGAAGAGTCTCATATTGCTCAGAACAGAAGTTTATACTAGAAGAGGACATTCCTGGAGTGCGAGCATCCATTTGGCATATATCCAAACCCCAGTTATTAGCTCTACATTACCACTGGGTATTTTTCTTACTTCCTCTTGCAGGGATTTTGTTTTGTTTTGTTTTATTTTAGCAACAATCCCCATAACAGAGAAATGTACAGAATAGTCTAATTTCATGAGAGAGAATGGTGGGACTGGATATTTATCTTACTCTAAAGTAATCTGCAGCACAGTAGAATCACACTCACCACCTTTTTTTTTTTTTTAAGTCGGCAATGTGTTTTCTCTTCCTAAAAATTAATATTGATGATTCTACAAATAGAAAATATTAATTTAGAATTTATTATTAATTTATATTGCTAAAAAGAACATGAACATTTATGGGTATTCAGTCAGAATATTTTAAAATTAAATAATATGACACCTACCATCTATATACTATAAATCACAGACTTTTTTTACATTCATATTTTCCCTCACATTCCTACTTGAATATAATTCATTTTACAAATATGTCTGATCCTGCCTCTGACCTTACTACACTTTAAGCTCTTTTCTGCTCATGGAAAGCTAATTTGCATTTTTTAAAAATGTGTCTGTATTAATGATCTAATTTACCACAAAAAGGCTTTATATTAAATACAAAAAGGCCAGCCATTAGCTTTCTTTCCATAATAAAAGCAAAACAAAAAAGAAAACATCCCATTTATACAACAATTAACAGTGTTTTTTTTCTTAACACAATGCTAAAGGAATCTGTACAGTTCAGCATTCATAAACATTACATATTGTGGAGAATTCTTGTTCTACAATCAAAATAAGGAATATTATAAATATGCAAAGTTTTACAAAACACTTTTCTAAGAAAACTATACATCCATTTTAATTCCTATATTAATAATCAGAGTCGTTAGATTTTTCTTTTACATAAATTATCCAAAGTATATTGGAATTACGTACCATTTTAATACCAGTTTATTATAGCTTTATTTCATAATATTGGAGGTGGAAATGGAAACAGTGCCATCATGTGATACTATTCAGGCTACTTCACTTCTTTTATTTCCAAGGAGTGAATCTGTTACAAATAAGGGTTCCTAGAAAAGCACACAATGGCAGTATAATTTATTATATGTTATGCTGTAACCAGATAATTTTAGGTGTTTTTATGCATCAAATATTAAAAACACCTAAATCTGCAAAGAAGAAAAAAGCATATGATCAGTACAAACGTTACTTAGCTCCTTTTAATAAAACTTTACAAATTATCTGACAGTCTTGTGAAATTCCTTTCAGTTTACAGTCAAGATATTAATCCAAATAGCTTCATTTTTACAAAAGTGTGCAGAAGTTAAATTCCCTGGTTTTAATTAATACTGGGCAGGCTTCTTGGGAAAAAACCCTAATACGTGAAATCGTCACAGGCGTGCAATGTCAAAGGCAAATCCTGCTCGTATTATATTTACTACACAAGATATTTTTAATGAAATCAGACACACAGTTTGGGGGTTTTTTTTGTATCCATATTCCATATTGAAATAAAGGCATTTTCCTCCCTAGTGGTCAGAATAAACTAGAAAATCCAGACTTGATACTAAACACACATATTTCACTTATCTCTTCCGTTTTCCAGAGATCAAGACAACCATTTGACAACTGCTTGGAACCTAGAAATGTAAGTAATCTATTAAATTTGAAATCCCACTCTAATGTACAACTCACAGCTGCCAAATCTAAAGACTTTACAGTGGGGAGGGGGGGTTAAATACACTATTTTAAAGAAAATTAAACCCTTACAGTGAATTCATTGATGCATGGGTGAAAGTTGATTTTAAAAAAAACAGAAATTGTAACTTTCACAAGCAAGGATGGATGCTAGGTATTCCTTACAGTGTTTTGGAAATTATAGAAACAATAATTGAATTCTCCAAGATTAAAAATCCCTACAAAATTTAACTGCTTACAGTTCCACAGGAAAAGCGTTACTATTTATGGGTTTATTTGCAAGTACAGCCATTTTAAAATGTTTAGATTTCTTTATGTGACTGAAAATCTCATGGTATATGCATGCAAGACTCCTATATGGGTTGCATTCAAGCGTGTTTTGAGTCTGAAACAAACACAAGGAGTTTTTATAAAAGTACATTTCACACATCCAGAACTCCATTGAAGGGTCAGCATTACAGCTGGTGAACATAACTGCTTTTCCTAAGAGGTAACAAAGCAAATCCCTCCACACAGAGAACCTCCAGAGAGCAGGATACAAGAGTGGAAACATTACATACAGGAAAAGTACCGCAGCAAGAAAATAATAGGGAGAAATATTGTTATGTTCTTACTTAAATTTAATGTGTACTACTTACAGGTAATATATATATATATATATATAGTTTGAAAAAAACAAAACAAATTGCACTTAGCAGGTTGAAGGCAGGCCAATGGCCGACTGTGTAAATATTGAATTGTACATTTAATACAGGGAAGCTTAATTTTTATGTTTGCAACCCAGCAAGTAAGTTTTTGAGGCACAGACTAAAAAGAAAAAGTGAGATCTATTGTTACTGCTATTGTTACTTCTTCAATTGCTTGATGTTTTCATTAGCGTCAGCAATAACCAGCCTGGCTCCTCACCTGACATTTCTATTTTCCTGACTGGATAGAATACCAATTTGACTGGAATGTTACCAGCACAAGTGATACATGGAATTAATTGGATGGTAAAGACAATCTGTAGCAAAGTATTCAAAACCCAAAAAAGGCCTTTTTAATTCTTCTTAGTTCTTGTTGGTAATTATCATTGTGAAGTGTTCTAAAAACTTTCTATGGTTAGGGTTTAGACTTAATCATCCTCTAAAAATCATTAACAATTTACTGTCATGATGAAACACATAAACCTACATCAACACTTACTATATAGTTTTATTATGTTGATTATGAACTTGATGGTGAATATTAACAATATGACCTTACAAAATACTGTCAGGAAACTTACACTGCTGTCCAGAAACAAGACTATAAATCAGATAAAATCATAGCACTCTAACTACATTAAGCAATAAGTAAAGGGAATCATAATCTAGTGAGACATTTGCTGTTGATCAGCTGAGATATTTGAGAAATCTGGAAGAGGGAGACAAAACTTTGGTTTTTTTCAGATCCCTTCCCAGTAACTCTTCTGCAGCTAGCAGGAAAGGAATTTGCTTGTCGTTTGTGTTCAGCTATTTCCTGTGGTGCCAAAAACAGGTGCTCATTTAAGATTGAGGTAAGTTATGCTGCAGATGAAAACTTGAACATCAGTGAAGCAGCGTGTTCCACATAAACCCCTGTGGAAATATTTCTACAATTGTGAGCTAAGGGAAAGGCTGCATTACCCTCTGGGTAAAAAGACAATATTACATTTCTTATCTGTATTCTTATTTATCTATTGCAGAAATCCAGTGCTTTACACAGAAGATCAAGAGAGCAGAAGGAATACCAAATATTTGATGGAGAAGTTAAGATATGTCACATTTCTAATTGAGAAGACAGAAAATTTCAAAATTTAAAAAAAACCAGAAAACTTTTTCATGAGTGCTGAGACTTTTGGATAAGTTGTGGTGTGGGAATCACATGGCAAATCTCTAGATAGCCAACCCAGAGGCTAATACTTGTCTAATTATTTAGCACCCACCTATTTGAGTAATAAGCCCCAAAACCTGAGAGTAATTCCAAAATTACTGATTTAGTTGCCCAGAATTGTGGGACTCAGATGGATCAAAATTTATGGGACAAAACATATAATGTAGAACTACTTAAGTAAATTATTAGATATTATCTTAGGTTTTGAAAATTTTAGAAAGCACAGTTTTTATTAGGTTCTGTGCATATGGCTACACCATCTCCTCAATTCACAAAGAGACCGAATGAAAAAGAAGTGTTGTCCATACTTGTCAAAGTATTTCTGAAAACAACAAACAAATTTAGCTGCTGTGCAAAGCTCTCAAATAGAAATATTGTTATTTGTGTTAACTTTCCAACCCAAACAAAATGTCAGATTAAATAGAGTATACTGTCAGAAAAGAAAAACAAGCCATATGTGGTGGTTCAAAACCAGGTAAAACCCCCCAGATAAACGCAGCACCATAGTGCATCACCTGAGAGCCACAGGTTGTCTTATAAAGAGAGCTACATTATGAGGCAATAATGACTGCCATCATTCACTGACATGGTTAGAAACCAGCCCTTTACTCAGCAGTTGTCATTCAGGTTAAATGGAAGAAACAGTTAAATGTTCTTTTGTGTAGACAGCTGAAACAAGGCCCTGAGTGGGAGCAGCATGCACATGCCCATGAAGATCTCCAGTTAGAGGTTATAAAGCAATGTATATCAGGATGTATGAGACATGTAAATGTCTCACTGAACAGGGAAGCTCAAAACATCAGTCTCCATGAAACACTCTTTTATAGGGAACTCTCAAATTCTGCAAAGAGAAAATCAGTCTTAATTTAGTAATGACTGTAATGAGGTCAAAGAATACCTAAATAATTTTTTATTTACAGGCCAAGTAGAAAGTTGCACAAACTATTAATAATAAAATATCAAAAAGCTGTCATTACCACAGAAAAAATATTTTTATGTTTGATAATATTCACAGTCAAAAGACAGAGATGGTCAACATATGGCTAAATATAACTGGACATATTTTTCTATCTGTAGACTGACAGACAAAAGAAAAATCCCTAGAGGATGAACTCAAGCTTCAAGACAGCTTAAGTATAGAGTTTGATGTGTGCAAAAGACACAGGAGGTCAAGTAATCCCCTTATGGTTAGAGAATATATAGTAAAAATTCTATTTGCTTGTAAAGTCTCTTTATTTCACAGGTCTTTCAGATAAAGTATTATGATTAAGTGACACATGGCCTTTAGTGGGATGCAATGGTTTCTGGAGTGGTATCTACTACTATACAGGAGAAAAAAAGACAAAATAAAGCAAAAGATCTGAAACAAAAACCCATCAGAAAGAGCTTAATTGGTAAGTCACTCATTTTGGGGTGGAACAGAGCTTATCCTTTTTTCCCAGTGAACTTAATCTAAGTTCTGAAAAACCTGCCTCTCTTCAATTTGGACTCCTCTTTGTAACAGGAAGAGGAAAAACACATTCTTTTTTAATTCCTTTGCGCTACCAGCAGGGTTTCTGGGGAGCTGCTAATATGTAATGGAAAGCACACACAATGCATTCTGTGTCCAAAGAAGCCTCTGATGCTGGTCCCTGCACTTAGTCACTCATTGCCACCTAAGGCAAGACTCTTGGGAAGTTAATACACCTCTCAGGAGCAAGGAGAAGATCAAGGTAAATTTAAGTAGTCATAGGATGTTTGATTTAAAGTAAGAACAATCACAGCAAATATAGTTTCTGTGAAAAGCAAACAAGTATTTACAGCTCAACAAAGGAATAATACAAACACAACATTGAGCAGTTTCTTGATGTTGTTTTCTACTTCATTTAACAGAAATAAAACAGGCTAACAAACATGGAAATTCTGAAAGACAAATTAAACTGCCAGAAATTGTATCTCCAACCTGTGACAAACAAGTAGCATCAGGTTTTAAGACAGAAAAACTAGTACTGACTCAAGATGCTGGACAGGTGTTATGTTCCTCTGTGTATCAACAATAAATCAATCCCCAATTTTGCCTTGAGACGAACACGGATTTTGGCTGCTCGCAGTATTTCAGATGAACCACGAAATAGAATTCCTGAACACTTGTGCTCACAGATCACATTGCACTTCACAGCTGTTGTGTTTTACCCCAGCAGAGGGTGCATTTAAGCGAGTGTAAAAAGCCAATTTTCTTTTAAACATAGCTTAAAATGCTTAGGGGTCTTTTTGAATTACATGTAACACATACATATATTATATCTAAATATGCTAAATAATTCATAGCAAGTAATTATTAGGTCTACCTGTGATGTTTGTCTCATTTTCTTCAAGTTCCTCATGTGCCACAATGAACAGCAAAATGCTGCAACTAGCTGGATGGAGCAGTGAAGTCTGAGGAGCAGACCTAAATTTCACAACACTGTGATAAATATGAGGTCAGTAAAACTGTGTAAAGGAATTGCTATTATTATTGCTTTTTAAAAAGCAAATTTGTGTTTCATCTTCTACATGAAAAGAATGCTGAAGTTGCAAAAGCAAAGCATTTAAAAAACAGAACATGCCTCAAGTAAAGCTGTTCATGTGGCATTATTTCAACCTCCTCTGCATGACCTTTCTTCCATTCTTTGTTATTATGTACCACACTATTTGTTTCCCCAGGACCCATGTTTCATCACTGCATTGGATAGACCAAGATTTGAAAATCTGCTGGTTTTTTAAATACTCTTATTTAGTATTACTTAGAACAAACAGTGTTGTCTCTGTCCTTTATTCCCTTTGTTGCTGAAACTGAAAGGGATGTGGCCTGGGTATGCACACTTTACAAACTGGAGGAACTTTTTAGGGAAGCAGAATGCTGTTTCAAAGAAATGTATTTCTGCAACAAATAACTTTTTGCCATGTTCCATAAAATGATAAAAAATATGAACAAATTTCCATTCATTGCAAATTCTTCCCTTTCTAGGGTCTCATACACATCTACCATTATGGTTGTTAGATGTAAATAAATACAAATCTTCCTTAAAAGTGCATGCATTTTCTCTGCTGCATGTAGTCTTCAATGAAGTATCATGGTGTAACCTATTTTCATAAACATTTTACTCCTCTGGCCAATGGAAGTCAAAATTTAGAAAAGAAATAGCCTGTAATTATCTTCCTACTAATTCTCATTTCTCCTAAGTGGAAAAAAAAAAAACCAAAACAAAAAAATCCCAACAAAACTCCTCACATTTTAATGATTAAATGTCAGACTAAAAAAAGTGAGCAGTCAATCTTTATAAAATACAAACTAAACTGTATTTGACCAAGGGGGATTCCTATCAGATTGCACATGAAGCAACTTTCAAAGAAAACTCTAAATAACATGTGGCAAGTAGTTCTACACCCATAACAGCAACTGGGCATGGAATGAATGAACAAAGAAATTATTATGGGTGGAATCAAAATAACCACAAAACTAGGTAGTGCTGTAAGCAATGGAACTTTATGAATAACAGCATGGGCATTGCTAATGCTACAGCCTTTTTCCTCAGCATATCCATTATTTTGTAAGTTTTTGTTAAATAGTCCACCCATTTTCATGGATATTAGTGTCTTTGAGGTCTCTACTTCTCCATCAAATTTGTATGAAATTGTTCAACAGCTTCAAGAATTATTGTGGGGGACTGACAGCATGACCGCATCAACTTAAAAAACTTCTATTTCTTTACGAAAGAACTATAAAAATAGCAAATCTAGTCTATGTTAGGCTGGGAAATAGACAATACCACAGCAGGGCAGTTTCTGTAGCGAGGGCCATGCCAGGAAAACACAGGAATAAAGTTCATGTCTAGCAGTAAGAATTCTCAAGCTAGTACACTGTCATAACACAAAAAGGAGAGCAGATAAAAATATGCCCAGTACTGCACCAAATATTAAAAATAAGGTTAAAAAATTATAATTACATTATTGCAAACTTAAAGAAAAAGGAAATACCATATTTTAATGTACTGTAATTAGCTGTTGTTAGCAACTTTTGGCTAGTTCTGCTTGAAAAGCTTAACACAACAAAGAACTTGCTTCTTTGATTTCAAACTATAGCTTGGTATTGGTTCAGCAACAGAACATGATAGACCAAATTAATTTAACTGTAATACTTCAGAAAGCATTTTATTAAGGATGAATATAGGAAAATACTTCCAAGTGTTTTGAGCATATGGTCGTCAGCTTAGGTGTGGTTAATTCCCCTTTTAGTAATTCAGTCATGCTTTGAATACTCCAGTGCACTTCCCTCACCTCTTATTTATTCATTGGAAGAAAGGTTTTCAAAGAATGGCATGGTTTTGTTACAGGTCAACTAATATAATATAATATAATATAATACAATATAATATAATAATATTAATAGAATTTGTTTTCAGTTTGTTTCATTGATTTTGTTGTTCAGTATGAAATCAAGATTGGGCCACCACTGCCATGGAGGAGCTGCCACCCTGAAATATCTTATGCAGAATTACTGCTAAATGTATCCCAAGGATCAGGTTTGCAAGGGTGAGCAGCACTCCTTCATTCATTTGGCTCATCTTGTTCCATATACAGGCAGTCCCCCCATGCATGGATTGTTTGTTTTTTTCCTCCTTAAGTCAGTACCTATGATAAAAAAGTAGCAGAAGCTGCATCTCCATTTCATGCTCTTGTTGATAAAACTACTAAGGAAATCATTCATGCTGGACTAATGTAATGTATAAGTTAGTTATGTATCCTGACTTTCTCTTTTATTCTGTTGTACTTGACATGAAATTCATATCCACCTTATTTGGTTAATGAGTGGGTTTCTCCAGATATAAAGTTACAAATACACAAATTTACAGAATCCTCAATGGCATCACAAAAGGGATGTACAGCTTTGCTAATATAATTCTAAAGCAACTGAACACAAATTATGGTTTACACTTTCCTAAGGAGAATGGTTTCATATCCAAAATATTGTAGTAGAATTAAACTGTATGAGAAGCAGCACAACATCATTATAAGTGATAGAAAATACAATAATAAAAAGAAACACTGAAACCATGAATTAAATTTCACAGTTGCTACACATATTTAAGTAAATTACTGCAGTTTTCACCAAAGATTTTAAAACTGGAAATAAGGTTAAAAAAAAAGGAGGTGGAAGAAAAAAAAACAACCTACAGGAATCTCCAGCATTCAATTTAAACAGTTTCATATATTTTACTTGCTCAGTTACAGACAAAAATTTGGAATGAGATCGCATTCACCAAACTGCCCACTTAATGTAACAATATTGCGTTTCACTGATGAATCTGCCATCAATTAGAAGCTGTAAAAATTCATTAAACATACACTAATCATAGCTAGCACCGTCACATGACCTATGCATGTATTTCATGTATCACAACATGACAACACTGCACTTTTCTATTCCTGGTACCATCTTGTGGACTTACAATGTAGGTTTTCAGACAGAGAATCAAAAGGAAAAAATAGAAAGAAAAAGGAAAAAAGTAAAAAAAAAAGTAATAAAAAGGAAATTGCTGCAACAGAAACACTGAGATAAATATGCAACATCTGCCTGAGATACACAGGAGTTCAATACTTAGGCATATCTTTTCAAAAATATAACAAATAAACTGCTGAACTATGTGACCACATTTCCACCTTGATGTCCTAGTGACTACACAAAGTAGGCAAGCTTTGCTTTCATGTTTATGGCCTCCTAAGGAGCAACTCAATAGTATTACAACTCACTAATCCATAGTTGCCTTGTATTTGTTTTATCTGGGTTATATTCTTATAGATGGTATTAATATGAATAATATGCAAGAAAGAAACAGAAGAATATCAGTAATTTGTGACATCAGTGCATGCTGTTCTTCAACTGTTACACTTTAATTACTATATATATTATATCTATATTTCAAATCAAATGGAAAGGAATGAAGGCAGTCTGACCATCAGCCTCACTAACAGTGTGACAGAACACAAAGTTCAGCATAAGTTTTACTTATGGTCTTCACAGGGCTTTATAAATGGCTTCCTGATTTACTTCACAAATGACACAAGACACGTATTACACACCAACTCACCAGAGCTCTTCCAGCCTTTTGTCTTTCTTTCTTCTATTCTGACACCATTAACAAGTTCCATTCTGTCTTTTGTGGTACCTGAACCTCTTTTGTAATGTGTCCCTGTCCTGAATGACACCTTTTCTATTAGAGGGCTAACAGCTATTCACCTTTCTCTGCTGTATATACATATGATTCTTTTTATACTTCAGAATTATTAATTTCCATGTACATTTTCTCCTCACTCCTACTTCTTCCCGTTCCTTGGGATTAGAACCAACACAGAAAGATCCAGACAGCTGGGAGACTATATCTAGTGGTTCAGCACCACTATCTAGCATCATAAAATTTATTGTAACTTTTAATTGTCAATAATTATGACTTAACCCAATTACCACCACTGCAATCATCATTCCATACACGAATAGCTTATTGCAGAGATGATAAACTTTAGTCCATTTTTCTTACAACCCTATTTTACCTACTTATTAATCAAAATCAACCTAATGTTATCACATCAAATATAGATTACTCAGTCCACCCTAGAAAACTACCATTAATCTGGCTGATTTACAATGGGAAAATTACTGAAAAATTTGGATGGCAATAAACCTTATTCCATCACTGGAAGTGTTCAAGGCCAGGCAGGATGGGGCTTGAAGCAACCTGGTCTAGTGGAAGTTGTCCCTGCCCATGCAAGGGAGGATGGAACTGGATGATTTTCAATATCTCCTTTACTCCAAACTATTCTATGACTCTGTGATTTTATATAAATTTAACAAAACAAACCGCAGGTAAAATAAGTTATGAAGTAGCAAATATCAGACACTTCTGCTACATTTGAATTGTTTTGGGGTTTTCTTTTGAGGAAGGATGTTGTTTTTTGTTTGATGGCTTGATTTGTGCAAGGAAGAATAGGATACGGAGCCATGTGAAATCTTACATTTAGAGTAATTCCATCCTGCTATCACACTGCAATTCCAGTTAAGCAGAATAAATAAATGCTTTGAACTTTAACAAAATATTAAAAGTAAATAAATTTTCTTAAAATTTCAGTAGTAAATTTTGCCTTAAATACCAGCATACAAATACTTGTGGAAAAAGGAGTGAAAAACTCATAACATTTTCACCCTGCCTGTACACCATGTTTTTTTAAGACAATATTTTCCAGTTGTGACAAAGTAAATTTTAGAGGGAAAGTCACAGATTCATGGCTGTGCAGCTTCCAAAAACAGTTTTTGACCAAAGAGCAAAACAAGGGATAACAAACTATTCAAGTTGGATACAATTTGGAGATCAATGGATCCACAGTCCCTTTCTTCCCCGAAAGCAAAATCTGATCAGACTTAATTCCAATATTAAGTTACTGCAAGCTTTACCTACATCTGTTATTGGAATGCTCGTTAACTACGGTTGCCAATGAATGCACATTAATGTTATGGAGGGAAAACAACCAAGACTTCTCACTTCACGAGTTTTCAAATTGTACAACTACCCTTTTTTTAATGAAGATGGCTCTGCTAACTCACTTTGTTTCTCGATACAAATTGTGATGATTCTTTTCTATTTGTCCTGAGCTTCATTTCTGAAGGAACTTTAAGCTTCTCAAGAATTTTTTCTCCTGTAATTGTGAAGGAGTGGAGTTCTGAATTATTTTTATAAGAGGTCTTCCTTGTCCTTAACTCCAATTACGCAAATCTAATACTGCAAGCTCTATTACTTTCTTCTTCAAACAGATACAAAAGATAAACATTAATGTGCAATACTCCAGATTATTTACTAAATAAATACATGTTGTTTCCTCAACTCTGTGTTTTAGCTCCAAATGGCATCACACAGAATAAACTTGCAATATACAGTAATTTC
>VRYO01001878.1:1938879-2060521 GCA_009812075.1 Sialia sialis
ATCGTGAAATTACTGTATTTGGCAAATGTTTCTGGATACTACCTCCTCCAAAAGTTGACCTTAATTAATGCGTTCTTAATTGATTCTTTTAATTCATAACAGGTAAAAAGGAGATATGAAATAGCACAATATTCATGTCCCTCTGAAAAGTCTAGGAAACCTTTTGAGTTCCAGTATCTAGAGTGGAACAGGACAGACCAAATACATAAGTGCACCTGCCTTTTCCTCTTGTTTTTGCCTTCTTGTCACTATGGGATTTCAGGACAAAGAAAGTGATGCTTTATGAACCTTGTCAGCATTATGTTTCACTGCAGAAACTTTCAGGAACAGTGTCTGGAAAGAACAAACTCAATTTCCATACCCATGCCTCTGCAAACTCTTCATAAAAATACTACAAAAAACAAGTACAGTAATTTCACAATTATAAGCCGCACCTGATTATAAGCCGCACCTCCTGGTAGCCCACGAGATTTGTCCATATATAAGCTGTACCTGAATATAAGACACAGCTTTTTTTTTTTTTTTTTTTTAAAGCGAGGACCCATTTGTAACAAAGTAACAAATTAGTAACAGAATCACTGCCAGCTGGGTTTGGTGTCAGGTGCTCAAGTTGCAACAGTTTTCATAGACCAGAGAAGCCTTTAAAGGCAGCCCCAGGTTCCCTTCCCTGCCGGCTCTCACTTCTGGGTTGGCATTTCACTGGGATTTTTCCATAGATAAGCCGCACCTGAATATAAGCCGCACTACTGGGGTAGGCTGGATTCTTCAAGGAAAAAGGTGCATCTTATAATCGTGAAATTACTGTAATTTGTGACTGCTACCACACTTGTCCAGAACAGCATAGCATAGACTGGGTGAGGTCTTTTCCAGCCTTAGTGATCCTATGATTCTATAGGATAGCAGACCAGAGCACAGCATAGCCTATTTTCAGTTGGAAGGGGACCTACAGCTGTAACCCAGATGCCTGACCAATTCAGGGCTGCCCAAAAGTTTAAATGTTATTAAGGATAGTGTAAACACTGACAAGCCTGGGACATGCACCACGACTTTAGGAAGCCTGCTTCAGTGTTTGATCGACCTCTCCATAAAGGTTTCCAAATGTCCAGTCAGATACCTCAGGTACAGCCTTGAAGCATTCCCACAAGTCCTATCACTGGATCCAGGGAGAAATGATCAGCTGATTCATGTCTTCTTCCCCTCCTCAGAAAGCTGCACAGAGCAGGGAGGTCACCCCTCAGCCTCCTTTTCTCCAAACTTGATGAACGCCAAGTCTTTAGCCACTCCTCATGGGACATTTCCTCCAGCCTGTCCACCAGTTTTGTTGCCCTCCTCTGGATGCATTCGCAGACACCACATCCTATTAAACTGAACACAGTATTCAAGAGTGTTCCTGCACTTGCCAGTAATGAACTCTTTATCCCAACATCTAAAGCACCTATCAAACTATCAGATTATTCCAAAACTACATACTTCTATTATTTTTCATCCAAAATGGATTTCACACTTAAAATATGTATCACATTGAGCTATTTACTGACAACAGTAAACAACTTAATATATGGCCAAAAAATTGCAAACAGCAACAAATGAATTCTGCTTTAATGAGAATGTCCTGGAACACATGCCATGAATATTGATATGTACAGTTCTAAATATATATCACAAATTACCTTAATTGCTAATGAATTTCTTTATTACTTGATTTGCTAATCTGGTGAAAAATGTTGCACATATAGAGAAAGGAATGAAATCTCAAAAATGCTGCCTTGTATTTCACACAATTTCATCTGACCTTGAACAATGCTGGTGCAAAGAACCCAGACAAATTAGATTTTACATTTACAAGAATTCCACAGCGTGAACATATAAGAGTGCGAATGTCTCCTGACAATTTTTCCAGGTTGTTCTCAGAAACAGGTAAGAATTTCCTTGCTAAAACATCAATTGGCTCCCAATGGGAGTTACTTTAGGTAGGCCTGAGGAATAGGAAGCTTCAGAATTATGGCCTTTCCGTCACAGTACAGCAGCTCAAGAAAAAGGACAAGAGCAAGGGATTAAGGAAGCTTAGATATTGTTCACAATTCAAATTAATCTTTGAGTAGATGATGTGTTATAAGTGACAGATGAATAAGGGAGCAGAATTTTCAAGTAAATGTTGCTTCTGTCCCGCAGCAGGGAAGATTTGCTTAGCTGAAATGCAGTTTCCTCAGTGTCTGACTGATGCAAGGACAAACAACAAGGCATAAATTTAAGCTAAAAAGCTTACCTTTGTTAATAAAAGTTAAAGAAGAAATATAGTTTTGTTTTCTTACTTTTTATGCAGAGACCTGGCAAGTCAAAAGAGCAAATCAAGCATGTAAAACTTGCAGAAGAAAAACAGCATCAAATACCAGTGCTTGAGCACTCGTAGAAATCTTTCAGTCATTTCAAAAGCCCTTCTATCAATGGCAAGAAATCAGACAGACATGCTCAATGATTCTCATCTATATTAGACAAGGTTAATATGTTCAGAAAAGCCTAAGTAAACATGAAGCATCCTATATATAATTATCCTTTTACAATTAGTTATAAATTAGCATAACATTTTTTTAAAAAATTCATAGATATTATATTAGGAACAAGCTTTATCCTTTTCTCTGGAAGTGTATATAAATATCCTTGACACAATGAATGGAAAAAAAACACCTCAACACCCCCCCCCCACACTAAACAACAACCCAAATTAGGTAAGACTAACCATACCTATTTAAAAATGCAAAAACCTAATATGTGAATAGTGTAAACAGTAATGTCTATTGTATTTAGACGGCCTTTTTTCATACCATGTGTTGGTGTGTCAAAGCAAAAAACTGTTTTAATAAAGTTTTAATAAGTATAATTACTTACACAGATAAATTAAGCTGGTTAGGACTGACTTTTAAAACTAGTTGATTAGGTAGAGTAGTATAGCAATATTTTAAATTTTTTTTTACAAACAGGTTTAAAATATTTTAATAAATGCCTTTGTTACCAGATTTCTTATTCCTGAGATGTAAATAATAAGTCTGTAAAGCCCAGAGAATAACTACATGAGCCATTTTACAAGGAGGATATACTTTTCCTTCTTTTCTATGAATGCATAAAGCTCTCCTTCAAGCTCTTACTGAATCTATTGATCTGTGAAACACAGTGCACTCCAGGGAGGCAATTCACTTGACGTTATATATCAAATGATGAGATGAATAATGATCATACCATTTGGTAATTAAACATCTTACAAACCTTCTAACTGACTGAACGTCAGAAAGGTCAAATGAGATCAAACCCTTTTTTTTTGTTGTTTTTAATTTTTTTTGTATTTACAACACAGAAGTTATATTTAACAGCAACTATTACGTTACACAGCAAAACCAAATTATTTAACATGTTTTTCATTCTTATTAGGCAGTCTGAATACATAAGAGAAATATTTCTTTCATCTCACGGTCCTATTATAATCTACATTTTTAATCTTACTGAGAAGTAGCCACTCACCAGTATAGTGCAAATAACTAGCAAAGTTATTCGATTAAAGGAAATGAACAGCACATAGAGCAAATCTAAAATATATAGAAGCACTAAGAAATTAAAAAACCTCCTTGATAACTTCCTGTAAACTTATAGGAAATGGACCTATTTTTAGATACCAAGTCCATTTCAACAGTTTGAAGACACTAACAGTGCTTGTCAACTTACACATTAATTTGGACATTTTATCTATTATTATATGTTAATAACTTAAATGTCTGACACTAGAAATAAATCTAAAATATTTCATAATTACAAATATAATTTCATAAACAATTTTGTATTTTGCTGCAAATTTTTAAGTTGCAAAGGCAATCAAAAGATGCACAACAAAGATGGTTTTTACTACAGACTAACAAGTGAAAATCACTTGCCTCAATAGCTAATGCCTCTGACAAACATGGTTTCTAGAAAAGACGTCTATTCACATACATATTCAGCATGGCCTTATGGGTTACCATAAATCAAGACCTACATTGTCAGACAGAATAAATCCCTCCATCCTCATGCAAGCTATAACCAGCCTTTACAGCCCAAATCACATCCCAAATATTAAGGAATGTTTTAGGATTTTCCTTGAATTGCTTTTCTAGAAAATTAAGAAATCTTTATTAACTTAAGAAAATATTGAGCATCTTTCTCAAAAACAAATTGAGACAGATCCATTCAACTCTCACAAATACAAATATGTAATTGCACAAACAATCAATAAGTGAGATAACTAAACACACCCAGCAACAGGCTGCATGTATGTGGCAGTTCCGTCTCACAGAGGGGCAAACTAGCCACTCTCAAAAACCAGCAGCCTACTGAGGCCAATATCTCAGTGTTGCTCCATGTGCTTCTGCACATCTAGAGCTAATCTGGAAAGGAAAGGTCTCTGGACCTCGCTGAAGATGAGAAATGAAGACTATCTCTGAAGATGAAAGAGAGAGAGGATTTTTACAGGGCACCTAAAGAAGTAATGCAGCAAATGAATTTGGCCATTAAAGGATAGAGTTTTAGAGGAAAGTCCCACATCCATGCAGCAGACTGGCTGCTGCTATGGGACCTGAGAGGATGTGGGAACCTTCATAACACCAATTTCCAGCCACTCACAGCACTTTGTCTCTCTTTGTCTCCAAACTGGGAACACAGGTCAAGTTTGCATTAAATATTGGACAGGATATTCAAGTTCATAACACAATAACTTAAAAACACTGTCCTATCAAATACATTCAATCCATCCAATATATAACTTTTTCAGGCCTAATAAATAAATAAATAAATAAATAAATAAATTAAATACCTTTAATGAAAAATATTTCTGAATTGCAAAAATGAAATAATATAATTATAATTATTCAGATTTCGATTTCTAATAATGTCCAAGTGTAAAGTATTCAGAAAAATCTTCTAGAGACAGAGAAATATCAAATGCTCGTTTTTCTAAAAGCTCAGCATGCAAAAATTCAGTGGTAAAACATCACTTTACTGTAAGTAACCGGACTATTCCGTTATACTTCAAGGATAAGTAACTGTGGGACTTGCACAATAGAACAACTTCCCTTAGAAAAAACAAATAAGCAGGTGCTCATATCAAATTTTAGGGGAATATTACCCACGTGAATTAAGCACTGACCTGGGAAAAGATGTTCTGTGGAGGCTCAAGGGCTTCAACATATGCTCACTTAGCAAACAGCTGCAGCAGTTAGAGCTGCTCCTTCCCTCTCCTTCCTTTCCCCACTGTTCCTTAACCTTCCCAATGCCAGAGCTGCCTGCTGCCACTCCAGAGCTGGCAAAATGACCACACAAAATGACCACATGTGTAACTTTAATGCAGACCAAGGAGCATGGTTTAAACCCTTGTGGGTTGTCTATGGCATCAGCTGGGCATCCTTTCCACATAATTTAGTTTGCTTTTTGACAGAAAGAGAAGAGAAACAAGAAAGAATGCAAGCACAGGTTCTGGTGGAGGGCAATAAAGAATTTTGGAGAGAGCGAAAGGGTATCTAGAACTGAAGTTCATTAAATAAGCATGTGCTTCAGTTAAAAGGATTATCAATAATGGTGAGTCTAATACTTCTACACAGAAGTTGAAAAATTTACAAATGGAAATGCTTATGTTCCACTTTCTTTATAATACCACTGCTCAAAAAAGCAAATGTGAAATGATTCTGTCATAAGAGAAAAGTTTAAATATTTTTCCACTCATTCAGTAATTCAGTTCAACATTTTAGCCTTATTTTTAAAAATATAATAAATAATAATGCTGTCATTCATTTAGTCCACTTAACCAGCAGAGAGAGAAACTGGCCTGAGGCAAAACTTCAGCATCGATGTTTGTTTTGTTGGGTTGGGATTTTTTGTATTTTATGGGGTTTATTTTTTTGCTTGTTTGTATGTTTTTAAGAAGGACTCTTGGAAATAAAATTCCATTTAAGAAGAAGGTGAGGGATGATGATGCAAAGATACAAACCCCTGAATTTATCTTTTTTTTAAACAAGTAGCTACCATCAGATTTGAGAAAAAAATACATCTACCTAAAGCTAAAAGCCTTTGACTGGACTGAGTAGCAATTTCGTATATGACACAGTTGTAATTTTTTATTAAGTGATAAAAAAACAGAACTAGACTTGCATCATAATTGATACATCATGAAAATGTATCTTAGAACAAAGAGAAAACCCAGCAAAAAATGAATGGTGAATGGCCATGTGAATAAATTTTCATCTTGGAAAGAGGAAAGCTAAATATTCAGCAAGTTGATGGTAGCATGCAGATTATAAATACTTGTTTCAAATTAGCTGCAAAACATTTAAGACACGAGGTCACATGTCTTTGTCATAGCACACTATCCATCAGCTCTAATTTGAAGTGTTTAGTAAATAGCTTCACCCAAATAACATAGATGATATAAGGCTGCAAATTCAATTACAGACAGGAACTATGTATCTCAACAGATCTAAAACAATATTTAATTTAGTTTCTCCCTCAAGTATGAAAACATAGAGTTAAAATCTAGATTCTAGAATTAATTTTTTAATTTTACATACTGAGGTACCATGTCCCACACCTTTTTCTTGAGAAGTGACATATACGTGCAAACTATATCAAGAAGTTTGGACTTTGAAGCCTTCGATTACATGCCTGGTAGTTTTGGTTTTTTTGCAAAACCTTCACTGGATCTGTCATAAATAAATGAATTTATATATAGATGCTCAAATCAACGTGCTTAAGTTTGGATGGAGGACCAGAATCACCACATGAACCAAAACATAACCTGTTTGGCTTCCCTAGAATAGCTCAAGCTTGGGGAAATAAAAAGTTTCTTCAAAAATTAAATTGTGAACATCTGAAAAAAAAATGCAGTTAAGCATAGTTTTTCCCACGAAGTAACCAGTAAAAACCTGAATTTTATAGGCTGTGACTAACAATAATTACCACTAAATAGCTGTTTTACAGACTACATTCAAAATTATAAGGTCTATTTCATGAGGGACTGTCATCTCTGTCCAGTTCCTAGATGACAAAGGCCACAAAAAACCAAACCAAAACAAAACCAAAACAACAACAAAACAAAAAACTCCTATCGTTACCTCTTTCTTTCCTAGATCCCATAATGCATTTTCCAGAGAAGAGATCACTCCCTAAAACAGTTAACAAGCACCACTTACAAACACAAAATTCATTTAAAATCAGCTTTTTAGGAAGAATAACTCTCAAAGCAATCAAATAAACGTCTATTCCATTTTCAAAATCCCATTTATTTTCAGGAATGACATGTGATGCTATTTCTTCCATATGCAGTTGCTTGTACTGAATTGCTTTCTTTATCACCTACATTCTTTTTTGTTTTTTATAATAAGGATTTAAAATAGCTAGTTCATAACATTTATCATGGAATGATTTCTGGATAAGGTAACTTCAAAAGCATGCCAAAAATTCAGATAATTTTTTACTGTGTTGCTGAAGAACATAAATAATAATAACATGGAAATCAGAATTACTTTGGATACAGTCAAATAAGAGACCATGCTGAGAAAAACAGCACAAATAAGTTGTTCTGAGCAATATGGGAAACCACATTTTATTTTCTCAACTTTCAGAGAAATCCTAAGTAAACTAGTGTTGAGGCTTCTTTTTCTCTTGATAAAAGCAGATTTTATTCTGTCTAAATCAATCTATGTTGGAGCATTCATGGGCTTCAGCATTTTCTCCCAAAGATTGTGCTAACGGCATAATGGCTTTACAATTCAAGTAGAAAAACCTATGAGAGAGAGAAAATGCTACATAACAAGGAAATGAGCAGGGATTCTGTGTTGGACCTCCTACTCACAGAAAAAAAACCCAAAGAAATCATATGTATATAATTAAAAGCAACTACAGTAATTTCACAATTCTAAGCCGCACCTTTTTCATTGAAGAATCCAGCCTACCCCAGTAGTGCGGCTTATATTCAGGTGCGGCTTATCTATGGACAAATCCCAGTGAAATGCCAACCCGGAAGTGAGAGCCGGCCAGGGCCGGCACCTGGGGCTGCCTTTAAAGGCTTGGCTGGTCTATGAAAACTGTTGCAACTTGAGCACCTGACACCAAACCCATCTGGTAGCGATTCTGTTACTAAATTGTTACTTTGTTACACATGGATCCTCACTTGAAAAAAAAAAAAAAAAAAGTGCCGCTTATATTCAGGTGCGGCTTATAAATGGACAGATGCCAGTGTCCACCCAGCTACTGGGAGGTGCGGCTTATAATCAAGTGTGGCTTATAATTGTGAAATTACTGTAAATTGATTTTTTCTGTTCCGTCCTAATGACAAGACTTTCCAAGAACTTCAGATACAGAAAATAAAAGATTGGAAACAGGGATTTTTGGAAAGGTTGTCCCAAGGAAAGACAAAGCTGTTGATGACCCTTTTATCCTACTGAATGAACAGAAAGAGTACCATAGGGTAAATGCTGAAATTCTAAGTCTGGAACTGCTTTGAGAGCAATGAGAGTTTGGCCACATACAGTCTCCAGCATGGCAACTGATCTGGGGACAGTGCTCTGCCTTATAAGCACAATAGAACAATTTTTGCTCTTAGAAATACAAACGGGATGGGGAAAAAATAAGAGTATCATTCATGTGTCTTAGGTTTATTCACAGTCTTATTGAAAATATGATTTTGACCAAAACCATCCCTGCCTCTGCATATATCAGCACAATCAGCTGTGTATTCTGGCTAACACTAAACCTGGAAATCTATCCTTACTATGTTTTTTCAGTCTGTCAACTCACTCCTGCAGGTAATTTTCAAATAGCTCATACATCATTTATTTTTTACCCAATATTCATGAAATCTCACTTAGCATCCCATCCAAATGTACAAATAGCGAAATCTTTTACAATCAATTTCTTAACTTTAAAAAATGAAATAAAATTGATGCATAACATCTCTCTCCTCTCCACCCAAAAAAAAGCAGATTTTGTTTAACCATAAGGAAAATAGAAAAATTAGTATTGGATATTTAAATGACTGTGTTTTCAAGTGGTAAACCCAGGCTGCATCTGCCAACTTTCTTGATTTAATTTATTTTATATTTATTTCCTTTACTAACTCCTAGTTTGACATAATTTATTATTCTAAACTAAAATACAAGTGTGTCTTGTTTTCTTGAAGAAGTGGTCCAACTAGTAAGAAGGCATTCACTAGAGTGACTAAAAAGACCAACACTCATTTTTATTCAGATAAAAAAATTAGAGTCATCTGTCATCTATTGTGTCTTTAGTCAGATATAACTATGTATTATCTTATTTCTGAAAATAGCACAGACATACTACACTGCTTATCTACAAAAATCCTTTATAAAATGAAAATGTTGTGAAGAATATTTGTGACTTGCTGACCATTATTCTGAACAGTTTGTCACAATAACTTTAGTACCTCATAGATTTTGTGTATTGTATTGCTATACTTTTAGAAATGTTAGGGCCTTTTTTAGCAACTTTATCTGTATATTCAAAATTATGTCACTTAATGATTATTAAAAACTTATAAAAGTAGCAATCTATTTTGCATTTCACAGAATTATTTTCTCAAATACTAAACTCACCCTTAGCTGATTTTTTTTTAAATTAAATTTTAAGAGACTGGCTATCCATCACTAGTCTCTTAAAGACTCAGAAGCAATAAGAAAATAAAATCAGTATATCCATTACTTTTATATTAGAAATAATCCCACTGTTTGAGAGAAGTAACAATTTAAATACCAATGGAAATTATATTTTCAACAATTTTAATTTTAGCAAAAGCCATTAACAGTGTAACAGCAAGCCAGTAGACACCTTTTCCTGGTATATTGTGCATAAAAAGTATTCCCATCTGTTTCAATGCTCTGTCTTTTTCATGGGCTTAAACCTGTCAAATTATTCCATTTGATTTCAGAGAATTCTCATATGGCAATCTATTTTATTTACTTTATCTTCAATAAAATGGTTGAGTGAGCATTAGCAACTATGAGACACAAGTTTCAATCAGTCCTCTGGCAAAGGCGTCAATCTACATTAGACCTCCAACGCTGTGAGCTGCAGCCAGCAAGCTGGAGTGAGACAGGGCAGCAGTGAATGAGTGAGCAAGACCTAATAAAGCAGCAGTGAAGAGAGAGAAAATTCCCTCCAGACACTACCGTACACCGCTTATATAATGTGTGTGCCTAGTTCAACACACCAGTACCTCCTTAATAAAGCTGACAGCTAAAAAGGAGATTCAGACTCCAACTTCATTTTACATGACAACTACAGTAATGGCCCTCTGTTCTTAAGCAGGCCACGTTTAGAAATCTGAACTCAGTTCAGTTAAAAATTAAGAGTTCTCACCTCTCTCATTCATGTCACATAGGGAAAAGAATCATAAAATTATTAAGATGCACACCATTTTCTCCTCATTTCATACAGCTGAAAAATCCCATCACATTTCAACTAGCTTTTCCTTAAAATTTCTGTGCTAGAAACCACCAAAAAAATCAGGGTATTTAAAGCAATAATTCATTTTCCAAAACAGTATCATTAACGACTAATTCCAACAAATGTGGAGCAGCACTCCTGGATGTCACAAAAATACCTCCCAAAGCACAAACTTTGTAATAACTGATGCAAGTTCATATTTGATATGGGCTGTTAAAAGCAGATTATTGCAACACTGCTCTTCCCAGCAAATCAGACCATTAAGACTGTACTTACTGTTTAGCTGAATTGAAAAGCTGGCAAGTTTAAATCCATAGTTTGACATTATGTATAATCATAGCAAAAATTTTCTGCCTCATATTTCCAGGTCACAAATTCAGTCCAATCAATGTACACTACTTTTGGACAAAAGTTGACTTCAAGAAGTGACCCCCAATCACCAGTTTATAGCTATTCAAAACCACCCTGGAAAGATAATTCAAAATTCTACAGTAAATAGGGTCTCTGTACTAATACAATTCCATTAAAGTATGAAGTACTGTTTATGTTTCAGATTCGTCCTGTTAGAAACTATATTAAAGACAAAGCCCATCAAACCCCATCTAATTACTTCTTGCAAATCAGATACAATCTTTTTCTTCCACCATTAGGTTGTATATCCTCCTTTACTCACTCACAGGAGTATTAAAACTCCTTTGTCTTCGGACCAGACGCATGAAAGGGTTAAACTTCTTTGTGGACAAAGTTAAAGGCAATTATTATGCACCTAGTGGAAACCATAATATCTTACACATGTTGGTCATCAACATGGTCACCAGCAGTAAGTCCTTATAGAACTCCTGAGAGAATTTCACTTCAGATGCAAGATACCTACATGAGATATTCTTCTGTACTAATCTTACAGTATAATTATGTTTGCCCTCTACAAAATAAACATAATATATAATAGTATGCAAAATGTATGCATTTACATGTATATGAGCTGTGATGTTTCAAGTTTTTGTTTCCTGTAGTACCAGAAAGAAACAGGAGTGAGCATGTGTCCTTTCCTCCAAACTGACAACACAGAAACGCTAGACCAACTTAATAATCATTAACACCAGGATTTATTTAGGTTTTTTTTCAAAGACTACGTAACTCAGAAAACATAGATGTAAACGTATCACTAACAGCCTCAAAACTATCTATTTAAGTCGTAAGTCAGAAAATAGAACATTTTTTCTCTGTTTTCACATTTCTCTGAGCTCTATCTCAGTTTTTCTAAAACTTACTCCTAAAAAGTTGTGTTCTATTGAGAGAACAAAAGCCAAACAGATTTTTTGTCTCTGTTGATTAAAAACATATTCATAACTGCAATTTTATTTTTATGCATGTCTATCACTACATTTATGACTGAATATCAGTTTTCAATCAGTGCAAACACATCATATCCTGCCATAAAAGAACCCAATAATTTTGAATACCATGTAGAAGAACTAGCATTCAGAATTTACTACTGTTTCCTCATTGACTGCAAAAACATTCCTTCTCCTCTTTCACATACTGCAAGAAATAGAGAGCAATGCTGAAAAGGCCAGAATGATTTTGGCTTCCTTTATAGAAAGCATTCTTATAAACTATGTTTAACTTTAAGTTATGGAAGAAAATAATGGAGGAAGCAGAATAGCAGTTACTTTCTTTCAAATGCTTTAAGTTTCAGACATATTGGAATTCAATAAAAATTATACTGCCAAAATATTATAGATGCACAAGTCAGTTACACTGCATTTTGGACATTAATAGTAAACTTCCAAAAAACCAAAACAAATCCTCTAAAGACTAACAGACTCTTTCTGACTCAACTGATTTCTGTTACTTCAGTTTCTATCAAGCTCCAGTTTCTATCAGTTTTCCAAAATACTGACACTATCAAAAACTACCTACGATAACTACATACAAGTTACACAATTCAGACAGGTACAAATATGAGACAGAAATCCAGTATTTCCATTGCTACATAGAAAGCAAGGAATCTGATATTTCTTACTGGTTTTTCTACTGAAGAATGAAAGAAAAAAAACCCGTGCTTTGTAAATAAATATACTACTACCTATAACATATAGTCATATGAAGGTTTGCATATGATACCAGTAATATTTACAGTCTCCCTGTGTAGTGCTGTAAATCTTTTGACTTACAACACTGCTACACCTAACCTTTCTTCTTTTCCTGGCTTCACCATATTCTTACCGTAGCCTTCCAGCCAGTGCCTTAACTCCTTGGAAAAAGGTTAAGTTAAATCAGAATAAAGGAATTTTCCTCTCTTATTACCCAGAAAAGACACAGTGAAACACATACCAGAACAGTCTTCTTTTGCACTACTTAGAACTAGGTTAAGAAGGGTTGTTCTTCCTCATAGAGGGTAAAACTTTAAGAAACTTCTTATAAACAGTGTCAGGACTGATTACTGTCATCATAATTAACTCCTGTAGAACAGCTTATTTTTCTTTCTTTCCAGAGGCATCAATACATTAAGATGGATACACCAATATTATGTCGTATATAAGTATATTAGAATATCTCACAATACCTTAGCAGTTACTACACATGGAATATTATTTGTATTTCATATTTGTTTACACTTCCTCGTGTACACAGAAGCAATTTGTCCTGGCTCCTATCATGGTAAATTTGTTGCACCCTGTTGAAATCTGTATCTTAAACATTTAGTATCAAGTCCAATTGACCATATTTTGAAATTTATAGGTTAAAATATTGTCTAAAAAACTTAAATTTTAAAAGTTCTGGAAATATTCTCAAAAAATTGTATACCTCTGTAGGAAATTTTGAATATGAACAACTGCAACACTCAACATACAGATTAATTTTTTGTTGCAATAGCAATTATGAAAAATCAAAAATAAATGTGATTGCCTTGGTAAGTTCTCCTCTTGCACTAATTCCTTTGTGATCCCCTTTTCCAGATCTGTCTAGGCTAAAAAGACCTGATAGCCACTTGTACACAATTCCCTGAAGAAAGCTGTGAAGGTCTGGAGCAAAACAAGGTATTCAGTGCAGATGTTCATGCCAAGGCCCAGTGGCACTGCAGCCACTGACAGTGTGGTGTCCCAGGCAAGTTCAGCCTGTTAACACACAAAGCAGTTGAAACAAGGTTGGGACTCATGGTCCTTGACATCATGGACTTCCTGGTTACCAGAGAAATAAAGATCATCCTGGTTTCAAGGAAATATGAATCCAAACTCAGGGATTCTTCACTATTTAATATAGTGTATTTGCCCTTCAAAAATTTATTTTTTTACAAGAAATACAATCTAAAAAAATTTTCAAAACAAATAAACCTAATTATCATACTCCTAACACAGCTGATGTAATGAAACTATACAGCATCAGTTAACTCCAGAGTTTCAGACACCTTGGTGACAGAACCATGGTTTTATTTTCATGACAGAAGCTGAAAAAGCATGTAGGGAAATTCTAAATGAATCAGATATTCTCTGCTATAGAATCATAACACTAGTCACACATCTCAGTGAATCAGGGAAAATAAAGAGAGCAGCTATTTGAATTTGGGTTGGTAAGAAAAAACAGCAATTCCAGAACAAAGAAAGTTGCAAAAAAATATCCTCTTTGATTTGTGATGATTGACCTGTACTCACCTGCTTCTTCTAAGCCTCAAAAAGACCTTTTAACTTCAGCCTTGAACTGAAGTGATGTCCAAGATCAATTCTAGTACCACCATCCTGACAAAACAAAGAAAAATGTTTATAGCTATTTAGAATCATTTAACAAAAGCAACATAGAATCTGGCCTTAGCACTCCCTCCAATTTGTGCTCTTAACAAATTGTAAGCTAAAATGTAGTCCACAAAGAAATATAATTGTTCACCAAGTTTCTTCCTTGCTGTAGAGTGACAGCTAAGGCATCACTCAAATTCTAGTCTTGTATTTTTACTCTATTTTTATTATTATAGTACCCATGGGCAAACAAAAGGAAGGCTTCCCTGAAGTAGTTTGCTTCAGACAGAAAACTGCGCGCAGATCGCTACCAGTAAGTTCACAGGGTCATCTGAAGGAAGGGACAGAAGCTGGGAGACAGCATGCCAATAAAATTTAAATCTATATGTATCTTAGAAAGGACAAAAGGACAAGCAAAAAGAAGAGAAAAAAATAACAGTTTTGAAGCTGAGACTGGAAGATTGCAATGAAGAGAGAAGGCTGGACAAGGCAGAAGAAATAAAGAACATGTAGATGTGTAGAACATTTAGATTGCATCTATACCTGAGCACATTTCTCTTTCCTGACATCAACTGGCCAAGATAATCCTCCATCTATGTAGGATGTAGGAAAATTCTGTATCTATGTAGCATAGTCACATATGCTCCAAAAACAGGGGTTGTGTAAAATTTGTCTAATGGAGCTGATCAAATAAATGTCTGAGAAAATTCTGGAACAATGTTAGTTTGCAAAGACATTAATTTTGGCAGAAACACGGAAATATTTCCAGGCATTGTTTAATTTACTAATATAGACATGGAATTAATGCCTGAAACTCTGCTATCTCTGAAGTAGATCGTACCAGCCTCTCGATGGTGCCTCTTGGCAATTCTCCCTTGCTGACAAGGTCAGACAGAAGCAGGCTGAAGAGTAAAATGAATGTAGAATTTTATAAAGAAAAGACTGCTTTCCCGCAGTTTAAGAAAAAAAAAATCTGTGTTCCAACTGGCATTATTAATACACACTTTGTTACAAGATGTTTGGACATTTAAAAGAGCTGCAGTTTTAACTTCTTCCTTTGTTTGTAGAGTGTAACAAAACCTGCTGGGAAGGTCGAAGTTCCTAGAAAACTGAAAGCTACCTGGCAGCCTCTGTAGTAGAGCAAGTGAAGAAGGGAGAGCAAAGAATGACAGGCTGGAGGAATAAACACTACATGAAACCCCTGCACAGTAGGACAGCACTGGGAAATGAGAAGGGTATCTTATGAGCTTAATACAAAGCAAAAAAAAGAGAAGGAAATGTTAAAAACAGGTAAGGATCCTAAGGCAAATACGAGGAGGTGAAGGTGGGTGGCAATTCTTAAAAGTCTTCAGAAAGTAAAATATGTGTCAATGAAACTTTGCTTGATGGTCATGTGGTCATCCTGGATCCACAATGTAAATGTCCAACCAACTGAGTGAAAAGCATTCATCTCACTGACCTATTTCCCATTGAAAGGTTGCAGTTTTGCCTCTAAATAGCTATGCCCCTAAAGTCTTTGAAGTTTCTTGTGCACCTTGATTCTAGTCAGAAATACACATTACAGTTACTTCTTCAACACTACGTCTTGTTGACAGATAAAATGTAAGCTCAAATGTGAATATTCTGCATTTCTCTTTTTTCCTATACTTCATTACACCAAAATACTTTCAAATCATTGGTTTTCTTAGCTTGGAGTATATTAAACATCACATATTGCTTCACCTCAGAAATAAAGCCAGGACAATCACAGTTAATATATATTAAATCTTATATCAGAACAAGACCCATTTGGTTGAGATACAGTCTTTTCAGTATTTTTTGGTAATTAGTCTTATTATGAAAACAACCACAATCATTAATCACAATGATTATAATTTTATCTTTGGTCTATTTCTGGATCTCCATATTTCTTCAGAAATCAATAATAAATATTTAAAGTGGTGAGGATGGCACAAAGTAGGTGTGACAGATATGTCACAGAGAGATAGCAGCTCTTAACTACCAATTCTCTTTTTAACAGTGCAAATTTTCATCTTTAGAATCTTATCTGTTCACTTCTGTTTGATTTATGCTACACTTCAGTGTGGTTTTCCTGACAAAGTTAGCTGACTCCTAAAAAATAGTATTACTTCTGTTGTAAATATTGATTTGTTTTGATTTTTGTTAGCATAGTAAAAAACTGGATCTGAATCATTCCAGTTATTCCAGTTTAACACCAGCATTTCTCTACCTTCCACCTGAGCTAGCAGATTCCATCCCTTGGACCCCAGCAAGTAGAGCTTTAATTGTTTGCCTACGCCCTACTAACAATGCTTACTGAGATAAGTTTCCATCCTTCAATATCTAACAATTCCATCTGAATTTTAAAAATTTACGAATTCACAGACCTTGTTAACCGAATATTTAAAAGTATCCTGACAGAATGTTAATTGTCACAGTTGTGTCGAAATCCCTAGAATATTTAATTCAAAATGAAAGTCAAGTTAATTCCTGGATGAAGAATTAGAAACTTGACTTTAATAAATATAATGCCCATGTGCTTGCTAAAGAGACTGTCTAGTATTTTAAAGACATAAACGTTCACTGGTATCTATAGCTTCCAACTTTCCATGATATAGGACACACACAATTTAGAAAAAAATCTTAATTCATAATAGGACTTCTGAGCAAGTCTTAAATTGCATTCTGTCAATGGGATGTCCTGAATTTTATTTGAAAATGCATCACTTACATACAATCTACAATGTATATCTTCTTAAAGTGCAAATTTACGTAAAATTTAGACTATATATTTTTAATTTTGTCTAAAATACTTCAATGCATTAATTTACACCACATAAGTATTATTTTTGAAGAATATTATACAAATCGCAGAACTGCCAACAGTAAAACCCCTTTCTTCCTGATTCCAGAATTCACATTTCCATGATAGAAAGATATTCAGAAGCTCATAACCAGACAAGCATTACTGAATGCCATTATAATTAACAAGAATATGCAAAATGAATTAGTAGTTATGTTTATAATCAGTCCAAAGTTTAGTGAAACAATTAAAAGACCTTCATACTACCATGATCTCATCAGCTAATTTTTAAATACTATTTTACATTACTACTTAGACAAATAAACGCTGGATTACATTATCAGTGGGTCCAAATGAAAGTTTTGTGGTGGTGGGAGAAGCATGAATTTTTTCATGTGGCACAGAGAAAATACTGAATTCCTACATGATCCTTAAGCTGTCAAGCTTCCCCAACTACTATTTTCCAAATTTTTCAATGTTATGTATCTATAAAGGTGCACATTATATTCTATACCACAAAAACTATTAGGGAATTTTTACAACATGGAATTACCTACACAAAACACCCATACTCCATTAATCCATAAAACATATGATTGTGCAAAGAAGTAAGCCAAAGATATTATTAAAATTTACAAAAAATCATTAAAAATTTAATATTAAACACCCTGGAAATTGCCCAGTGACAGAGAAATATCCACATGGACTAAATGCCTCATCTATTTCCAGTATGTTCAGGTTACATATAACTCCTCTTGAGGAAGAGGGGCTGGTGGGAGGATGTTGTTCCATTTAGGTGTCTACTTGTCCTAAAGATTAATAGGACACCAATTACCTTTATCCTACCAGCTCATGCTGGAAAAAATGGAAACACTACCAATGAACGGGAAGCCTGGAGTCATGGAAAAATCATCCCCGTCTTTTCTTCCAAAATATCCACAGCAACATCATCTGAATAGTTGGATATACAGACTAAATCATCCCTGAAGCAGGTCTAACTTGTTTGACTTACCCCTACATAACAGATAACCTGTGTTGACACTAATCTTATAAGTATGCGTGATACCAATATTGTATTTATAGAGATTTCTATCCAGCATGCACAGATACCATACCTGACTTTATCCTCAGGCATTTCTTTCTTCTGAAAACATATAATTCATTCTAAATCAACTCAGAGAAAATCTATTTTCCATCTGTTGAATTTTCTTAATAATAAACTGCAACATTCTACACTAATTGGGGGGAAAGAATATAAACAAAAAATGAAAGCAATTAACTGTTCCTAAATAGTTTGTTCTACAAAAATTCAAACACAACAGCACTGCAGTCTTGTGAATTACTTCCAGATTATGATGTGTTCCTCCCTTTTTCTCCTGAGATGTGTTTAGAAGGTATTCAGAAATACTATCAGATAAGAATGTAGAACAACTTTAGAAAGTAGCATCTCATAAGCACACATATATAGTGATCATCCTGAGTTGTCTGACATACCTAGTTTGTTCCTGTAAGGAGACATATGTATAGATTTATAATCTAGTAACACATAAAGTCGAAATGCACCTGACCCTTCTGCCATGATGCACCATATCACAGACTCTCCCATTCACAGAGTGGTTGACAAGTAGCAACTGGCATGAAGCATCTGAATTTAGACTGGGTCACTTAGTACATTAGACAGATGCATCTCCAATACTTTCAAAAAAGATTATTCCACAACCTGGTTTCCCTAGGCAACAATTTTTGTGGCATAAATATCCTCCTACTGAAAAATCTATCTCCTTATATTGAATCTAAACCTTCACACATGAATCCCATGCAATCCAACTGTTTCTTGACATAAAGGGCAACCCTCATATCCCTTTTCTGCCTGAGTCCTTTACAGAGCTTGCATCCACCCATCCATCACTGAATTCCAATTTTCTAGTTGTTCTGCCACTTGGCAGTCTATTCCAATAATACCATCCTTCTGGATCTGCATCTGGAACTCTAACTCCGCTTATTTCATTTCCCACCAACAAGAATCTCATTGAAATATACTGAAAGTTCCACAAGACCAACAACAAAACATAGAAAATTAGAGTCACACAACTTTCAGAGAGAAAAAGAAACACAAACTGTGTGAAATCCACACCTACAAACAACACAGAAAACCTAAGACACACACACACTCCTTGAGCTCCTAAAGACCAAAAGAAAGCAGACCAACAAAAATTATGATAACTAAGCCAAACTAATTGTGAAAAAAAAAATGAAGAGAAAAAAAAAAAACAAGCACAAAATAAGCAAACAAAAAGAGGTTGCAAGATAATCTACCTGCGCAGCCTCAATCGCCTGCCAAAAATGTCACCATACAATGAAGACAAGAAATTGTCCCACCAATTGCCGTCATCTCCATTAACTGAATGTTTGCAGCATCGCAAAGTAGGCGTTTTCTACTCAGCTGAACAGCAGGTATCTCACTCATCAGCACAGAGCTTCCTTGGGGCTTCTATAGCCCTAAACATCCTCAGTTTGGGCACCTCAAGAATTACTTACATTGTTGAGGAGGTTGGTTCAATACCGACATGACCACCACAGTTAGTTAGAGATAATTGTCACAAACAAAATGTCCATAAGATGAATGGATCCTTGCACAGATCCCTATCCTAAACCCAAAATTTGACATGACTTCATTAAATGTGTCTTTTGCAAAGATAAATAGAACAGAATTATGTCCTTGATTTCTTTGCAGAGACCCTACCTGGTGACCTAAGTGATAGGTCTCTCAAGAGGATGCTGATCACTTATCTCTATTGTTGCTTCTTGATTTTTATTCTACATTGGTCTGTGGAAAGAAAATTCTTACACATAGGTCAGTCCTCCCTACAGGCACAGCAAGTCTTCAACTATGCGGTATTTTGATAGAGACCAGTTCAGATTACTGAGCAAGCTCAAGGATTTCTTTTTGGTTTTTTCCCACTCATTAGAGAATGACTGTTCATGGTTACCATATCCATCTGGCAGCTAAACAACCCAGAGATCCCCTTTCAGCAATGGCCAAGGTAGATGACATCAAGAAAAACATAGGATATAAATGTAACCCATGCTCTGGATCAACCCCTAAAGATGCCTAAGAAACAGAACACCCTCCTAACATGGAAAAATGTCCCTCTAAGGATGGCAAAAAAATATTATGGCTGTTGGATATTTCTGCCTGTCTTGTACAAGCACATGACATATCAGGGTATGACTCAAAGTAAATTTCTAGCCACAGTCAATAACTGCTTTGATGTAGATTGGAATCTATGCCCTTGAAGGGGCAACAAAAGCCAAAAAAACTCTACCACCATTTCAAAGAGGGTCACTGAATAAAAATGAGTAAGCTTGTTACAAGGAAGAAAAAAGAATCAGCTACAAAAGTCACATTTTTACAGGTGGCACAGAGACTGATTAAAGACACCTTTTGCAAGCTCAAAAAATGCATACGACCTATCAAGAATGACTGAGGAAATCCAGAGAAGGGAGCTGTCATGAACAAATGGGATGAAAGAGGCTATTAGAAAGAAAAAGGCATCCTTGTAAAAGCTTCAAGTTGTGCCCAAGTAAGGAAAACAGAAAGGATTGCAATCTTCAGAAGGCTTAAACACATAACATAGTCCAGGGTGAGGCTTGCAGGGACCAACAGATCCCTAGAGGCTGGTGCCAGAAGCTGTGGGGCTGTCAGTGGTCAGAGCAGGACCTTGCTGCCCCTGGCCAGGGAGAACAGCAGCCCTAGGGCTAGCCCTAGCCCAAGCACCCAGCCCCCAGTGCAGACCCGCCAAGGCTGCGGCCAGAACCAGGCTGAGAGAGCAGCCTCCCATGGCAGCCATCCTGGGGCTTCTGCAGAGGCTGCCAGAAAACAGGGGCCACTGAAAAACTGGGCTTTTATCCACACCAGAGGAGACTGGAGAAGCATCCAGGCCAGGAATCCTCCTCAGAGAAATACAGGAGAGGATCTGTCTTAAACTGAAGTGCCATTAGAGAACATGTGAAATAAAGGCAAAGAGAGCTCTAAAAAATTATTAGACTAGAGTGTATCCCATCAACAATTCTAAAGGGACTTGAGTATGAAACAACTGAATTTACAATAGAAAAACGTCTGCTTCAAATTGTCTTAAAATCAAAGGAAGGTGGCAAATAAGAAATCAATCCTAAAAAATCTACAGAAGGTCCAGAAAGCTATAGAGCACTACAAATGGAATGCACACTTGCGACAGGTTACAATAAAGTTTATGTGTATATCAATATAAATGGCATGTAGTTTAGGAGGCAACATTCCAGTATGGAAATGAAAGACACACTTTGGATTATCTCAGGGGTTTTTGAGAAGTCACTGAGAATATGGACAAATGAGATCTACTTGTAAGTCAAGTATTTCAAAAAATCGTTTTACAAGCTCTCTTACCCGAACTCCCTAAAAGAAGCAGCATGGGACGAAAAAAACAAACAAAACAAACAACAAAACAAAACAAGACGAAAACAAAAAACAAAACACAAAAAAACAAAAAAGCAAACAAAAAACAAACAAAACAAAAAACCACCATCATCAACAACAAAAAAAGCCAACAACAACAAAAAGAAAAAAAACAAACCCAAAGAAATTTAAAAGAGAGAATATTAGGAATAAGAAGAAATGACATTTTGCAGTATAATCCAGAAGGATATCACAGAATCAATAAAGTCAGAAAAGATCTCCAAGATCATGAAGTCCAACTTCTGTCCAAACATTACTGTGCCAACTAAATCACTGTGCCAACTACACCACAGCACCAAGTGCTATGTCCAGTCATTTCCTGAACACCTCCAGGGATGGCAGCTCCATCACTTCCCTAGACAGCTCATTACAAATCTTGGACCATGCTTTCCATGAAAAAATTCCTCCTGACATCCAACCTGAATCACCCTGGTGCAGCTTGAGGCAATTTCCTTCAGTCCTGTTGCTGGCCATAATCTCCTTTCAGGCAGCTGCTAGGATGTCAGGAATAAGTTGCCCAGGAAGGTGCTTGACTCATTGTACCTGAAGAGACATTTGGGTCTGATGCTGGGTGATTTGGTTTAGTGGTTAAGGGGTTACAGCGGTAGAGCTGAATGGTAGTTAGACTGGACAATCTTAAAGATATCTTCCACACATTCGATGCTTGTATGAAATTTGTATTCAGCTTTTGAAAATACAATGCATGCAGAATCCAAATGCTGCCTCCAACTTTTGGAAACTGCCTCACATACCTGCAGAACTTCAACACAATTCTTCACACTCAGTAGGATTCTGTAGGTGATCCCGCACTAAATACATAGGAATCTTTAACCATTACTTTTAAATTATCTTTTGGACAATACTGTTACAGAAGCAAACACCTTACCCTAGTGGTTTTAACCAAATGATAAAATCCAAAGAAAGAAGTAGGAATCATTCCGTTTTCCTAAGATAATAAGGTGTGTTTGTTCATAAAGAAGCAGAGCTGCAGAGGGACTTTTCACAAGGGTATGTAGTGAGAGGTCAAGAGGCAATGGCTTGAAACTGAAGCAAATTTGAATTTGTAAAATTCTTTACTGCAAGAGGAGTGAGACACTGGATCTGATTGCCCAGAGACTTTGTGGCTGCCCTGACTGAGAAATATTCAAAGCCAGGTCTGATGGTACTTCAAGGAACTTGGTCTAGTGATAGGTATCATTTTCAAAGGAACTAGAGGACCCTCCCATCCAACCCAAACCATTCTAAAATTCTTTGAAGAGTCTATGAATTAGTTCAATCCCTTTAACATATTGAAATAACCCACCACTTTTCTAACAAATTAAAGGTTCTGGTTAATTTAAGCATTTATACTAGTTCTCATTTCTGCATCAACTTTCATAATAAATGACAAAATTCTCATTACAACCTCCTGCACTGTATGATGTACATGTTGCTCATGAAACATAAAATATCCATCTGACACATACAAATCAAAACATAATGGGAATGTAGATAGCTTTTATATTTTAAAAGCAGTAAATTATCTTGGACATTTATTGTTTTTATGCTTATCTTGTGACTTTATTCAGCCCATCAATTTCACATGAATAAAATTACCCTCTTATAAACAGCTTCAGGCATACAAATTCAATATAAAATAAATACAGTAAAATATTGATAAGCTAAACAATGTAGTTTTGCTTTTCAAAATATTAACATTTATTTTCTTTTAAAGAGGGTTGATTGAAATGCATAGGGTAAGAGAGTCCTGGCAGATTAGAACTTTTCTTCAAAAAATACCACGTGATTACTTTTGCCAGGAACGTCAATTGCTTTGGCTAATGCAGAGCCAACACATTTTAATTTATGACAATTGACTTTATAGTATCCTGTAGAAATTTCTGTCAGAGACATGGCTGCTTCCAGCCACTCCAAGCCACTCACCTCAGAGAGAAGAGGCTTAGGAAAGGGCAAAACCACACACACAGACAGAGGACTGGTGGGGGAAAAGTGTGAGAAACAGCTTGAGTACACCGGTGAAGGTCAGTGAGCAGGAAGGTGAGCTGGTGCTGCCGGAAGAAAGCAACGCTTTCATTATTTCTCACTACCAAAATATATTCTAATTGCAAATAAATTGGATCAGTTTTTTCCCAGGTCAGACCTCTTTTGCCTGTAACAGTAACTGGTAAGCAATTTTCCCATGTCTTAATCACAATCTGTGAACTTTCTGTCATCCTGTTTTCTCCCTCCTGTCCTGTTGAGGAGGGAAGCAAGCAAGCAGCTGGCCACAGCCAGCCCCCAAGACTGACCTACTGACCCCATAGAATCACAGCACTGGACATTTTGCTAATACTTTGAAGGACATTCATGCATTATAACATTGGGAAAACTTACTGCGTTTATTCTGGAAACTGATAGCTCTAAAACTGTGAAATTAAGAAAGCAGCAATTTAATGTAAAATTTTCCACTGAGGTATATATGGTCGATGATATAACATGCTTCAGAAGTCTTTCCTACATTACTGCAATGTACATAACAGCATTCCAAGAAAAAAGGTTTTCAAAACAGCTAAGTCAAACAGGCCAGAAATTACATGCTCACAGCTTGTTTCTGTAAAGAACACAAACATTGCCACAATCAGTGAAACTTTTCTCCAAAAGGACTATGTTACACAGATTTTATCTTAATTCCACTGCAACAAACAGCAATTGATACATGCAATAAGCACTTTGAGTAAAAGAAACAGACTTTTGTTGTTTCAGAAGCAAATTTAACAAACGAAATGGGAAATATATCTGTTCAAACTGAAAGGAAAACATGATAAATGGTAACAGAAGTCAAGTGCCAAAAGCAAGAGGACAGTAGGAGCAAGCTGTGAAATCCAGGATATGTGCTGGTGGAAGCGGAAAAGAAGAAAAGAACAAGTAAAAGAACTGGCAGACAAGTGTGTCACTTTTGGGTGTTGTGGGTTGCAAATTTTAACTGTACTGGGAGGCATTGGGTGACCATGTAAGCACAAGGAAAATTTCAGTAAATTTAAAAGATCAAGTAAACTGATATTTAATGGCCTCAGATGATCTGTAACACCACAGCAAATCCACTTCAGATGTTACTCAGCAGTAGCTTTTCCACCTGCCCCTCTTCCTGAGTCTTGTGCATAGATTACCAGGATAAACACAAGCAGCTGAAGAGTTAAGTAATGAAAGCAGAAGTGAGGAAAAACTAACAAAAGACAGATGAAGGAGAAGACAAAAAAATTAATGGGAATAATGAAAGAATAAACAGTGGAATTGTTAAAATGTGTGTGAAAACAAGCACCAGTATGTTGGTGTCAAAGGTAAAGTAAAAGAGATTAAAGTCATGGATTACTGATGTCAAGAAGCATTTATTTAAAAATGATCCTGCTGCCCTGAACTGTAATACAAAAAGGACCCTTTTGAAAACTGCCTGCCAGCAGTCTTAGAAAGGCCTTGTGTTGTGTATTGCCTGGGGGAAATTTAAACTGTCCTTGATTTAAAGCAATTGAAACTTTTCAGTGAAATACAAAAAAAAATTTAATTTCATGTGATGTTACTGTTAAACACTTTACTGTAAGAGGTCCTTTCATAAATGTGACTACATGGAAAAAAATTTCAGGGTAGCTCTGGACTGATGTAACTAGGCTACCCTTCAATAGCAAAATTCCCATTGATTTCAGCAGAACAGATTTGAAACCAGAACTGAGCACTTTTGAAATTCCTTTATTTATGGGTTCCACAGCTGGAATTCATTCTGTGCTGTCATATGTATGACTCCACCTTGACTGCACACTTTTTGGTTGATAAGTTATAGAGAGAAATAAGATCTTTTCAGCTTCTCTGACTCAGCATTCTGCAATGAAACCCTTTGCCCAAGACAAACAAACAATATCTGGCCCCTCATTTATGTAGGAGTCCTATGCAGCAGAGAATAAAAAATATCTCTCCTCTGGGTAACTCCTCAAACATGTCAGGCTGTCCTGAGCTGCCCACAGAGTGTCCAAGGTAACCTGATCTGCTCTCCAGCTGTCACTTCAGAAGGGTGCAGGTCTCCTGTGTCGTATCTGACAGATGACCTTCCAGGTTATCTCAAATTTGCAGGACGCATAATAAAGCCCACCCTGTCAAGTAAAGAGCTACTGGGCTACAGTAGTGGGCAATTACAGCAATATGTAAATCTGTTCAAGTAAATCCTTACATTTGGACACTCTTCTAATGTTTAGCCAAAGAATTCCATACTTAACCTTGCTCTTTTTGCATCTCACCAAATTGCTTTTAGCATGAATTTATACACCACTTTCCTGCTGCCAAGCTCTCCATATGATTTATTAAAATTTTAGACCAACAAATTAATATAAAATACCTGCTAAGACTAATTAATACTAACTGAAAAGCAAACACACAAATTTCTCTTATTTTTTCATGGGCCAGACAAGTATTGCAACAGAGTTCACTGACATGCAGAAAAACTATATATATATATATATATTTGCAAGATACTGTCATCTCTTTCATTGCTGAAGTCAATAAACTCTGACCAAATCGCAATGGCTAATCCTGCTTTTTCTCTTTCAATCACCAGAATGTAAAATTGAGGGATTTTGGTTAGTATTAAGGGTTAATTCCAACACAAGTTTAAGTTTAGTGTTCTATACCTCCACATCATATGTGAAGAAAATAACAAAGCAACAGATGACTTGAATTGCTTGACTAATTTTGGTAGAAGAGAAAGTAAAGTACTTTCAACGGCTAAGTTATCAGTTCCAAAATTTCCATGGATGTCAGATATAGACAATTTCTAATGGCCTTCCTTAAAAAAATTCCACCCAAGTGGAATATATATTTCCTACTGTTTTCATATTTCTCCACCCATTTCAGATGGAGTGGAAATACCCACCAGCTGCAGATTTCATAAAAACCTTGGACAGCAAATAGAGGTAATGGACTACTCATTGCCATTTACAGATCAGTAACTTTAGTGTATATCACATTTACTGAATTCTAAAGTATGTTTATGCACCCAAATTGTTTAGGCATCCAAATTTTACTAACCCTGACACAAGTCAGAAATGTTTGCACACAGGAATTTCTGAGATAAGTTTTGCTATTATAACTCATAATGTTTTCTCATATCTAACTGCCATTACGTTTCTGCAATTAGAAAAGCAATCAAATAATATACCAACAAAAACGTGCAGCTGCCATCATGCTGTTCATGACAGAAATATTTCGCTATTCATCGAAATACCCATCATCATCACATGTATTATGGAACCATGTGTAGCCTCTCTGAACAGGAGGAAACTGAAAGATATATGGAGATGATGTAACAAAGCAACCTACTGTAAGTTAGAAGAAATAATACAGTTGCTATAACACAAAGAGAAGCAACTGATCTAGTGTAATTAGAATTTTTGAATACATGTTTTCCACCGGAGTATTCTACAGTAAATCTTCAAGTGCCTTCTAGGCAGTGCATAACCATAAACAGGAATTCAGGATGAGTCTTCAATGAAACCTCTGCCTCCAGGACACGTAGATGGGATTGGGGGAGCAGTAGAGATTCACCACTATCAGAGAGGGCAGGATGGGACTCCTCTCAGTAATAGATATATGCAATCTCCTCACAAAAATGAAACAGCTAACTATAAAAATTGTCATCGTGGCTAACAAAATATGACAACAGCATCATACTAGATGGATGAAGTAAATCAAATTTGATGGTATGATCAAATTCCTAATGAAGGAAAACTTTGCTTCTTTTTTTAAATATATTTATAAACTTCAGCACCAGAGAACAGAGAAAGATCAACTAACCATTTGAAACATGGTGAGCCAAGTGGCTGCTGCCTCCCACCAGGCACAGATCACCCGGCTTCCCCTTAAGAATACAGTCCAACTGCAACATTTTCTGTAACACCAACATCTGCTGTTTTACACAAGGATGTTCATTATGTGGACTCCTGTAGCATTCACTGTGTTTGTGACAACTTTTCCCCACTGCAGACAAAAGAGTAGCAGTAAGAGCTATGAGTCTATGAAAAGTAAATATGTGTAAGGAACCAGGACTACTGTTGTCATTGTGAGATGAGCAACATATGACTACAAATACCTCACCCAACTCTTCCTAGAGTTGTATCACTAGAACTGCTGGGTAGGTAGGATTGCAGCAAATTTCCTATTCCACCTATGATATGAAGGAGGAATGAGAAAAGAACAATGAATATTAATCTCTTTTAAGATAAAATGTGTATCTTAACAGTAGTTGTAGCAGTAGCTGTCCTGCTGCCTTGAGAAGTGAAAGGCTTGTGCAGAGAATGATCCCTCCCCCCCAAAAAAAGAAAGGTACCACTCTGGATGTCATCCTCAGCTTTCTCCTTCTGATTCTGAGAACTGTGTCTGTCCTTAAAAAGGCCAGATACTCAGAGATAAGCACCAGAAAGCTGAACATAGATATAGTCTCTGGTTTTGATGTATTTGCGGCTATTTTAAAGCCCAATAATTCATTAGGCAAAGATCTTGCTTTGCTTCTTGCTGGAGAACAAGAGTACGGTATTTCTTACGAAGCCCTGAGGTGTGCACTAAAGTGAATCACAGATTCTATACATTGCTCAAGCTCCAAAAGAACAAATTTCTCATCAACAACCAAGACCCCGGGTTTGGAATTGCTGCAAGTGTGTTTTTTACCTTTTAATGAGGTATATCAAACTGCCAAGAATGGCAAGGGAAATAAGAAAACATCTCTGCTGCAGATACCTTCTGGATCATTGCATTGTATCAGAGAACAACCTTAGTAGGGCATATCTGAGAGAGTTCCCATTTAAAACTAAAGACCCACTTTTCCTATATGCTATACAAACAGCATAAACAAAATTTCCCAGAGATAGAGGCTAAACAAAACCATAAGAAAGACAGAAGCAATGACAAAACATGGCTTCAGTCAGCAATCAGAATGCACATCATTACTTCTTAGTAAGAGTTAATTTCCTTATATGTTTGCCTTAGGCTAGAAAGGAAAAAAAGTATGCATTTAATCGAAAACCTCAGTTGCTTTTCAATATCCCTTTTTTATAAATCAAATGCATTTTATTTATATGGATATATTTGACATTTTATTTTCCAATTTTTCTTGTTATTACTGTAACAATACTAAAAGCATAGTGAGCAGTACTCCCATTCAACTTTTGCCTGTTTCAATTCTCTAACATACAGACTTATAATAATCCTTCCCTATTGAAATACTGTTACAATATTTATGCATTTATTTTATAGAGTTGTTACTGTTTCTTTCTATAATTGTTTTTAAAAGTACTTATATTTGAAAATAGAGAAAAGAACAACTAAATCCTGTCAAACAAATCAAGAGTATTTCTGCTAAAATGCAAGCATTCTGTAATTTTTACATTTCCCCCCCCCCAAATTCTATGATTTCCTATGATCTTGAGCATCATGTTTTCAAATATTCCATTTATACAACACTACTACTCTACAATTTAAGCTACTGCAAGAACTTCTCACCAGCATAACCACAAGCACAAGAGTGACAAATACTGCATTCATCCACAAACAAATAGTATTTGTTACTACACTTGTGGATTTCTTTTTGTTATTTTAAATTATTATAAAATTGAAATATATGTGTATATATATACAATATATCTGAATATATAACATACCACCAAGCTCTTCAGTTTTGCATATTTTCATGGTTGAAGAATAAACTCCAGAAAATATTAACCACCCACAGAGATCACCTTGACATGCTTTTGCTGCAGAAAATAGAACATTATACAAACTACTGAAGCCTGAAGCATACTCAAAACATCACATCCTATTTGTAAAATGCACAGAAAGAATAATGGGATCAGTAAGAACATTTAAAGAGTAATGTGTTATATTCAGTTTTAACTCTATAAAAATGAGAGTTCTCAAAAAGCAGGCATACTTATTTTTAACATGATCAGATTAAGCTGAATATAACTGTTGGATAAATCCTTCTCAGTTTTACTCATAAAATCTCAAAGACATTAAGGAGTAACATTAAGCCATATGCACAAAAAATATGTACACCTCAAATGAAGACCAGAGGACAAGCTACTGGAAAACCAATGCTTTTACATGAAAAACTGGCAACCACACCAGAACTTCCTAAATCCATATTTGAAAGTCATCTAATATAAAATTTAACATACTTTGAAGGAAAGTAAAATTATCAATGTAAAAATTACAATGTACTTCCAGTTATGACTGTTGTTGACTTCAGAGAAATCAGTGTCAATGTTCAGGTACTTCTTCCTCACAGGATGATGTGAACTGAAACAGAACTTCTGGCAATAAAAATAGGGCTATATCAATTAAATCCAGCTATGTTTTAAAATATTTTTAAAGGAATGGCAAAGAAAAATATGATGTTATAATTATGGTAGTAAAAATTTACCTTAATTACTCAAGAGAACCCTTTCATACTAAGTCTGAGGCCAATATAGAAAATCACACAATTTTTTTCTGAATATTAGCATGTATACAGAAAGAACAGATAATGTAATACAAATAGAATGAGGACAAATAATTCAACATTGTTTCATAACATGTCAAAAGATCCTTTATTTTTCATTAATTGCGCTCCATTCCATACTGAAAAAGGAAAATACACATTGTTAAAGTATACTGCATAGTCTAATAAACCAATTGAAACTCATATTTAGTCCTGATTTATCCATTAATTCTTGTAGTGAATTCACTGGCAAGACAGCAGCCTTTGTTTCTCACTACAGAGAGTACTGAGATACTGAAGAACTTGATGGAATTCACTAATTTTTCTTGGAATGATGCAAAAAATCTATTAGATTAGACTACCTAGAAATGTCAAAATGACTTCTGACATTCTTACCTCAATAGGGTCTTTCTATGCTGGCAGAAAAGAGAGGGTAGGAAGGAGAAGTGGGGAGAAAGGTAAGAGAGGAAGAAGGGAAGTGACACAGGGGAGGAAAGAGACGCAGACATATCTCACCTATTTTAGCTCACTTAAATCTCTGCTACAGTCTAAGTCTCACACAAGCTTCAATAAATAGAGTGATATTAACACATTTCCTTCAGTCCATTAAAAAACAGCATCCTCATCACAGGACACACAGAAGAACTTAAGAATTTGGCACTCAGCATAGCACTACTGAAAAGTGCCTTGGTTGGGCACTTCCTAAACTTCAGTTTTCTTCCTTCACAGTTTTTGTGCCAGAACAAAGTAGTTTCAATTTTTGAAAGAGCTCCAATTCTTTTGGAAAGAATTACCTGTTTCAAGTTATTACCATTAGCATTGTCTCTATCTGTCCACATGACTTCTTACAGGGCACTTACTGTTCTGCTGTACCTAGGGAATAAAAGGAGAAACTTCAACATCTGCAAGCTACTATGGTGGAGGAAGGAGAGGACTGACATGGAAGGAACTACCAGAACATTCAGGGAGAAGCCAGATGAAATTCTGGAGGTTCCATGAAACACTGATACAGAAATTGGTAGAATCTTTAGAGTTGCTTTGTTCAAAAACCATTTCATTTCACTATGTTTCACGGAGAATTTTTTTGGGCATTTTCAGGCATCATTAGTATAGGCATCAAAACTCAGGTTTTCCCGATCACTACAGCTTCAAGCAGCAACTTTAATTACACCAGCTTTAAGTTTCCCTTTTCATCTTTTGTTGTGATGTGCTTTATTTCTGGGACTATCATTCTGCATAGGCTGTGAAAGTCACTAGAGTGACCATTTTTGCCTTGTCCTTTTATTTCTTCTCTCATGAAATTACCCCAGTGTCTCTCAGATTACTTTAAAAAACTGAACTCGACGTATTTCTTAATTCTGCAGAATTCCATAATAATCAGATGATGTTTTAGAAAGCAATTTCATCTGTCATTTTTATTGAAAGCAAAAACTACCTTTCAGAATGACAAATTAAACAAAATCATGTAAAAACTTAAGAAATTTCACAAACACAGTCTGTCAGTAATATCTACTATTGGTAGAGTTTTCAGTGGGAGAAAAAGGAATAACTCAGAGCAGATCCTTAGAAATTCCAATTATGTTTGTGAAGCTTGGAATATATCTCGTGCATTTTGGCAAGGCTTCACTCACCACGTAGATTTCCAAAGTTATGTACTAAGCAAAACAGGTGTATGAACCATTTCATGAAGTAAAATTATATGAGCAATTAGCTGCTGAAGTGTCATCAGTCAATTACTGAGAGCTCCTTCACATGCATTGTCACTGCACTCTTAGCAAATCCTCAATGCAGTCATTAGGGAGGAAGAAAATTGAGACTTATCTCAACAGAAGAGGCACACAAAGCATTTAGAAAAAGCTGCACATAAAACGTGGTGCAACATGAGTTCAATTATCTCCTTATTGTACAGTATGAGCATGCAGGATATGAAAATAGAAGGGAAATTGTATAAATACTGAGATACAGTCTGCAAAATATAGACAGTAGTTAGGAAAAGGGCAATAAACCATATTGGGAGCACTGTAGTGAAGAAAAAAAATACTGAAAGGTGTTGGAAGCAAGGCAATTGATGGTGCCATAGCCTGGAAAGTCATTCTGCTCAGAGAATTATGCTGGACCTTACACCAAGATCCCTTATTGACATGAAATGGAAAAAATATCTGTTATCATTCTAAAGATTTTTTTAAGAATTTTAGTGCTCACCTGATGTTATTTAACATTATCCATATTTCAATAAAGACAGCCACACAAAATATTTCATTTACCATAATTATATATCCCCAGTTCATAAACACTAATATTATTTATCAATGTGTCAAAAATTCGATTCAGGACTTACATAAATTACACTGATATGTCAGATTCCAGAATCACTCCATTACTTGCTAGTGCTATTCAAATAGTGGCAATTACATTACACTTGCTTTGGTCCTTACTTTGTAAATGTAATAAGCAGCACAAGTACTATCAAAGGTCAAAATACAGAAGACACAAGAGTTCAGTCACAGCAAGGTATTAGATCTGGTCCCTATTTACACACTAAGAATATTAATTGTGATGAAAAAAATTTAAAAAGGCTAATGTGCCACCAAAACCTGGCAAATTGTTTAGGTTCTCAGTATAGAGAACCTCTTTATCCAGTAACAATTAGTTTCACTCTTCAACACTGCCAAGGTACCACTCAGAAGAATATTTATGGAAATACGTGCTATCTTTTTTTGGAATCAATACAAAATTTAAATAGAAATTAGAAGTTGACACACCTGAAATATTTACATTTAAGTAAGACCCTGTATCTGACAAAAATACTACAAAAAGGTCTCTATGTCCTGGGGCATGGGGAATGGAGGTTTAGTTCTACACATTATTTCCTGCTGTCTTCCAAGAACAGCCAGTGACAATTTCTATAAATTGTATGGAAAATTCCTGCCCCAAAACTGTAAATAAAACAAACATTTTGTTGGCCAAATTTACAAAAAATACCAAGTGTTCATTCTTAAGCAATAGTCCCAGCATAGCTAAAATAATCCTGAAATCACAGTATAAAAGCTGTTTTCCAAATCTTTCCATGACAGTCAAAGGACCAGTTGTACAGTAATTTCACGCCTATAAGGTGCACCCTTTTGACTGAAATTTTGATCGAAATCTGGGCGTGCATCTTATAGGCCGGTGCGCCTTATGTGTGGACAAAGTTTGGAAATTTTCCAACCCAGAAGTGCGAGCACACTTGGCCCCAAGCCGAGGGATGTACGCACAGCCCCGAGCTGAGCTGAGCCCGCCCAGTCCCAAGCCGAGCCCGCGGCTGCCCGAGATGGCGTGATTCCGTTACTAATTCGTTACTTTGTTGAGCGCGGATCCTCATTGGAAAAAAAGAAAGTGTGCCTTATAGGCCAGTGCATCTTATATATGGACAAAGTACGGAAAATTGCTGACAACGTGGAAGTGCGCCTTATACTCTGGTGTGTCTTGTAGGCATGAAATTACTGGTACTCATGAGTATTGACCAGCATGATCAGTCCAGTTTAAAATTATATGTGACTAGAAGCAGCACTAGTGACTCTAGTAATCCCGTGTTGAATCTCTGCCACTCTCATCTTCAGGCCCCTGCAATGTATCTAGAACCTTTTCAGAACAATTTATATCGCCAAATTACATTAAGCAACAGAAGACTCTACAGATTCAGAGAAGGGAAAGAAAAATATATTTCTGTAGAGCTTGAAGAGAATGACCACAGAACCCTACAGCTGTCTAAAGTGCTTCCTGAAGGATCCCATCTATCTCCAGGGACTATTGACAGATTTTAAGCATACCTGACTGCTGGTGTAGGCATCCAGAATAAGGTAATGAAATACACTATTTTTTCTTGTAAATAGATACTTGGTAATGAAAACCACTGAAGTTGTTTTTTAGTTCAAAAGGTTGTGAAGAAAATAAAATACTTTCTTCACATCCCTGCTAATATAATAAAGTTTTGATCTTTACGTTTCTGTCCTATGGCATCTTTATTAAAAAAAAAAAAAAAAAAAAAGCAAACCAAAACAGAGAACATGATCTTCACATAACAAGCAATGTATTTACTGCTTCCAGCACAGAAAACCATCTGTTTATTATCTCTGATAGTATGATAGTATGAACTTCTGTTTTATTCTCTGCTAGGCCATCACAACACATCACCAGCAATGCTGCTCATAGGCGCACCCCAGAACTGCACATGGTAAAGCACAGCAAATTTTATTCTAGTGAAGCCTCTACCAATGCCACTTTTAGAAGACTTTCCAACAAGTGCCAAAGACAGGGCAGAAGAAAGGATGAAAAATTAGAATTTACACTGCCTCTGTGCACAGTGTGCCCAGCAGTTTCAAACACCCAGCTTCCTAGTCTGATCGCTGATTTTATTTAGTAGTCCTGTATCAACACCCTGTTGCAATGTTCCAACATGTCCATTAGTAAATGTCCTTCCTATCAAACACCCTCAAAAAAGCAGAAATATTAAACATACAGCTCTTCCACATGCATCTGATAACTCAGCTAATTAAACAGATGTTCTGGTATTTAGCATCAAACCAGTTAAAATGTGGTTTTCATTTGCATTCAAAACTCTATCTGGTGCAAAACAAAATGTGTTTGGGTAAGCAGTAATGCTTCAACAGCTTAACTTAAAACAGTATCTAACTGAAAATACCTCCTGTAAAATTTTGGGTTAAATCTCCAGTCTTAATCTTTACATATCTACAACAGATCCTGACTGAGTCTGTTTAATTAATCAGGATGTGACATACCATTAGACTCTAACCAAACACATTAAAAAAACAGATGTCAGCTTTTCAAATAATATCTGGTAAGGAACAAAACAAAATATTTACAGCTTTACACAACTCTTCAAAAATGTCTGCTTTCCCTGACACATTAATCACTTCTCAGCATAACTTCATTGTGGCACACTGAATCCACCAACATAAAACTTTATGTCAGAATGGCAATTTGTTTGCTACTCTTCTAAGAGTATGGACCTTTTAAAATCAGACTTAAATACACAACATATAGGTGTGCTTAAGTACAGTAATTTCACACTTATGAGCTGCACCTGGTTATAAACTGCACTTCTGGGTTGTTGGAAAGTCCACGGAATTTGTCCATAAATAAGCCACACTGGGTGATAAGCCGCTTTTTTTTTATATATATATCAGGGAGGATCCAGCTCCAGCTGGCCCCGCCCCACTTCGGGCTGGCATGGCTCCAGCTGGCCCCACCCACTGCAGCAGAGGCTCCGAGATGGGCCAGCCTCCCCCTGCCACAGCAGCAGCTCTGGCCCCACCCCGCCTCGGGCCAGCCCACCTCGCACTTCTTGGTTGGAATTTTGCCAAAATTAGTCCATATATAAGCCGCACCGGGTGAAAAGCCACACTTCCGGGGTCAGCTTGAAAACTCAGTCAAAAAGGTGTGGCTTATAAGTGTGAAATTACTGTATTTTAGATTGGGATTTTCTTTAAATCCAAGCTGTTTAATTTAAAATTATTATATAGAGAATATATGTAGATCTAGATAGCTAGATATTGCAAAAGTCTGTAAAAATTCAAACTGAAATTCAAGTATTTAAATTTACAGTAATTTCATGACTATAAAGTGCACCAGATTATAAGGCACACTTCATAGTTATAAGGCACACTTCGGGGTTCAGCAATTTTCTAAACTTTGCCCATATATAAGGTGCACTGGACTATAAGGCGCACTTCGTTTTTGCAGCGAGGATCCGCGCGCAACAAAGTAATCAATTAGTAACAGAATCACGCAGTCACGGGGTTTATGGCAGGTGCTCAATTTGCAAGCATTTTTCACGGATCAGCGTAGCCTTTAAACACAACCACAGGCGCCCTCCCTGTGCTGTGGGCCCCCAGCATTCCCACCTGCCCCTGGTGCTGGCTGCTGTGGCTCTCGCAGCTCACAGCTCGGCTCATGGTTCGCACTTCCGGATTGGCAAATTTCCAAACTTTGTCCATATATAAGTGCACCGGATTATAAGGCACACTTCCGGGTTTCAATCAAAATTTTTGTCTTTAAGGCACACCTTATAGTAATGAAATTACTGGACTTTTGAAACTTTACAAGAAAACAAAATATTCAAAGAGGTAGCCCACAAAATACACATGCACAGTCGGGCCCACTGTCAACAAAGCTGCCCATCTTAGGAGTAAATGAATACAGGTTCTATGGCAGAATTACATATCATTATTTTAAGGGATCTTGAAGACTGATCAAATCAGAGATCCGTGGAACTATGGCAAATAAAGATACTGTAAGAAGTAAAAAAAATTAACAAAAAAAGTAGTTGAGTTTACTGAAGACAGAAAAAATGAAAACTGACTGATGGCACAGATAATTTCTCATCCAAATGACAGTTTCTCTTCAAACAGAATAAAGAAAAGTGAGGAAGGAAAAGTCAGTATGGCTTTTTTGATGGGGAAAACAGAGCTAAAGAGAAAGACTAATGATGTAAAAGATTTTCAAGTGTATCAATACACATAGAAAAAAAAAATAAAACATTTTAAAAAATAATAAAATATAAAGAAATGAAGACTAAACAGACTTTTTTTGGTCATACTCCTTCTGAGGTATTACTACAACATCATATTTTAAGATGGAAAAACAGAATAAAACAGATAGTAATTACTGCCTAAATATTCTAGATGATAGAGTTACAAGCCACTCTATGATTCTCTGATTTCCAGAAAAAATGCTGTGCAAAAAAAATGTGATAAAGGTATGCATCCACCTCTAATTATACATCCACCTCAAAACACTGGTGTGATGTTTGGTCTTAGCTGGTTGTAGCCAATCAGGCAATATTTGTGGAAGAGCAGTCTAAGGTTTTCCAATGCAGAACAGTTTCTTCCTGACTGATGCCTTTTTTAGGATTAAATCTTGCCTGGCCCTGGAACACTTCCCCTGTTAACCTACATTTTAAAGCTATGTCTCTATAAACCTTCAGCCCCAGAAGCTGCTAATTCATCCACCCATATACTCACCTTTAACTACACCTGTATGGCAGACAGAGACTGTCTCACACTCCACTTATCACTGCCTTTAATCTGATCTTATTTTTTAACCACACCAAGGTTCAATTTACTTTTTTTAGCTATCAGTAGCCAATTCACACAGTATCAAGACTGACAGGAGTCCGAGATGAGTTATTTCATGACTCTTTCAGAGTATGACTTCCTGACGGCATCTTATTTTTCCAGGCAAGGGTCTTAGTATTCCACGTGGAAATTGGCACACGAGTCAGCCACTGTCTCATACTGAGTCTCCACATAATTGCATAATAAATGAAGTTGATCTGATCCTTCAAGAAAATGTATTTCTAAAAATATAGAAAAGATTGTAGGAAAGGCAAGTGCAACACTACAATAAAAAACACAGGGAAGAAATGAGCAGAGGAGCAAGGGAACATAGGTACTCAAGGCAGGTAAGCATTTCACAGGTATTTTGGCTGGATAGCAACTTCAAGCAATATAGTTTTATAAGTGTTTATTAAAAAAAGAAAGGAAAGAAAAAAGCTTCAGGAAAATAAATACAGTAGGGACTTTGAGTAAGGCAAATCAGAATGCTGCTTGGGGTCTTTGCTTCAAGTCCAAAGGGTCTTTTTTTATTTTCTGTATGAAAAGCAGAAAAGAAAAGAAATTGAAATAAATAAATAAAACCTTCCAGTTTCAAACACAAAAACAATTCTCTCACACACACAATTTCAGAAGGGACTGAACTTCAGACTACAGTTATTAATCCTGCAACACCACTGTGGGTCTGTATCACAGCTGTTTTACTTAGCTCCCCATATATTCTTTGTTAGAGAAACAGCTCAAAGGGTTTTCTCATTGCTGAGCTTGCCTATACACCATATTTTATGACATAACCTTCTAAACATGCCAGCTGATATTTTTATTGTATGCAATATGTTTTGAGTAAGGAATTTCAAATTTTTATTTTCATAAAAACATTCAAATCTATTTACTATTTCACAGACTCTTGGCTGGAATTTCTTTTTTCACCAATATGGTTCTAACAACAATAATGACTAAAGGCACATTTCTTGTTTCTGGACAAAGTCAGCATAAGAGACTAACAAGTAATGACTGCAGGAATGACTGCTACTGTGTAGGTAAAAATCAATCCAAAAACATAAATTCATCAAAAATAATATTTAAAAAAATAACAAGCTAGACAAAAGTCATAATTTCTAAAATAAGACTGAAAAATTTCCATAAATTATAAAAAAAATTTCAGATAAGACAAACATCTGACATCTATGGAGAGTGCAATGAAATTAGATATACTTAATGTTTAAAACATAGGTAACTTAACAAAAGTTCCTTCTAATATATGTACATGTGTACAAAATGGAGGTCTGGGGCACTCAGCTTCTTAATTCTTCAGAGGAAGTTTAGTGCTTTGAAGAATGTTGCATGAGTGCAGCAGCACAGCCACCAAATGACTAAGGCAAAAAAATGAAGAACTGCCAGTACTGAAATCCAAGAGCACCCAGCTGGTAGATTTTAAGCTACATGGATGAGGAAGAACATTTCCTGAGCTTCAAAAGGCATACTGCATGCCACTGAAACAAAACATGGATATAGTCAAGAGGGGGTTACTTTACAAAATGTACCTAATCTGGAATTTTTAGAGAGAGACAGTTCTTCATGTGAGGGAAGCACACTTTCCAGATACAGAATAATACATTTAATAGCCATTTTGACAAAATACTTTAAAACTATTATCAAACAATAATAATATGTTATTGCCACATACTGCCTTGTCACAAAAATAACTGAGAACCAGATGGGAGAACACATGATAGAATTCTCAACATTTAACCTCTGACCACAGTCAAATTTAGAATCAGCAAATGTCCAAAAGCTCTTCTCAGTTCATGAGCATGTGACATCGTCCCTGAAATAAGCAGATTATATTTCCATTTGTAGCAGACATATGTTAGCAATAGGCAACATACTAGTTACATGGAAGTATCTTGACCCCAAATGCATCCAAATGCATTCATTTAGATTACACACCACACAACACCGAAGGGCAAAACCAGCCCGATCCTGCCATGTAACTGTCCCAAGCACTGCCCTACATTGCCTGCAGTGCAATTGCCCAAGCCAGCACCATGATAGAGGGTCCTTGTGCCCCTCTGCCTCTAGCCCTTTGTCCTCTCCTTTCCACTTCAGCCCATGGCTGCATTGCCTCCCTGACTCCAGACCATTCGAAAGGGACAAAAATGGGGTCTCAACATCTCAAACCCTGCAGATGTCTCTGTCTCCCCAGATAAATTATGGGCTAGGTCTTCACTGGGTGCACAGTAGAGTATTTTGTGCTGAGAAACACAATCCAACAAAATAAGGGATAGAAGTCTTGGCTGGACAGATTCTGGACCTCAGTAACAACAACTCAACCAGGGAGAAGATGGAAGTTTTAGGAAAGGATGTTCAACTCAACCACAGTACCAAAAGACTTCAGTACACAAAACCGTTCCTTATAACCTTATAAAAAATGTAGTGCCATTGTCTATCACTGCTGGATTCAATACAATCAGCATGATACAGTTACCCTTCAGCTGGGGACCTAATGAGACACAGATTCTCCCTTTTTGTGGAATAATTCTCTAGACGACATACAGAAAACAGTGCCAATTATTATGGTAATAGGATGACAGGAAAGTCTAAAGTGTTGCGTGGTAGCACAGTAACATTTAAGAGAAGGCAGCTTTCCCACTCTTCAAAATTCCTCAAAAGCAGAGAGCAAGTTATAATCAGTTAAAATTTTTGGAGAAGGAGAATTGCCTATGACACACACTCAGTTGAACAAAACTCTACAAAGTTAAAAAGCCTGTGTTTTGAAAATATTCAGAATTATTTGGAGAAGATAAAGGAACCATTTAAGTACATCTCTCTAACCTAAGGATAGAAAAGTGCAGTAGAGGCAGATATAGGCATAGAAAGACACATTACTCTTGGACAGCATTATATGTTTCAAGGACAAAGAAATCTTCTGAGTATGCCTTTTCTGCAGCATCACCCAAATGGTTAAATAAAATGCAAAGTAGCATCATACAAATAACAGAAAAATATATAATTATTTGGAAGTTTCAGCCTTAAAAGAGATGCTTCCAACTACCTGGCTAATTGTTTAGTCTTTAACTTTATACCTGAAATCCTTGTGCAAATATGTACAATGTATGAAAAGTATTACTAAAATAAAAATAAGTGAAGTTGGGAATTCAGTGTTGGAAGCATATAACATATCTGAAAAGTCAAAAATATAATTTCATATATGACCATAGGTAGTTTTGTTACTTCCAAAACTCAGGACAGGATGTGATATTTTCAAAACCTGCATTAAATCCATACTATTTTTATTTTACTGATTTTGCAAATCTTTGTTTATTGCTGGAGAGAATACTGAATATCACCGTCCTCAGGACTTGTCTTTGTTACACCTCTGTAGTTTCACTCCAACTGTGCTAGAAATTATTTTCAGCTGGCCCAGAGGCATTGTCGAATGCTCTGCGCTGCCACAGGCAAGACCAATACTTGATAGCTAACTTAGGATTCCTGCTGCCTGAACTGGTAGAGAACAAGCATGTGGTAGAAGTGATGAGTTTGCTCTCCTGAGGGTAGGGTGCCAGCTGCACTATAAAAGAGAGATAGTGTGGAATTAATAGTGGCCTTACAGGCAGACTGTATATTTTACCTTTCAACAGAAAAAATCATGCCTTAATGGAAGCTAGAATGGAAGAACAAGGACTCAGAATGCAGAAAAGGCAACTACTAGCTTGCAAAATAAATTTATTTCAGTTCTCTGGACTCCTGCCTCAGTATTCTAGGATGTTTTTTAGAGGCTTTAAAGGATAGTTTGTGCCTAAATAAAAGTATTATCTAATGACAGACCACTACATAATTGCCACAGAAAAATAAAGAATAGAAGCAAATTCGGTATGTGGAAAATCTGGATTGATGTATGCAAGAAGGCAGAAGTGGGCTTGTAAAAAGGATGCATAAGCAAACGCAGCACAGGCTTTTTTGATGAGCTCATGTGGTTCTCTCATGGGTACATAGCTATAGAAAACAAAGTACAGCTGGGAGAGAAACTGTCCTCCAATGTGTAGACAAGTCTGGAGGTAGAAGGAGGCACCTACAAGTGCAAGTGGAATAAACAGGCATGACATAATACTTGATTATACAAAAAAAATACACGCAAAAGACTAAGTTCAGAGATAAATTTCCTAAGATTTTGGACCTAACAAACAAACTCCCTAAAAAAAATCTATGTAGCACTTATACTTCTTTGGTTCCACCAACGTTTTCCACCCCCTCTCAATCTATTGCTGGACTGCTCAGCACATTTAGGAAGCACACATGTAAAGCTTAAGTGAGTATCTTAAATTTGAGGCAAGAGGCCTTGAGAATATAAAACAGGAAGGGATATGAAAACACAAGGAGATGAAAAGAAGGAATTCTATGACTACAATTTGCTTTAAGGGAGGCAACATTTGATTTGCAAATGAACAAAAAAATGAGAAAGAACAAAATTGTGAAAGTTATGCAAGAAGGTCTGAATAAGAAATTTACCAGGAAGATCAAAGGAAAAAAAGAGAACTGAACAATAGCAAAAATAAAAATATGCAGGATCTGGTCCTGGTCAGGATGAATGAAGTATGAGGAAAGTCAGAGGAATAAATAACCCTGAGTCACTGAATCTGACTGACAAGAAGGATAATGTTCTTGTCATTTGTGATAGAAAAGAAGTGGATAGAGTTCTGTTTTGGAATTATAAGATAATTAAAAGACCTCATATTAGAGATCCAGCCTGGAACACAAGACTAGATGGAAGGGGCAATAACATTGGTGGAAAGACAGATTTGCAAGTCATCAGTATAACCACGACAAACAAGATTGTTTCTGCTGCTTCCGGTTTAATTTTTTTTGATGATGAAATTTGAGTAAAGCAGAATCTGCATGTTGGAGTTTGGAGCTGTCCCACTTGCTACTCAACTGAATTACTGACTTTAGATTCACTGCCATAACCCAAGGACAGTATGGGTAATATAGCTGATAGTGATTCCTCATGTCATGAATGTCTCACAAAACTTCTTTTTATCTCATCTTTTGGGACCAAATGATAGGAAAAGCTTGATTTTCTGCTACTCACAGTGTACACCTAGGCTCCTCAATGTTTAACACCCTCTCAGGCCAGTTCTGGGAAATTCATTTTAGTCTTATCTCATGAATCAAGTTCATCCAGAATGGGATTGATTCACCACACACTAAAACATGGAAATTATCCCAGAAGTTATTACCCTAGATGGAACTTGGTTTATTAAAGTGCTCAGTACGTAAGGATTCACAGTTGGTGAAGACTGTCACTGGGCTTTGTACCATTTTTGTTACTACTTATGGAGATACTTCTGATTGAGAAGCCAGGCTGACAGCATTAAAAGGTTTAAGACATACCATGCACAGAGGAGGCTGACCAGTGGACCACTCTAAGGTGGGTAAGAACACTTCATGATTACTAACTGAGCACCATAGGGCTGAAAAAGGCTGCAGAAAGTCCCAGAGTTGGCTTATGCTGTTCTAGAATGGAATCAGCTGCCTGTGCTAGGGAGTTCTTAAAGGCTTACAGTTATGAAGGGCTCACAGTTTTATCTATTCCAATGTTTTGCTATCCTCCCACTCCAAAGTATACCCAATGTCTAACCTTAATCTAATTTAGATGCACCATTTCTGCTTTTAGCCACCTGGAATAAGGTGAACAACACTGTAGCAGCTTTCTAATGCATTTAAAGATTTATCTTGCCTCCCTCATTCTCCTCTTCTTTTAGCTGTCAATTTTTCTAAACTTTTTTATAACTTCTATTGCTTTTATAAGACTCTCATCTGTATAGTTCATCCCCATATTTTCTGAAGTGCCCAAAACTGAATGCATTAAACCTGAGCAGCATTGAAAGAAAGTATCGCACTTCTTCTATACCATACTTAATTTTCCAATGTTTACACTTTTTGGAATTTTATCACATCAGTTTCACATCTTTGTTTGAGGATACCTACAAAACTAAAACCTTTTTCTAAAGAGCTGCTATCCAGATAATTATTCCCTATTCTTTATTTCTTCAGTGGATTCAACTTGTTTCAGATCCCTGTTTCCCTCCTTCAATTCAAGGCTGCAGTGAGGTGGCACTAACAGGATGCTGTCTTATGTCTGTCTTGTTGGCATGTTGACTGAAGCCAGTGATCACTACTAAATCCATTTTCTATTGGTTATAACACTTTTTTTTTTCATATTTACAGCATGTTGAAAGTATTAAAAATTGGAAGCTCTTCTCATCTGAACAATCTCTGGTGCAGACAAATATATTTTATAGAGATTATTTTGAGTAAAAGGTGGGATGCTGGACAATCCAAGTTCATCCAGGTATGTTGAAGAGAGAAAGACCTGCCAAGCCACACTAAGAGCAGAAATATTTTGTAACTGCTTTCAGTTCTCCTCTGCTTCTACAATGCTTTTGCTCAACAAACTGAACTTCAGACAAACCAGTCTTTCAGAATAAGTTTGAAATAAGGTCAGTCAGTTTCACAGTTAGTTTAGTTTCATATGCCATACTTAGCATAAACTTCTCAAAAACTGCTTGAGAAGGACTATTTTCAATATTCAAATTATTGTATGGCTGTAGCATTCATAGTTTCAAGAAGATGTGGCAGAACTTCCATTATTATAACAATAGGTGATAGTTTATCTCACATTGTGCTTAGATTTTAATTTTTCCAGTTTTAAAGACCATTATTACAGTATATTTATTCTTCACTTATTTTTAATCATAATATTCAATTGAAGTTCGGGTCAAAATAAATAACCTGGCCCAAGGGCCTAATTTGCAGTGAGGTCCTATTTAAGAGTTTGCTTATAAGCTCACGAAGAAATAATTAGAACACTTAAAGTGACAAATTAAAGCCCATGCAATTATCAAAACCCCTCATGATTACTTAATATTTTCTAAGTGGTTTCAAAAAAGCAATGACAGGATTTAACGCTACAAGATAAAAATGCTAGTCATGCAGAGAAGTGAATTACATATGTTTACCATACTGAAGAGTGTGAGAAAAAAATCAAATGGAGTAAAAGGATATTAGTAAATTAACACTAGAGAATATTATCAAAGTAAAATATTCACCCTGTCACTTAGTTCTGTCATGGTGGTCTGTGAATCCTGAATTTATGCTGTCAATGCCTAGCCAAAATATATTTCAATTTAAAACTAGTGCATGATCATTTCAACCAATTTATATTATAGCAACTGATCAAAGAAACACATTTTAAAAGCTAGTTTTCTTGCAGAATTCTGAGTAAAGCTTTTTCTGTAGAACGAAATAAAACTACAAGAGATTCATGCAAAGTTTGTCCTTTGTCCCGAAGACAAGCATGTCCCAAAATTCTCTGAATTTATTTCATTTGTCTAACACAATATAATTCTTGATTCTTTGCTCAGATTCTTAATTCTCAGAATACCTTAGAGCACAGTGAGAAATATTGTGGGTATTAAAGTTGCATGCTAGATGCTCACAAACATGTACACCTGCATTTACTTATATAAGACTCCACTGAAAGAGCTCAAATCACCAATAAGCCTACAATTTTTAGTCATCTTTTGGTTTTCTTTCAATTGAAAATAGTTTCAGAATGGAAAATTAAATTCTCTAAGAGTTATTTCTATCATGCTGCATGGAGAAAAAAACAAAACTAACCAAACTTGTTATACTTGAAATCTGTGGATTTCAAGTGTGGACACAAGAATAAACACCCTAAATCCAAATAGATTATTGTTCAACTGAGTAACAACTCTCTTCAGAAAAAGATGTATCTGTTCAGCTGTTTAGAGACAGGAAACATTTTCTTTTTCTCACCCATGATCAGTACTAATAAATAATTTGAGCAATGTCAGCATATGAAAATTCACTGAAAGTTTTGCAGCAGCAAACCATTTGGCACCTTATGAAGTATTATTTATATGGAGCCTGTGAAATGAAGTGCAAGTTCTGTGCCCCTATGGAAAACCAGAAAAAATTTCCAAAAATGTTTACAGTGCAAATTTATGTAAAAGACCATCCTTCCTCAACATCTTGAAATATGAAATGTGTCCAGTTCCATATGTGGACTACATGTTTCAGACATCTTTTGATTCAGCAAGCAGTCTACTTTTTACTCAAGCACAGACAGTACTAGAGAAAATACAGTAATTTCACACTCATAAGCCACACCTGGTTATAAGCCACATTTCCGGGTAGCCAGGAAGACCACAGAATTCGTCCATAAATAAGCCACACCGGGTGATAAGCCACACTTTTTTTTAATAAAAGCGAGGAACCATGTGCAACAAAGTAACGAGTTAGTAACAGAATCCCTCGATCACAGGGTTTGCTGTCAGGTGCTCAATTTGCAAACAGTTTGCACAGACCAGTGAAGCCTTTAAACACAGCCCCAGGTGCCCTCCCCGTGCTGCGGGCCCTGGCACTCCTTCCCCTGGCACTGGCTGCCGTGGCTCCCTGCGCCGCTCAAAAGCAGCGGCTCAGCGGGCTGGCCATGCAACACAAGCAAAGCAGCGGCAAAAAGCAGCAGCAAAACGTGGTGGCAAAGTGCGAAGTCGGCAAAAAGCGGTGGCAAAAAGTGGCGGCAAAGCAGCTCAGCTTTGTGCGAGGGTGGCAAAGCAGCAGCTCCCTCCCCGGCCGGCTCGCACTTCCGTGTTGGCATTTCGCTGGAATTTGTCCATAAATAAGCTACACCTGGTGATTAGCCGCACTTCCGGGATCGACTCGATTCTTCAGTGAAATAGGTGCAGCTTATCAGTGTGAAATTACTGTATATAAACAGAGACATTTTCTAACACAGAGCAGAGCATACTCCTTTCCTCACTACTCCATTCTCCCTGCTCTTCTCCCTCCATATCTGACTCCAGAGCTGGCAGAAACCATTTCTTCCTCTGTCCATTCACACAAAAGGCCAGCATTGTTTAAAGGTGACCATTCAGTTCCCATTCTCATCTGCTATTGAAACTCATTCTCTTAACACCTAGGAAAGGTTTTCTTCACATAGGGTAGAATAGTACACAGGAAAACTATCTTCAAGAAAACTTCTTGCACTTTTAATTCACAGCTCAAAAGAAAAAAAAATAGTAAAATGCTGGGGATTTTTATGACACCCTGTTCTGTGCAATGAAGTTTTTATGGTGATTTGCTGCTGTTAATCAGGCTACAAATGTAAAATAAGCAGTGCTGACCATTGACTCTGCCAGGCTGCTGGAACCAATGCTCCAAAGAGGTGCAGCCCCCACCTGGACATAGCTCAGGACAGACACCTCCGTGTGCTCACATGCCCAGTGCTGTGCAATGGCAGTTTCTTCTCTCTTGCCTGTACATAATCTTTTTCAAGTAACTGAATGTTGGCAATGGAGAATGCCTCAATTTGCTAGTTAGTATTATCACCAGGCAGTACAGTATTGACTCCTTTTTAAATCATTTGCAACTGAAATTTTGCTCATAAAAACCTTTTGCTTACAGTCACCACTATTCCTGCTTTCTTAAAAATATAAGCAATAACAGGTTTAACGCAAAACAAAAATGTGCTTTGTTGATTAGTGAGCTATTATATAAAAATTTTCATTCTTTCTCAAATTATTTTAGGTGAGTTGATCATTCTCAAGATAAAAAATTCTGGGTAAAAGGTCAGCAAGAAACACTCCATTCTTCTAAATTAAGTTTCCATTATTTTCCATTGAAGAAGAAGCAACAACTGCAGTGTCGGCTAATCTTTGCAGATTCTGTAGTGCTCTCAACAACTGGAAAAATGATTGTAGCAGTCACAACCCAGACAGGAAAAATACCCAAAAGTAACGTATTTTTTGGCCTATAAGGCACATGAAAATCCTAAAATTTGATCCAAAACTGTCAGTGCACCTTATAATCCGGTGCGCCTTATATGTGAACTTTGAGTATGGAAGGGATCTCAAAACAATTTCTGTTTCACATTGCTCAACAACAAACATGAAGCTCACAAGCAAATGACCGTGAGCAGACATATCCCTCGGGTCCGTCCCTCTCAATTTTACGCAATTTTCATGACCTTGACCCTCTTCTCCTGCTGCGGGGACAAGCAAGATGGTAGTGTTTCAGTTGAGTTCCACCCTTAACCTTCCTAAAAGGTTTCACATTCCCCTTCCATTCTGGAAATTTTTATCTCATTGCTTCCGAGTTTTACTTAACGTGCACATGAATACGCCTTTGTGCGGCTTCTAGAACCCAACCCCAAGTGTTGCACTTGAAAATGAACATCTTCTAATAAAGAGCCTCACCCCGCAGAGCAGGGATTACGCACCAAAGGAATTTTGCATGAAAAAACGGGGAGGGAGGGGGAGACAAATTGTTTGCTTTGCGTGCAGGTCAACGTTGCAAAAATAAAGTGCACCTTATAATCCGGCATGCCTTATGGTCATGAAAATACAGTAATAAAAAAATTTCAAGAACTTTCATGGGAAGATCTTTATCATCTCCTTTCTTCTTCATTATTTCATGCAATGTTATAAAATTTGCTAGGATGACACAATCTCAGGGATGCAAGCACTTCCATATCAAAACCAGTGACCCTTGGTTCAATGCACCTACCAATGAATTTGAGTCAAATGTCATTTAGCTTGGATGATAACCTTGTGTCCAAGGAAGGACACAGGCAGCCCTGCCAGAGAGAACTCACTGTAGCTCTCTGCTGTGGTGGCTGGAAGCAGAGCCCTGCACCACACAGACAGAGCTTCACCACAGCACACCAACAGCCCTGGTGGTGTGGCAGTGCTTCACAAGGGTCAGAAACCCCCCTGACAGATGGACATATTCTACAGAGAGTTCCATCATTAGGGAAAGCACCAGAGTGATGCCAGTCCCAGCCACCTAACCATCCCAACATGGGCTTTTCAGGTGCCCTTCCTGTGCAAGAGTACTGAAAATTTAACATTTCCAAATATTAAATTATTTTGACTGAGATTTTTTTATTTGAAACTCATGATCTTCTTTCTGGAATGTTTTCTGATTAGCAATATTTATTAAAGATAGAGAAAACCCCCAAATGCACTTGCATAGGCCTTTCTGTCACACAGAGCTGGTTACTTGTTCTCAGTGGCTTTCACAATATTCTGGTGAAATCCAAATTTCTTTTACACCAATATTCAAATCCATTTCCATTGCCCAAGTACTCACAGATCTACAGAGTGGCTCATAAGCACACAAATTTAGGACATTGAAGTGAAATAGATACAGTAGTTAAACCTTCTCTTTGGCAAATTTCTCCTGTTCAACACAACAATTATATTTAGAAACTTCTATAATCCTGACAATGCCACCTTCATGTACTAATCTATACAAAAAATTTCATAGGAGAATATTGCAAAAATATATTCAAACTGCAATGTAGTATATTCTACAGAACTTAATTTCCCCAGATTCTGGTAATGTTTCTGCACACAGGCTTCATTCTCCAGTCATGTTACAGGTAATTCAGAAGAAAATTAAAATTAAACATTTTTTAAAGAAATTGCAACAGACCTGGGGAAGACTATTGTTATATACATCAAATGAAAAGTCTACTTCTTAAAACTGCATAAGTTACTAAGTAACTACTAACTAACTACACAGAAAATAACTTAATTACATATTTACTGGTTACTCTGATGTATGTCTACATTGGTCTTTTAACTTGATAGAAATGAATGCTTGTATTCAACTATTAAATCTTTATTTTCTCTAATACAGTTAATTTTAAAACAGTACATAAAAGACTTCAGAGAGATCTTCTGTTTACAAATAAAGCATTCAAAAAATTCCAAAGATGCATTGTAAAGCACAAGACAGCTTGTGAAGACTTCTATGCAAGAAAGGCATCTGTCAGGATGAAAAAAGTAAAAAAAAAAACCAAACAAACAAAAACAAAACAAAACAAAAACCCAAAAAACACTTAGAAGCATAGTACCATGAAATACTGAAATGATAATTGCTTTTGGTTTGAAACGCAGGATGTGGTATCAGGGAAAAAACACTCAGGTAAAAATGCTTCAATGCCCACTAAAAAGTAAATATGGTTTTTCTTTTCAATAAACAGAGAAATGTTTCATCTTTTCCTTGAACATTCCTGCTTTCTGTGTTTATTTGTTCCTAGTTCCACTAGCATTTGTAGCCATTTTTCCTTGTGTGATGGCATACTAAAGAACAACTTTAGAAAAATTTTAAAAGGACGAAAAAACAAAAATAAAGAAAAATCCATGAAAGAACACAATGTTAAGAAGCAGTAATGTTTAAAAGGGAATCAAAGGAGAGGAGAGGAAAGGAGAAGAGAGCAGCTAAAAAGACTGAAAAAAGATAAAGGGCAAAGGATTTAAAAATTAAACAGAAGGAAAAAGATTAAAGAAAGAATGGCAAAAGGCAATGCAAAAGGATTTAAGAAGCCAGTATAAAGAAAAGACATTCAGTTACGAGAAAGGAATAGCAACTAGTACAGGAAAAATACTTGAATATAATAAATTTAAAAAAAGGAAAAAAGTTATAAATTAATTTTAAGAAGACAGAAAGTTAGAAAACTTCCCCCCCCCATGAAATATATATACAATATTCAGTGAAACTCTTAAAAGTCTGTTTCAATTATATATAATATAATTCAACAATTTTCAGTCATTTTAATTACATGAAAATAAATACAAATCTATGCAAGGTTAAATAGTTTCTAAGCAGGTGTTTATGCATCGTGCAAAGCTGAGAATAAAATGCATTCGTATTTAAAATAACAAATCCTTTTATTTTGATTAGTAATTGTATCAAAATTCAAAGAATTTGCCTGTCTGTATAAGGCTTTAACACCATTATGAAGATCATTAATAGTTTCTTGAAGGGTTAATAAAAGCTTACAGCTGCTTATTTTGCAGCCAGAAGCAGTGTACTGCCAGCAGTTAAAGACAAAACTAGAGCAGCCAACAGATTGACTGGACTTCACAAAACATAATTAATTTATTATTAATGTTGTCATCTCATTAAAAACTTCTCATAAATCTGCTCTTGCTATAATGAAACTATTTTTTGTCAGTAAAAAATGACAGGATAAATGGTAGAAATGTAACTTGGTATTTAGGAAGCATGAAATGTTTAGGAGTAGCACTCAATTTTGAACATTATATATTAGATACATTCTGATTCTTTTTATTATTTTTATTTCTATCATCTAACTTAGGAGATTAATAGCTATTCATTTAAATATTTAATCCATATAACTCAGTATTTTCTCTCAACAAGTAGCATCCCAAAGCCAAAAAAAGTTTTTTCATACACAGTCTGCATTTAATGTACTGATTTTATTCCATCTCTTTGTTTATTCCATCTCTGCTTATTTATTTGACTATCTCTCACACTTCTTAGAAAAAATAAAAAGATTTTCAAACTTTAGCTCTCTATACTATTAATTATTTCATATATCATTTACCTCTATACTATTTAACATTTTATATACCACTCACCTCTTTTTTTATCTGCACACAATACTAATCTTTTTAACCTCTACCCATATGAAATAATTTCCATACCTCCAATCATTTTTAGTGGCCTTTGCTGGACCTTTTCTGTTCCTGCAATATTTTTCATGAAATGAAGTAACCAGACTACAAAAGCTACTCAAACTTCAGGTATAATATCATTTTACTTAAATGTGTTCTAATGCTTGTAGGAATATTCTCCAAAACATCCACAATCTTTTCTTGGGTTTTTTTTAATTTTTTCTTCCCTTTTTTCTTTTTGGACCTTACAATATGTATTGAACAAACATTTTGTGTGAACAGAACAAACAAACACCTACGTGTCATTGCTCAGTATGAAAAATTTGAATGCACAGAAGCAGCCCCAGTCCCTCTCAGCATGTGTTGCCATTTTGCACCACCCATTGTTACTTGCCTACTGTGCTGGAAACTGATCATTAATGCAAGTTTTTGTTTATGCATTCCATAGGACTCTGTAAACCAGGAGGGTAATATAACCTCTTCCACTAATTATAACATTTCCTTTTCAAATCTGAAGATCTAAGATCAATCAGTTGTCCTTGTTTTACTGAACTGATGCAGTTTGAAAGGCTGGATGAGCACAGTAATTATTTACACAACACACAATGGATTTCCTCAGCCATATTTTTTCAATCTTTGCAATTTGTAAGAATCAACTTTAAAAAAAATACTGAAAATAAGGCTTAAATTTGTTTATTCAATGCAGTATTTTCTAGTTTTGATAAATTCTCTCTTAATACTTAAAGTTTTATTTTGACATTGTATACATAGCCTTGCTCAGTTTTTTCCACTCTTATGAAACTGAGGATAAAGAAATCATTCCACATCACCAATTAAAAATATTTTTTTAAAAACTCCAAAAATAAAAATCACAATAAAAAACCTCCAGCTGAAAATCACACCTACTAACATCTGTGCCACCACAGACTCCTCTAAATGTTTTTTACTCTGAAACTTACAGCCCCATTTATCTCTCCTTAGACAGAAGACTTTGAAAACAAGCACATTCCCAACAGATAACAGCACAACTTTCAATTTGGTTGACAACTTTTCCATAAACAGTAACTTTAAGCTTAAGACTATAGCCCTGATAGAAAGAAAAGTGCTGTAAAATGTACAATGTAATCACATGAACCCATGAGAAAACAGAGATGTCCCACACAGCACAATGAACAATCCAGTGTAGAATGTTGTTTGCACACATCCAGTCATTCTAGGCTGCAATGTCCTGAAAGATTTTTTTTTTACAAGCCTAATGAACAAGTGTTTTTCATTTCAGGTGACTGGGGAGATTAATTCAACTATGGCACATGAATGACTTCATCAGCTATACAGAAATTAATTCTCATTCTTCACATAGCTGATCTTGCATGCTCCATTACTTGGACCCCAAAATAAAACAAAGTCCAGGAAGAGATGTACTTACAGTGAAACAGTATGTGAAGGGTATTCCTGACAGGACTCTTGCTGAAGAAGTGACTGTATTTCAAAGAGCAGTATAACTTTATATAATATCCTTAGGATGGATTGCCCTGGATCAGGGAGCCAGCATCCAAAGCCAGTGCAACAAGCAAAAAGTTTTTCATTAATTTAATTCAGCATGCTTTTGTCAGGTAATACAGAAAATAATCTCAATAAAGCATTGATACGCACAACAAACCATTCTTAAAACTGATACAAGACAGGAAATTAGTTTTTCATAGACATCTAGCCATGCCACCGTACGAGCATGTTGTATCTTACCAAGCAGCCTTCCAATTACAGCTATATATCATTCTGGTTTTAAATTTCTGAAGTGTTCTCAATCATATATTTTCTGTACATATGAATCCAAACTTATCATTTACTTGTGTACAATGTCACAATGCTGTCACTTTTGAAAACAAGTAAGTAAGAAAGTTTTTGCTCATGTTTTTGCAGTTCTTTTTCTAACAATTTACAATTTTAATATACAGCATTTACTGAAGGACTTTACAGAAACCCTTAAATGAAAACTTTTACATTCATTAAAAGCAATGAAGGATCCATGAAAAAAATGCTGAACACAATAAAATTCTGGGAAATGCTCTAGAATAGTGTAAAAATTCACAAAACAAAATAGGACAAAATTTAGAGAGGATGCCCAAGATGAGTAATAACAGAAACATGTGGCTTGGAGTCTTATTTTTAAAACACCCTAACTGCAGCTGAGAAAAAGGAATGCAGCAAAATATCTGTGATAGTTCTGTAAGAAGGAAACTCAGAGTAGCCGTACTCTCAGAAATGGAGTTAAGATGTGAAAGGAAGAAAGAGTAACTGCTGCAGCGGGTACAGCCCAGGAGAGCTTCTGTGAATGTAGGCTGTGCACAAAACAGACTGGGGAGGAATGAAATGATGAGGGAAAATGAGAGAAAGTAGAAACATGAGATCAGAAAGCAAACAAATATGCATAGTGTGACAGCTTCAAAGTTCAGAGGCACCACACAAATCTGTGATTGTGACAACATGACTCTCTTTAGCAAGCCCAGACAGATAGTCTCATGATTTATTTTACATTACATGTTTCTAAGGTTTTGTGTACCTAAGGTACAGAAAGCAAAACCAATTTATTTTTTAAATTAAAAGATTGCATCCTACAGAAACTACATACAAGATACAGCTTAATTTCTTAAAACTAATGTGAGTATTTTAAGGACTTTAACTATTAAAAATCTAACTGTAGTGGCAGAAATTAAGTGATTTTGAAGAGCTTGCAGTTTTAGGTGAGGCACATGGGCATGAGGGCACCAAGCCTGAGGAGGTTCACCCGGCTCAAGTTCCCATCAAGTCATGGACTTCAGGTCTCAGCACTGCACTTTGTAAGGAGGGAGATTTCAGCAATACAAACCAGGCAACCAGCAGAAATGATGGGACAAAAACTATCTATGCTTCAGAGCAAGGTTTCTTAGCTTCAAAACTGTCTCTGTACATGACAGAAAACAGAAGCACTTTGGAGTTTTGGAGCTATGCAATAATCTACAGCCAAAGCTAATAAACCCCTAGCAATAGCAAAGAAAAAAAAAAAAAAAGCAAATCTGAGAAAGACATGGAATACCTCACCAAAAATCCTATTAGGGCATGTAGTGTAAAAATAGTCACATCACCTCCTGTTAGATAAGCAGAAGCTTTAGAAAGACACACAGTGACAGTCAACACATTTCTGGAAAGTGATAAAGCTGCAATGTGATGCAGGAGCTGGCAAGTTTTCCAGGTTTGGCACATCAGACAAGAGGGTTTACCTTTGTAACCAGGGTTCTCCTACAGCAAAGTAACACAGAGTGTCTTGTATAATTTACAATTTGGCTAATGAAAAAAACTTACAAATAACTACAGGATCCAAACCTGTAAAGGGATTTCCCTTGGCTAGTTTTCACTCTCATCCTCCCCATGCGCTTGAACAATGCTATTCCTCACTTTTTACTTCTCGTATTAATCTCTACATTAGTAAGTATTAATAGAAAAGAACAAGAAGCAATAAAATTTGACACCAGCTCTTTTAACTGACATTAAGGTGTGCCACATTTGTATATGGCTTATTTCCAGTAATTTTTCATACAGGTGAAATTAAAAAAGACAGGGCTGAGAGTATATAACCAAATGGTCTGGGCATTTCCCTGATGCTTTTATTCCTTGAAAATTCAAATGATCCCTGCAGGCAGTCGACAACTGCTAGAACTGTGGAATGTGCTCTTTGAACTGTACAAACCCTTCAGCCTTTCGTACATTGCTGCAAACAAAAACTGCCAAGTGCAATTATTTCTCAAATTTAATGTTATGGAAGTGTTGCACCATTTTTTTCATAGCTTCAAAAACAGCTGTAGAAAAAGAAAATTTACAGGACTATTTCCCCACAGAAGTTATACATTGCATTTATCTCTTTTTGTAAGCAACTGATACAAATGAACCAGTAAAAGCCCAAAGAGTGCCATTTTTTCTTTGGTGCAATGACGATATGTGGAAGGAGTCCTCCCAAGCATTTTTTCATCCTTTAGCCTTTTTCAAAGGATAAAAACATCCACCAAAACATACCACAAAATAAACCACATCTTAGAAGCAGCAAACCACACTGAGAGAGAGACAAGCTTGAAAATTCATATTTCACTTCCCACTTTTTTCCTTAACCTACACTGCTGTATCTAGAGTTCCTACAAACACCCACATACTAACAGTTAATTTGGTAAAAACAAGCACAGCAATTCAGATAATCTTGTATGCATCTGTAGTTCCTGTAAGAATTGCCCAGGTTTTGAATGCAGTTGTATTCAACTTGTTGAACCAAAGGCATTTGAACCTGATGTACTCACTGAGTACAGACTTACTCTGTAATAGGACTTTTACTACTGACTTCGGCTGTATCTCAGATTCTCAAGGTAAAGACTACATTGAGCTATAGCCAAATGCTCTTAAATAAAAGTTTCCACATCTGAAATAAATGTTACACAACCATGAAGACGCCTGAATTCAAAATAGTAATTTTTGTTTGGATTGCAGTTGGAGCTTGCTTTAGAAAGCAAGCTAGTTCCAGAGTAAACCTCATTATAATTCAGACTTGAGGTGGAGAACTATCTACACACTAGCTGAGTCCCAAAGCACACCTAAACTCCTAGGTCTTGCCCAAGATCTGCTGCCCACACCCACTCATTAAGTTAGCCACAATATCCTGGTTCATAGCAGCAGAAAGGACCTGCAAACAGCAGATTCTGTGAAACAGCTGTGAAAGCATCTGTATGAATGCCAAGTCCAAGTGCAATCTTTAACTGATCCAAAATGAAGATGAGCCACTGCACGGCAAAAATGAACCCAAAATAAAACCAAACCAAACAAAACAAATAAAAAATATAACTAAAAGAAAAAAGAAAAAAAGAGCTTGACTTCAGCTTGATCATGTGGACAGAATAGACCAGATAGATGAAGGCAATTCAGATTTAGTGAGGGCCAAGAATCAGAATCAAAACATGTGTCTAGCATCTCCTGGTGGTTGCTACATCTATGCAGAATCAAGACACAAGTCAGTGACAGTCAGCAGCCCCCTCTCACTGCATTCCTGCAGGTGACAGGGCAGACACTACTCTGAAACTGCAAGATACAGGCAGCAGCAGAACCCACCAACTGATTCAGCAAGGAGGTTGTTCAGTTGCACATTGTGTGACATGGTGTCACTGAGCTCTACAGATGCTATAAAAGGGGTGTCCAAAACTGTGACATGGCACTTCCATTTCAGAATTACAAGGGAGGCCAAGAGCACTGCTTCAGTACTGGTAACACTTTACTGAATACCTCAGAATCACAGAATATCTCTGGAATCTTGCCATCTCCTCATTTGCCATCTCCTCCTTATTTGCGTGTCTGCATCAAACACAGACATGTCTGCTATTTTTAAAATAAAACATTAGGTTTGGGGGGTTTTTTTTAAAGTTGTCTTTGTAGTAATGAATTTTGGTCAAGATTCAGTGTTAACACAACTTATACAAACACCAAAGGGCAGACCACAGAACTGCCAGTGATGAACGTAATTGCATTAAGAATGATGCAGCCTTCTAGATCATGGTAAACAAGCCAAGGTAAGCAAAACTAGTAATGGGAGAATTGCAACTGATTTTGAATTAAAGAGGGCAATAGCACTGTTTCTCTTTGCTGATCTTTCCATCAGGACAGGAAAAAGCATAATAGTAAGCATGTTCATGGAGTTTTAAAAGCATTCCATGTAAAAAGCAACAAAACATAAAGTACATTGATTGCAGCCTGAGTGAGAAGACAGTCCTAAGGGAGGCACAAGAGCTAGGGAGTTGATGAGAGACACACAGTTGTTCTTTCTAAAAAGTTATCAATTAAAGATTTTAAGAAAATCTGGCATCACTTACAAGCACTACAAAAGAAACAAGGCATCATGGAGCTGTGTTGGAGGTATTTAGGTTAGATATCAGGAATTATGTCCTTCACCCAAAGGATGTTTGGGCACTGGAACAGACTCCCCAGGGAAATGGTCACAGCACCAAGCCTGGCAGAGTCCAAGAAATGTTTGGACAATGGTCTCGGGCACATGATGTGACTCTGTGCAGGGCCAGGAGTTGCATTTCAGTAATTCTGGTAGATCCCATCCAGCTCAGGACTGTTCTATGATTCTATGAAAAACACACTGTTTTGAAATGAGTTTTTAACAGCTGTTAAAAAATAAAAACTAAAAAAAAAAAATAAGTCATTAATTTAACTTTGATATTTTTAAGCTTTTTTCAAACAAATGAAGTGGAACATCTCAAAGTCTTACTATTCTTTTACCAATAAGGCAAGCAAGTGTCGGGATTTACAAGAGTAAAATCAGTAGAAGGGCTTCTTGAAAATTATCTTAAAGAGGCACGATGAAATTATTTGTTGTGAAGAAAAGCACTTAAGTAGTAATTTGCATAACATCAGTGTCTCATTTTCAGGATGTAACAAGATTGTTTCTAGATTTCTTAAATGCATCTCATTGCTGACATCACTTGAAATACCCAGATGCCACAATGGTAGACATTGTGTACACTTAGAGATGCTTTCATATATTGCTTATAAGGGAAGAATCAGAAAGGCATGTAAGAAGTAAACATGAGATAATCTGTTCCTCATGACTGTTTCCCCAAACTTAATAGAAATTTGCCTAATACCAGTCATTCCTCTCTTGACACAAAAATTTCAAACCTGTTGTTCCATGGAAGCATCAGTGTAATGTTGCCTACCTTTTTGCACTTCCTAAAACATGACTGATTAAAAGAAATCTGAAAAAAAATCTGCCCTTGTGCCTAAGGCACATTTCAAAGCCAAAATGTTAATCCTTGGGTGGGGGTGTGCTAATGCTCTGTTTTTGATAGTTTCTCATTTAGAACATTTGTGATACAAGTGTCTGTAATCTCCTAACAAGAATTTTTTTTTCTTCAGATTCCAGGAGGAATGTCATACTGGGTGTCTGCTCCTGCACATAAATAAAATTAACACAATGGGTTGCACTTAACTTTGGTACCGCTCCGGATAAAGTGTAGTGGCTATAGTTCTGACTGAAGTGAGTTAACATTTTAATATTGTAAAAGACAATAACCAGAAAAAGAAAACTCCAAACTTTTACTACGACCTATCATAAAAGAATTCACTAATGGTCTCTGCATTCCAGATATCAAGCCTTGTATCATCTTTCTGAATTTTTCCCAAATGAAAAAAACAGCAAAATCCACTAAAAGCTGGCCAAATGAGCAACATATCTCATCTAGAGGGCAGTTAACAATAAAATCAAAGAATGTATGAACTACCAAGGGTAACTGTTTCTGGAAGGGGCCCTCCACCTAGAATAAGAAAGTAGAAACCAGTCACAAATTTAGAAAATGCCATCAGATCCCCTGATAACAAACCACAGTAATTTCAAAAGGAATTACCCCCTCTCCCTTGCCTTGTTTTCATCTTATCCTACAAGCCCCTCCCAGTCCAAGTGTATTTCTCTTCTGTGGGCTGTCAAGGTTGTCAAGAAGAGGGCCATGTGTTTTGCAGAGTTGCTGAAGTTCAGAAGATTCATGAATTAGAGAGAGTTTAAGGTCAGAAAGGACCATTAGATCATCAAGTCTGACTTCCTATAATATCACAGACTGTAAAGTTTCAGACAGTTACCTTATTATTGAACCCAAACACTTAAAGCTGATTGAAGAATAAATTCTGTTTCAGCTCAAACAATTGCTTCATGATACACTTTCCTCTTCTGCACTAGATTAAAGAGCTCTCTAGAGCACCAGATATTTTCTCTCTGTGAAGGTATTCTGTAATTAAGTAATTTCTCAAACATCTTTTTGATAAGGTAAACAGACTGATCTTAAATATTTCACTGCAAGGCAATTTTCAAGCTCTTAAATCACTTTCATAATTGTTTCTGGCACCATCTCTAATTTTCAAAAAGGTTTTTTCTTTTAGATGTGGCCAGAAGAAATATAACCTGAAATTCAGTCTGTTTACCACTGCAGTATAAAAAGATAAATTCACATATTTGCAGGCATTTGGTTGCTTGCACATCTAGCAGTCCTTTATCTGTTGAATAGTTTTCTCCTGTCAGGGAAAAAAATCGTGAAAATTATAGGGGGGGTTGTGACCAAGTAAAGCAAGCAAGTATCAGCAGAACTTGGCAATAACAGAGAACCTTAACTATCTGGTCATCTTTCTGGAAAGGAGACAGGCTATCCAAATATGTGTGAGCAACCATTTTTAGTACAGAAACTGAGGAAAACACTCAAAGAAAACATTTTTTTTAGATTATACCTCAACCTTCAACTCACTGGAAATGTGAGAATTGAGAGCACCTTGGTTGAAAGAAACCTCAACATGAGAGAATTCCCATTTCTAAGAACAGGAAGGAAAAGGGAGACTAGGAGAATAAAGTCAATGAAGGTTACAGAAAAGGAGTTGTATAATGAATTGGTGGCCAGGATCCTGTGAAACGTAACTGGAAGGGAAGAAGAAAGAGTTCAAAAGAGATCACAGCTCCATCAGAGAGTAACATTTATGGCATAAGAGCAAACTAAATCAACATGGAAAAAAGGCTACACCATAAGGTCTTCAAGGGCCTGCAACTTCAGGACAGCAGAGTTCCATGAACACAAGTAGGTGAGAGAGAAAAACATGACAGTACAAGGACAAAACCAGGAAGTGAAATGTAACTTTAAAGAAAAAAATCAGTAGCAAAATAGCATTTTTTACATTCCTTAAAAGTAATAGGAAAATTCAAGAAAAACTGATCAGGCTATTTGCAGAAGAATCAAAGACGCATATTTTGCTTAGCCTTTAACAGATGAGAAAATACAATCTGATCACTAAAACACAAGGGACAAAAAATAATAGTAAGACAGAGAAACCAGATGACGAGACACTGCAATAAGTTAGATGCTGGCAGATGAGTTCAGCCTAACCAAGCTTACTTGTTAGGTAAAAACACAATGTTGGCCTGCACTGTGAAGCCAGCAGAAGAATACCAAACTCCAGTATTTCCAATGCTTGACTGCACTGAAATTTCTCTTATCTGTCATCTGTATCTACTCAAAAGCAAATCAGTGAAATTTTAAGAGTTTAAGTTATGTCTATTTTTGAAATTTATTCTTAACTCCAATCAAACCAGTGACTAAGGTCTCTGTCCCTTATTACCGTAAAGAGCTGCGTTTCCTCAAGAGGTAAGACATTTAACTATGGTACAAGGGACTCTCAGACAATTAATTGAAACTCCCTCACTGACATTAGCAACTTTTCATAACTCTAGAGAATGGATGGAGCTCCAGAAAAATGAGGAGGGGAAAAAATGCCATCCCTGTCATAAAGGGCTGAAAAAAGAGGGGGTAAGAAATTATAAATATTTCAATTAATTTCAGTTTCTGAAATATTTTTGAGAAAACCAAGACCAACAGGACATTATTTTTTTTTCTTTACAACAAGAAACTAAATACCTGTCATATAGTATTGTCAGGACCAGAATTTGGCAAGCCAATTAAATTTCTTCCTCAGTAGAAAAAATAGTTTTTTAATGGAAAAGAAGCAGTGGATGACACATAAAAATAAAGGGATGACTCATAAAAAGAAGCAAAGGAAACAAAGACTAAATTAAACTATTTTAAGGCTAATACAAAATGTTCAAAAATTTGATATAGAGACTAGAATAAAAGAGGGATGCTATGAATGGGGATCAATAGGGGTCCACCCTGGTCTGATGTGTTTTCTTTCATAACTTGGATGGTGGAACGTCATTCATATAGAAAGTGTACTTTTAAAATTTTCAGATGATGCTAAGTTTGAGAAAGACAGAAATACACTTTCCTCCATGGGATACTCCAAAAGTAATAGGGAATACATTTAAAGATGTACACACAGGAAAATATATTTTAACCATTTTGAGGAGATACTAGGAACTGTGAGTTAGTTCTGAAGTAGCTGAATTCACAATTACCCCAAACCCATTTTAAAACACATAATCACTTTATTCTGTGGCATCATAAGTTAACAATAGCTCATTCCATGCACTGTGCTTAGACCTATGTTCTGACATATTTCCTATTCTCTCTCCGTTTTCCTGTTTTCAACTCTGCATTAAGTGAGACATCATGGAGAGCTACAGATACAGCCAGAAAGGTGTGAGCTACTCATTTCTGACCACCCCACCTTTGAGCACATTGTACTACCAGCTCTTGGTGGTTCTTGGTCATGACAGCCAGGACAGAGTGAGCCAGCACCTCCACCACTATTTCAGTACTCCTGGCATAGCTAGCAGGATATTTTAACTTGCTGGGATTTTATCTGTGAACTTTCTTGAAATATATGGATATCTCACTCATCCTACCCGTGCAGCTGAATGCAGCCTATATGAAAACATGCCCAGACATGAGGGCTTCAAGTAATCCTCACCTTCCACTCCTGTTACTACAGGCCCTGCTAAAAACTCTGTCCCCATCCTTATTGCAGGCCCTCTTTAAGAGTTGAAAGGCCACAATGAGACCTCCCCAGAACCTTCCTTCTCCAGGCTGAACAACCCCAGCTCCCTCAGCCTTTCCTCACAACAGAGGTGTTCCATTCCTCTGATCATTTTTATGGCTCTCTTCTGGACAGCACCACATCCTTCCTGTGTTTGGGACCCTAGAGCTGGAGGCAGTACTCCAAGTGGCATCTTATATATTCCCCATGAAGCTACCAGACATGGCGCAGACAGCTGGTGCAGCATGCTGTGCCAGGACAGCCTGCAAGAGTAGGTACAGCTACTGTAATTGTGCTGAAATAACTGAGCAAAATCACCAGGGCATTAGAAGCCCATGAGAAAAATGTTTGGACTGATGGACTGATGCCATAGAACTGAGGCTGCATAGAATACATTGAATGAATGTTGACTATTTGCTTTTTCAATGAGAAGTGTATGAATTGGGTTAATAAAATAAAAATCAGAAAATACACTTTTCAGGAATGTACAAGAACAGAAAATTTTAAAAATATGTAATGCAAATACACTAGTAAAGAATTTAGTCAAGGCATCTCAGAATACAAGAATAAATATATAAATTGATCAATTACAAAAAAAAGGCCACTGAGGCCTAGACTTATAAGAGTTTTTATTCCTTTACACTGAAGTAAAATATCAGCAAAAGCAGAAAGTGAAACTAAATGGCTTCCTATTTTCTTGCATATTGAATTATAGGTGCTCTTTACCTTCTAAGGTGAAATTGCTTCGTTGTATTTCTATAATCTGATTCTATCCTAATCATCTATTTGATCTTTACCAGATCATGCAAAACAAGCAGAAGAAAAAAACATTTCCCAACGCAAAGTCTGTGAAGGTATTAAAAACTACTGCTTCTGGATCCCATATCCAGAGGGTTCCTAGAAACCCTCCATTAGTCTGTGCATTTTGATGCATATGTAGGATGCTCAAGTTAATGCTGCTATTGAAACCTAGAATTTTGCATTCCTCAAATGAAAACAAAAATTTTAAAAAGCCCAAATATTGCATCAATTGGGTGTTTTTGCATTTAATTTCCCAGGTTCCTTTTAGGGAAAAAAAACTGAAAAAGTCCTTAAGGCAATATAAGCACTTAATCCAACTCAAATACTAAGGAGGACATAACCTTTTAAATCATCTTAAATATTTACGATGCCATAAGCTCTTAAACTTCCTGGAATACTTAGCCTTCCTTAAAACCTCACAGTACTCAAAGTCCCTTGAGCAACATAAGCACCTAAACTGCTTCAAATCCTTTCAAAGGACACAACCTTTAAACCAATGTTGGGCCTAATTTTTAGAAATATTTTTGTTTCTTTGGGCACAATTCTGCCTGGTTTTGTCCACAGATCATGTAACTATTCAAGTACTATTCACATGCTTCCATTGACATAATGCTTCCATCTTATGGAAGGCCTATACATGGAAGATATAAAGAACCCTGCCAACACTGGGAACGTCAATGCAAGTAATAGAAAAAGATTCCCTTGTTTCTAAACCTGGCCAGCTTCAACTTCACTAAAAAAGAAGTACAGTAATTTCACAATTATAAGCCGCACCTGAATATAAGCTGCACCTTTTTTTTTCTTTAAAGCAAGGATCCATGTGTAACAAAGTAACAAATTAGTAACAGAATCACTGCCAGCTGGGTTTGGTGTCAGATGCTCAAGTTGCAACAGTTTTCATAGACCAGCAAAGCCTTTAAAGGCAGCCCCAGGCACCCTCCCCAGCCGGCTCTCACTTCTGGGTTGGCATTTCACTGGGATTTGTCCATAGATAAGCTGCACCTGAATATAAGCCGCACTACTGGGGTAGGGTTGGGTTCTTCAATGAAAAAGGTGCGGCTTATAATCATGAAATTACTGTAATAGAAATGCAAAACAGTCATCAAAGCCTTTGCAGTACCTTGTTCATATCTTTACATGACGCCTGTCAGTGACCCAAACTAGGTTCATAATATTTCCCCATTAGCTTATGATAGCAGTTAAGAAATTGGAAAATTGACATCTTCCATTGACAACAACAGCGACGAGTGTGATCTCTGTGTGGGAACTCAGCAGCAAGTCCTAAGAATAGAGCCAGAGCACAAGCCATATTTAAGAAGAACTCACCTAACATGTTACAACCACACACTACTTTCAGGACTTTAATTCTTCAGGATGATCACTTCCTTATTCATTTTCTAACCTGATTTATCTTTTGAACAAATGTTTGGTGAACTTCAGTTATTCTGTTTCTTTCCTCCATAAGCCCTTTAGATAGCTCTGGAGTGAGTGGAAAAACATTTCAGAGTAAAGCAACCTCACACACACAAGCATGAGAGGCAAAAATTCTCTTTCCAGAATTTCCCAGTTCAGACTTTCTGTGTTTCTTATAGCCTAGGAAAGGAATCATCTGTGTTCCAGTTTAAGGATTTTACTTTTGATTACATGAGTCAGCTGGGCATTAAGTGAAACTCAGTGCCCCAATTGCTCTAAAGTAATTAAGAAAAATTATAAATCTTGATTATTTTAATTTCACATGAAAAGGAGTAAATAGTAGGTCAATCAGGTTGTTTGTCCAGGGGGAAGTAAATAAAGATATCCATCTTCAGACCACACTTGAAAACATGTTTTTCAGACTTCTGCATGGCAAGAAAGGTTACTGAATATATGCATTTGCAATTCTTTTAACATTATTTTATATTAATTATAAGCCATGTCAATAAAAGTGCTGTGTCCATCAATGAGTAAAATATTTGAAGTGTGCAGCTCAACATGAACAAATTTACTGCTATGCTGATGTTTCAACATCTTGAAAATCTGTGTGGGACTGCCTCTACAGCTCTGTAAGGCAATGGCTTAAGAATTTTGAAAAGTCCTGTTTATGCTGAGCCTGGTGAGCATCTTCAACATTGTGCAAAACACTATAAAGTCCACTTTACCAATTTTTTAATTTACTTTGCACCTTTATCATCTTACCAATAAAATCAGTTGGTGTTAAATATTGATTGCCTCACCCTATAGTGGCTGGTCTAACACTACTGAGAGTTAATGGGTATTTCATTGTTAATGCCTTCCTGTCATTCAGTTAATCTCAAAATGGTTTCCCTAAATTGTTAGCAACTCCTCTTCTTCTTTTCTTTGGTATATTTTGCATATATTTACAAACTGCCTATTTCCTCACATCCCATGTTACCCAGTTCCATTCATGAGCACGAAAAATGCATAAAAAATTTTCAGCTATTCGTGTAAGCAAAATAATTTTAAAAATTAATGCTAAAATGAGTAGATGTTTAAATTGCTAAAACAGCAGGCTATAATGGAAACATATGCTGGCTTTTCATAAACATAGTAACATAGTATTTAGATTTTTAGTTTTGGCACCTGTGGGACTTCAGAAGCATCACCTTATTAATTCACAGTGTGCTACCCAAGTAACTCCTGGCTCAGTCTGAAGAGCACAGGTAGGGGTAAGTCATTCTCTCAGCACATAGTGCCATGGGAACAGATATAGGCCAAAAGCAAAGACTTTGATAGCCAAGAGCTCATAAATCATGTTTAAATGTCCAGTGAAGACCTACAGATATAGCACAATATCCACTTCTGTGAGTGCACACACGTGTCTGTGTGTGTGTGTGTGTGTGTGTGTGTGTGTGTGTATACATGCACACACACACACACACACAGAAAACTTATTAAAATACAGAAAATTATAGAAGATTACAATGAAAATATTATCAAGGTTGGATTTAGTATTAACTTCAATTTTTTTCCCTAACTATTGATAAACAAAGTATAACTTCACCATTACTTTTTTTTTAAATCATATAACCAAAGAAAGCAAAGTAGGAAATTACAGCCCTCCACTGGTCATCTAGTTCTCCTCTTTTAAGATATCTGTTCAAAGTCTCCCCTAGAAATTTGAATAAAGAAGGTGAGATCAAAAATTCATAACAACAGCCTTTAAATGATAGTTTCAATGGAAACTGGTAAAAAAAGCTTTTCCTTCAGCACATTTTTAAACATACAAAATGAAAATATCCCAATGGTCACAGAAGTACATGAGATTATGAGAAAACATTTTCATTACAGAAGACGCCTCTACAATTGCAGACTCTAATCTACTATCTGGGCAAAAAATGGAAATATTACATTACTCACAGATACGAAAGGGTGGGGATTCTTAACAGACTTATATATGAAAATCCTCCCCATGCTCTTTTATAACTAAGAAAACAATAGCATTAAGAAATAGTAGAGCCCAAAAGAAATGGCCTTGCACAATAGAACAGCTGGAGCTAAACCTGTTACACACATGTGCTTCAAGATACTTTACTTTTTGCTACTGCACAGGTTTGGTCCATTCTTCAAACACTTGCCCTTGTTTAGCTTCATCATCAGGAAAGTTCTATGGGAGGCTTGTCTATCCTGAATCTCCTCAAGTGCAGTCCTGATTTGAAGTAAAATACAAAGATGCTGCAGAAGCCAATTAATACTAAGATGGTAATCATTCTTGTTCTAGGTATAAGATCACATTTTTTTTCCATGGCTAATTTCTTTTGCTGTGGCAGATTTATATCTTTTTTATCTTTAGACAACTGAGTATTTTCAGCCTTATGTGGGAAATCAGCTTCATAAGCCAACTCCAGAAGAGGAGCAACTCATTTGCAGACAATGAAGAGCTTTGTAATTTAGCTGTAGGGCTTCAAAATGAATTCCTCCAAAGACACAGGAGATCTCAGCTTCAAAATACCCAAAGGTTTCTATTTCATCATGAGTTGTAGGGGACTTTACAGTAATGTATGCATGTTAGGGGATTTAGAATGATAAACTTCAACATGCATGCATCAAATTATTGTAAAATCAATTAAAATTTATCTAGAAAACTTTGATCAGTCACTGATTTCTACAGGTGAAAAATTAGAAGTGCATCCTTTACTAACATATGGCTGGGGATTGCTCATATGAGTGCACAGTTTCAGATAGTCCATCTGGAGCCCATCTCCCCCATGTTTAACATTTTCATCAGAAACAAGAATTGAGAGATAATGGGGACAGGTTGATAACCTTGATTCCACTCTCAATAACTGTCTCAGAAACCATTTATTGTATCTTGCAAAAATACAGGTATAAGATGCACCCTGAGAATCAAAATACCATTTAACTGCTCCACTGAAGAGTTCTTTCTCCCTAAAAGACCTGATGATAGACCATTTTTTCCCCTGGGCTAAGATACTAGCTAAAACTGTGATTCTTTCTCTGTCAGAGTAAAATTAGGGGAAAGAGGTGGAGAGAAAGGGGATCACATTTTAGTTTTATTCCACTGATGCTGCCGCCTGTCAGTAAAAGATGAAGGGCTGAAATCCCATCAGTCTGGATTTGCAGATCTGAGGATGAAGAATTAGTATTTTTCTGTTTTTGCAGAAAACTCCTTGATGTATGGCTCCATTATTGAATGTTAGCAGCTTCAGTTTAAATTACAAATGAAGTTCAATCAGCATTACCCGTACTTGGTTTCTATTTAAAAATATGATGCTCACCAAAACTGTGTCAGTTGAGAACCTACATGTTTTCATTTGTGGTAATGGATAAAGGAGAGAAGCAATTTTATATTTCACTAACTCAAAATATAGGTCTACAATGGCAGAATATAAAGAACACTTTTAAGATACCATTGGTATCTCCTTCAACAGGAGAGGAAAGAGGTGAATGAATGGTCCTTAGGAACCATGTACCAAAGGCAGCCATAAATAGGCAGCAGTGCTCAAGGGGCAAATTCCAAAATATCTTTTACAATTGTGTCTCCAAATCAATTTTCTAAATATGATTATTTTAAAAACTCTAAATTGCATTGTGAAATAAATAACTGCTTAATTAGCTTTGGTTTCTATCATGTATGTTTTCATCAAAACATACTACACAGCAGATGGTTTCTGCTCTTATCCTTTTCAACTTCAGTGTTTATGTCTCGCCCTTGAAAAGTTGTTTTTGTCTAATCTATCTCCTACTGATGGTTTTAACACATAAAAATATGCTGCTTTTCTGACATGTACATGCATCAGCATATCAGAACTCATGAAATTGTTACACTAAATGGCCAAGTTCCAGCTGCACTGTTTGCACAGTGTTATCTTCTGTAATTTTACATGGAGCTTCAAGCTGTACAACAGCAGACATCCAGCATCCTGAGCCAACTATCATTGCAAACAGCCAGGCTGTTTGGGATGATTTTGGTGTTGGAATGCTTATGCTGGAGTTACTGTTTGCCCAGACCAAGTCAGTCTGTTCCTCTATGCCTTATGATCCCCATGTGGAAAATACTGATACTTCCTGATTTACCTGTGTGCAGCAAAGGGTACAGTAACTAACTTACCATAAAAATGAGATGGTATTTCTGCATTCAACCCACCCAAGTCTTAGCAGTACTCCACAGGGGGTTAAGGTGATACTTAATTCATTGATGTTTTCTATAAAGTTCTTTGAAATCCTCAGATGAAATGTAGTGCATTATTAATACTATTACATGTTATGACTTATGCCCCAAAGGATCTCACCATGCTTTGTTAGCTGTATACAAGAATCCCTTCATTACTATCCAAGTGCTTCTACTTCCGAAGCATAACAATGCAGCTGTTTGCCAATAGACAGTAAATCTTTATACACAATTACTGATCTTATATGAATATTCTGTTCCATTAAAAATGTATGTTTCACACTTTTTCCAGTTCCTTAACAGCTCAATGCCCGGGAACTGTAACTGCAAGCGGGAAACTAGATTCTATAAAAACATCATTTTAGCAAAAGGCATCTGCTTAGCTGGCATCCTTATTTAGCCTGTCACCCAGCTTTCACTCACTTACACCACAGGAAAGACCTCTAAAATCAAAGTAATATGACTCTACCTCTCACAAAGTAGAAAACGAATGAAATTGACAGTCAGAATGGCACAAGATCCAATTAACTGATGCTCTCAACCAATTCAGGAATCTAATCCAAAATCTTCTAGAGAGAAGAGACCTTATATAGGCGGAAGAAATGAAGATATGGTGGCAAAAACTCTCCTTTTCTCTCTTGTTTGTCTGCAGTTTGAGACAAGATGCATAGCACAGAGGCAGTGTTAGAACATCAACACAGATTTATACTTTCTAAAAATGTCTACAACAGTCAAAACATCTTTCCCTTTTCCCTATTTGAAACTTCAGGTTGCTTTTAAATTTTGAGTCAGAATAACAGTGTGGCAGGAACTTGATTCACTTTCTACATGGAATGGGATGGAGCCAATGTGAAATTTTCTATTATTAAAAAGCCCCTGCTGACTCAGATGCCTATGCTGTGGAAAACACTTGTTCTGTTAACTTTGATGCAGTCATTAATGTGTTTCTTGAGCAGATACCCCTCAGGTTTCTATACTCAGATTCATACACTGAACCCAGATATTCTCAGCCTGTTGGATCTCCTCAGTTTAACCCTTAAACAGGGTCAGGACAAAGTGTCATAAAATTTATAGTTCAATAAAAATAGGCACAGCTCTTCAGCACTCAAACATCCACTACTGAGTGGCACCTTGGCTGAACTGTCCTTTTCATTTCCTCAGAACCAGGGTCTTCGGGGTTTTTTGTGATAAAGCATAAAGTTCCATTCAAAACCAAACATTCTTAAAATTGCAGAAGGATGGGAATAATACAAAACCAACCCAAATAAAGTCAGACAATCTTATAGGCTTGAAAAAGAATAAAAATATAAAACTTGTTTCAACTACAAAAAGAGACAGCATGTCAGCTTTGGTGAACCTTTGTGTATTTACCAGTGAGAATCTTGGCCAGCAAGTACTGATGTAACAGTGTTTCTAGGGGAAATATCTTGTTCTTATTTAGAACACATAACTTAGTGATGCTGTGATACAAACACTGGTGAATGTTATTTTGTGCAAATATTACAAAGAGTAGACAGAGAAAGAGAAAATAGCTACAAATTACTAACATGAAGTTGTTTCCATTCTTTATGCACTTTCTTCAGGCCAATTTGCAAGCATTCTCTTAAAATAACAAATTGCTTCCTCAGCCAAATGTAGATTCCAGGAATCAGTATCTGCTGTAGTTTTATGCTATAACACATGCATGCTGCTACCATGCAATATTGAATTAAATGTACCACTTTAAATAAAGTGAAAGGAAGGAAACAAAATGAAAGATGCATCTGAAATACAAAAGGTAATATTCAAAGCAAAATTATAACTGAAAAATTTGTACACCCCAATCAGGGTTAATTAGACATGTACATGGAAGTACAGAAACAGTGCTTACCAGGAGCAGTCCTGTGCATTTCTGAACAACAGGAAAAGTATAACTGAGAATGTATCTTTGAAGCATATTCAACTGCTGCCCATAGTCTCATCACAGTGATGTTTAAACATGTATGAAATAAGTCTAGGGAAGTCTAGCCCTTCCAGGTAATAACTCAAATACATGGCAATTAGACATAAAAAGATATCTGATAATAAATTACACCATAATTTCATGAGCCTACATTTTAGCTAAAAAGCAAATAGAGCCAGCATACATTACTTCGAATGCTTTTGAGACATATTCAACTATTCCATGGCAAAAAAGTGCTCCCTACATACAGTTCTTACCCATGAAAAGTGGACTGAAGAAGGTGTTATTATCCTGGGTTAGCCAAGGTAGTTGCCATTACTCAAGTATAGGCAACAGTTTAAATTACTAAGGAAATCTAAAATACTTCAATACAAACGGAAAACAGCATTTCATCACAATCTCATTTAATAGAATACATTATCAATATTAGCTGATAGTAGAGCAAATTGTTTCTTAATTGGAAAGCCACCTAAATTCTTGCTCTTAAATTAACTAAAAGTGCATTTTTTTCTGTTATAATAGCACCAGATTTTTTTCAATCTTCTGTTGCAAGCTAAAAGGCAACAATGCCAGAATTTCATTATGAATCCCTTTTACTATCTTACTAGAAATTAAGTGATGACATAGAGTTAAAACATTTGCACTTCTTAATCTAGAACCCAAATATAAGAAAAAACCCAAAACCCAGTGATACTTCATAGTTAATATCAAAATTGCATTTGAAGTGCATTGTTTTAATAGTTGCATACAATATCTAAGAGATATGGAAAAATTCCTTTTAATAAGCTTGTACATATCACCATAACCATAAAGAAATAATTTTTTAAATAATTTTGTTTACTAGTGTGAAAGCAGGATGTTTTTGTGAATGTCAGTGACAACATTTCTGCCTCCTAAGTCTCAAATTATGTCACATGAGATGGAATTTATCTGTCTTAATGTTTAATAGAAAATTCTAAATTTGTGCCAGTCACCTTAGGTTGCTTTTATTGCAAGTGACAAGAAACAGGCATCTCTAAAGCAGGAATTGTCTCATCCAAAGACAGAAATAAAAAGAGGCAATGGAAATCCTCCCCTGGAAATCTCCATCTCTCTTCACTGACTAAAGAAGCCCATGGTGACCAGCTCAGATTTATACCACCTACAGTTTTAGATGGTTAACACCATGGGAAATTAATCCCATTCTTGACACCCTTCTCAAATAGCATTTGGGAAAATTATGCATAAAATGCAGAAAACCAGAATTACCAACAAGAGTGAGAATCAAAATACACTGTCCCAGAAAAATTAAAAAAAACGAGACCCTTTTGTGAAAATAGCAGGGGATCTGTAAATTTGAAATGTCATACAGCATTTGATCTCCAAGCCAGGACAGACTCAGTCATTTCTAGAAGATTAAGAATACACAGGGAATATTTTCAGAATATGCTGACAAAGTAATATGCTCTTCTGTATGTGAGTAAGCAGCAATTTTCAAAAGCTTATAATTCAGTGCAATAAGGACAGACATTCAGAGGCATGGCAAAAGACACATCTTATAACCCATTAAAGCTTCCCTTTCAAATTCCAAGTCCTGGCTCAAAAGCAAAGAAGAGGTCATAGACCTTTTTTTAGACTTTTTTTTCCATTTTCAGGAATGATACTCCCATCTCATATAAACTTTTGCAAAGCCACTCAGGCTATAGCAAAACTGTGGGCAGAAAATGTCTGACAAAGTAATCAAAGTTAAAATTCAAGAAAGCTGACATTTGAAAAGAGTCCCTTGCTCCTAAGTATTTCAAAACACAAGCAAGCCCCTCAATCACACATTCACAGAAGATAGAAGGCTGTGTTATGAAGTCACACTGTACATTTGGCCAGTTTTTATGTTTACATTGGCATCCTCATTAACTATGGACTGTCCCAGAATGGCCATTTGCAAGTAACTGAAAACAGAACTTATAATGAAATTCTTAGGTCACTTTATAGGTCTCATTGATCTCAAAAAAACTTCAGGAACACAGCTATTTCTGTTGTGGGTTAATGGAGCTCACCTGCAAAAGTTTGTTCCTAGTTTCCTAGTTATGTCTTTTTCTTTTTTGTTTCCTAAGCACAAAATTATACTAAAATTGTATCTTTCTTGCCATGGATCAAGTGAAAAAGACACTATTTTTAAACATCTAAAATCCCCATAATGTGACTGTTCACATCACATGAAACCTGCTGCTAATTCAAAGCTAAAAGATAATTTCACAGACTTCAATGTGATTTTCATAGTTACAATCACAAGTCTTTAAATATAATTTAACACATTTTAGAAAGCTTGCAAATTCTTCCACGTCTCATTTTTGACAAAACTTAAGTAAAATACTAAACTGAATAACTAAATACTTCAAAATGGAAAAAATTCAAACGCAAATTATTGGCATAAAATAAAATAGCAGAATATTTCTGATTTTGCTTACTTGTAAATATCCCCAAAATCATAGACTAGCTGAGATTAGAAGGGACCTCAGAAGCTCATTGAATCTAAACCCCTGATCAAGCAGGGTCAGATGCAGCAGGGTCCTTGTCCTTTTGGACTTTGAGTATCTCCATGGATGGGGATTCTATAACCTCTTTGAACAAGCCTCTCCAGTGTTGGACTATCCTCAGGATCAGGAAGTTTTTTATATTATGTTTCAATGGAAACTTAATTTAATAATCTGCATGCAGCTTGTACCCACTGCCTGTCATCCTGTCACCAGGTGTCAATGAAAGAAGTCTAGCTCTCTCTTCTTTACACCCTCCCATCCGGTATTTACTGTGAGAATGAAATGTTACTTAGTATGTCACTGTTCAGGAGACAAGGATCTTGTGCCTAAATTAGCCCAACCACTAATCATTTGATATCACCCAACCCACATGTCATGTTTGGCACTATACAAAATTAGGCTAACATCTTCAGAATTCAGAAATTATGTATGTATATATGAATTACACAGTATCATGCCTGCACTATAAATCACGACAAGACACCTGCTTGCTTGCTAGCCACTAATGACTATTTACTCATTTTGGAGACCTGAATTTTAATCTTTTGTCTTAAAAAAGACAGCACTATCACAGTATGAAATGCACAACAAAACAGTTGTACCCAATTAGATAATAAGTAAGGGCCTCACATATTTTTTAAGTCTTATAAATGGCAAAGCACTAAAAATATCTGTAAGGTCTGAGACTGTTGCTCACCAAGGAATTTAAGCAGCAAAAACTAGCACAGCTGCCATCATGTGCTCCCGCACACTTTTGGCTGCTAATTCCCACTCACATCACCCTTTGTACCAGTGACAGCCCTTGGACTGCCATATGGGAGAAGGCTGGGATAAACCCAAATGAAAACAAAATCAAACAAATAATTGACTATTTTCAGTCTGATCCATTCTCCAAATTTACAAACAGCTTCATGTGCTGAGTGAGGGAGAATGACAATACAGGGAGGAGAAAAGAAGCTGGCACTGCATCTTACACAGATGTGCCAGGTTAAAGTGTTCATTGAACATTTAGGCTAAAGCTGAGCAGTCAACACAAGCTACTCAGTGAATAATACTGCATTCCTTAGGCACTGCTTTCAGAATGAGATCGATTGGCCTCTGGAGATGCCTGCTTGTCTCCTGAAGGTAAGCAGAATCTAGAATGACTGAGATACAGCTGTTTAGTTTGTATGTATCTAAATTAACCAATGTCTAGATGAGTAGAAAATGGTAGAAAATCAGGTTTTTGATTCTTACAGCACTTCATTCCCATTAACAATTTCCATTTAGAAAAAACAACTGTAGCATAGCTTACCATCCCACTAACATCAAAAGGGAAAGGGTATGTATTTTCTGCATGGTCCACAATTTTTTTCCTAAACCGTATTTTATATCTATAAGCAATACATTTCAGTGATAGGGTACTGTATTCCTCCCACAGGGCGTATAAATCCACAGTAGAAACATAGACACAGTTCAGTTATAAATCACTTACATTTCTTCAGAGTCACTTTGTCACTTTGCTGTGCTGTGGGAAGGTCTTTTCCTTTTCGCTCAAACTGGTCCTCCTCCCAAAAGTGTCTGTCACATCTATGGCAGATAAGGACAAAAGGTCCTTAACTTTCACTTGAAGTTATCTGAGGGTCAAAAGGGAAGGAAACACAGTAAGTGCAAGCATCTATATTGTATTTTATTGCAAGATATTACAATCATCTATTTAAGTCACACCTCAGTGTCATCCTTACGCAAGTGTATTGCACATCAAAGAAAAAAATCCCACACGTTTCACATCTTTCTTTCTTTGTGTAAGACATGTGGAGTAGTCACTGCTCCTAGACCAGTAACCTACTTCACTTCTGAGATTCATAATAACAAGACTGTATTTCTTTGAAAAAGAAAGTACACAAGTTAAAAAATGATTTCACATTATTAATTATTTATTTTGTACCACAAACACACTGTGAATACTTACGGCTGAGATCAAGCAGTAAAACAAAATTTGTTGAGCACAGATTCACTAAAAACCATCTTGCCTAGTCAGTGTTGATAAAAATTTTAATCTGAATCTTCTGTTAAAAAAAGCTCTCTATTGCACTATTATCTTCTGCTAAGAAAGTGAGACCTGGGGTTTACAATACATAGGTCTCATTAAAATTTTTCCATGAAAGCCTAAAACTCACCCCTCCCTTAAAGTCAAATCTATAAATTGAATGTTAAAAATTATTTAGAAAGTAATAAAGGACAAAGTGTAACATGTCATTTGCCACTGTATTAATCCCTATCTTGAAAAGCATGCTCCTCTCTCTTGACCAGCACAGAACACCAACAACAGAACTAATTAGCAAAGGTTCAGAAAAGAAAACATGCATGGTCAAAGGCTTAAAACAGTTTCCATATATGAAGAAGAATTCAGTATGCCACCAATATCCCGACTGGAAAAAAAAGCCGACTTAAGGAAGGGCATGATAGAAAACCACAAATATCTGAAGAAGATGGAAAGACTGCACCGACATTGTATGCTCCCATCCTTTGAACTCAAGAACTACCTAATAAAAGCCAAGTTCAAAAGAAAAATGGGAGTTTCTTCTCCACAAATTGTGTGACAGAACTGTGAACTTCTTCCCAGGGATGCTGTTTGTGCAAGGCGATGTCATAAGTCAAGAGGAAGATGGAGGTATCTTCAGAAGACAGCCACCACTGGAGATAGATGACAGCCTAAATGAACCATTGGTCTGAACCAGGATGACCAGTCCTATCTCCTTGTATATTCATTTATGTTAGTGCTAATTCAACAAATTTTATATCTGTTTTACACTGATCTATTTACCACTCACAGTAATGAGAATTACTGCATTAGGTACACAGGGAGTCTAGTCTTACTTGCATTTGAAGTACAGGCTAGATCCTTTTGAACACCTAAGAGAAATCCCATGGTTCTCTGTACTTTACTATATGCTTAATAAATTTGATTGATTTTTTCAAAACACCATCACCCATGAACAAAAAATCAAATCAAATGAGGTAGCAAAGTCTTACTGTAAAGCAGCAGTAGCCTTCCTCTCCCCAGTCCACAGTCCCAATGCACCCAGGGCAGAGGACTACAAAGCAAGGTTCTGCTTCTCAAGTTGTTCACTGCTCTCATGGGTTTGAGTCTAACTTCATCCATATGTTCCCACTCAGTTCAACACTTATATAAATGCAGGTCAGCATCTCCATTTCCCAAGTTTCATCTCAAAGTAAACCTTAAAAATCATATACTCTGTATTCCAATATCTTCTCTTTTGCTTTAATCTCTAGGATACAGCAGTGTTTCTGATTTATTTTGGGTAAGTGCAGATCAATTAAAATTCCTTCAGGGAAGCCTTCTGAACCAGCAGAAAGTGAATGACTGTCATCAGGAACAAACACTTTTTGCTGTCTTGGACTGGCATGTCACACTTTTGAGCAAAAACTATGTTAATTAATTCTATCCATACCTACCAGGTGTGCCAAAGGAATATAACCAGTCCTTTCTGCTGTCTAACTAGATACAGATCTTCGTGTCTGTATCCCTATATGTAGAGCTGTGCACTGGCACATTATATGAAGAAGCAGTCTGTACTAGCACAAAAAACCAGCAGGACAGAAATAACTCAGTTCAGACATCAGTATGCAACCAAAATCCTTTTTGCAAGATGCATGAATTAATACCCCCAAATATCACCCAAAACCCAGTATTCTTCCAGTGTATCTACATACATGCCTATTCATTAACACTCTTTTTAAACCCTACAGTGAGGAATTTGTATAACTGACACTTTTTTTTGGTCAGTTTGAAATATAGGATCAGAGTATGTTTGCTGTTCAATCTATTCCCCTCTCTGAAAAAGAAGAGCCTGCTACAATGTTTGCTGTTCTATTTGCTTCTGCAGCTTAAATGGCTTCACTGAGGATGAAAGGAAATTCACCATACAGCATGCTAATGATCAGACTCATGTACCACTGACCTATTGCAACATTTTAGGCTGCCTCTCCTTTCTATTATTTGTCCAGCTTTTCTGTTTGGAACCTTAAAGGTAGGAATATAACCAGACAGCCCAAAAGGTGTTCAAGGTCTGTTTGATATCCTTCACATCACTTCGATAGGAACTATAAATTAGAGCAAGCTGTACCAAACAAGAACCAAATGTTTTAGCAAAGACAATCTTCTTGAAAAATGGCAAAATTTAGAGATGTGGATTCCAGGTATACTAACAGAAGGTAAAATACTATTGCAGGATAAACCTATTGAAAACAATTTGATAGTAGCAATAACAATTCAGAATTATCATCACCACTACTTAAACACCGAGAAAACACCACATGAGAACAGGTGGCTACCTACTGGCTGTCAAATAAAAGCCTTGATTTTTACTCTTTCCACATGTGGCTTCAAGTCACCATCAACAAGTTTACAAAATTTTCCCATGAATATCACCTTGACTCTCAAACAAGTGTACATAAAGGGGAAAAGTTGATATGCCATTATATCACTTGAAAGCATTAGAAATCAACAGCAACCCCATAAATTGTATAAACTAAGAATGCTTTCTTTTCAACCACTTGTTCCATAATTTCACTTGAATGTTAAATAAGCATTCATGCCTGCTTTAAAAATTTATTCCATATATTCCTTAATTCAATTATACCTGGTAGAAATCCACTTACATCAAAGATACATTAGGAAGTTTTTACATGACGAATTTCTTAGATTATGGGGGTTTTTTTTATTTCTGAAACACCACAGTGATACAAATAATCTGTGATTTTAAAGACACAAATATATTTCAGAGTACACACTTATTAATTTGGGTTATTAAAAGCTACACTTGTGTGCAAGCTCACACCATTCCCACAATTACCTAAGACACAAAGTAAAAGCTGTACATCATAACATGATCTTATTAGTGTAACAGTTACAGGACTTTTTTGGCAATTCATAAATATACAGCTGCATTACAAAGCCATCCGAAATAAGAGCTGATAAAATGCTTTATGTCTCAACTGTCGCGTATTCTTAGAGTTTGCTGAAGAAAAATGCATTACTGAAAAAGGCATTTGAGGACTGTACAATGAAGTTAGTTAATTCTTTCGGGATTAATATGATACAAAATTCCCTTTCTGTAGATAAGCATCCCATGAATTTTACTTTCAATACCTGTAGCCTATCTGGTGTAATTAAGTAAAAAAACTAGAATGTGGCCTGATATCACAGTATACAAAATCAAGGACTGGGTTGGAGTTTTGATTTTGGTTTGGTTTAAGATTGAACAATATTTACTCTCATTTCTAATTGTATAGACTGCCTAATGCAGTATTACAACCCTGTGTCTTTAGAACCATGTTTGTCTAAAAGCCTTTATCCAGAAATGTTATCTCAAAAAACATAAACTCACAAAAATAATTACTGCTTTGCTAATAAATGTTAAATAAATATTGTTAACAAAGGTGCATTAAAACAGCGGCAAAAGATATAAATTTATCTATACTGAAGTCCCTCCCAGCTGATCTGTGGTATTATTGTCCTAATGTGGAAATACGACAATGAGTAAACAAGAGATCAACCATGATGTAAATAATTAAAGCAGTAAAGGTGTTATACTGCAAACTTCTCTAAATGTTGTGGTATTAAACTGAATGAAGCTGTTTGATTTGTCTGCAATTTAAGAAACCTCATTATGCTATGATTTAAAAAATGCTTCAGAAAACATTGAGCTGGCAGTATTTCCCTTCTACTACATAATAAAAAAAAAAAAAAAGAAAAAAAAAAGAGAAAAGGTAGGAAAAATTAGGTATCTACAATTTAAAAGGTCTTTCTACTACGGAAGTATGTTTTTATAGAGATGTCCTAAAGGACCTGAAAAGACATGCTAAAATTTGCAATATTTGAAAATCTATTCCTCACATCAGTTGTATACCAAATTCTTCAAATCTTCAGGATTTGGATTTGCATAAAGATTTAGGAAAATATTCCTCATTTCTCTTGTATACTTAGTCAATACTTATTTAAAATATAATGACCAGAAATACAACCTTAAACTGAATTGCAAAAGGATAGAATGACATGAAAACAAAATAAATACTTATGTCTAAATAATTCCTTGCATGGCTACCTGTCCTCCATCCCAAAGGAAATTATGTATACAAGAGGGATGAGATAAGACACAGGCTGACTAGCTCTACTAGACAATCCACCAACAAAGATATAATGCTGGATTTCGGACAAACACATCTAATACTTGGTAAATTGTTGTTAAACTAAAATCCAAGCTTGGGAAGGTTCAATAGACAGTGGTAAATTTATACAGCGCTTCTTGTGGAAAATATGTCTGGGAATATTTTACTCCAGTCATCACCAGTGGGAAAAGTGCCACCTCCTTTCCCCCACATTCCCTCCAGCTCTATCTGCCCTTCTCTTTCTAACACTAGGCTGTCATTCAGCGCAGGGACATGCAGCAGGAACTGAAGAAATGAATGTTGAGCAGTTCAGTATGATTCCAGACAAGGAGAATCACATACCATTCAGCCCATCAGGGTTATGCAATCAACACCAATGTGATGGTAGCAGGAATTCAAGTTCAGTTCTCAATCCACCTCATTGCTAACTAGTTTGGATCCCTATCACTTGGGAGAAGATTACTCATTAATGTCCAGTACTGTTATGGTGCTGCAGCACTCTTGTATTATTGGCAGGGGTGTAAAAGGTGAGAAATTCTGTAAAATTCCATTTGGATATTTCCCCTCTATTTCTCCTTTTTTCTATCCCTTTTGCTGAAAACACTGTCCCCTATGCAGCTGTGTGAGGAACACAGCACATGCATGGAGCCAGCAGGGACAGGAGGACAAGAGGCGAGCGCTCAGTCACAGCCAGGATCCCTCCTTGTCACCTTAGGCAATGCCAGAACACAGGATGGGCTTGGGCAGGATGGAGTGAGAGTCAGTGATGCTGAAGCCAAAGGTACAAGGGCATGAGGTTTCAAAATCAAGCTATGGGTGATGAAACTCTGGAGACCGTAGCAGCCCAGACAACAGAAGCATATGTTTATTTGAGAGGATGATTTACATTGTTATGCAGAAAAAGGTAGAGTTTAACTAAAAATGTGAACATGTCTGTCTGTGCTTGATCTCAAGGACCTATTGCTTCTGGTAAATAGATTACGTCCTTGGGATATCTTTAAATTCAAAATTTTACTTCTGAACTTTGGCAGACTGGGATGTAAATAAATGTAAATTTCACTGGAGTTTTCTAGGAGAGATTTATTTTGTTGTCATTATTTTATTGAATGGTATATGTTTCTATCACAAAGCAGTGCAAATTGCTTCTTTGAATAACTGCTATTTGTACTGTCTACATAATTTCACCTGTACAGAGTGTTTGGAGTTAAAGGTAAAATTTCCAGACTTAAACCACTCTAATCTGGAGCCAAAGCAGCCCTAACTTCCCTAACATTTTTAGCTCTACCTGCAGACACTCCTCTCTTGTCCTAACTTTAAAACAGCCCAGCAAAGCAAGTGAACAACTTCTGACCAAAACACAGTTATCCTTGCTAGAGCAAGAGACCAGTGAGAGCCAGAGCACAGATAGGGTGAGATCACACAATTGTGGTGTGGCATGGCTGTGGAAGTCCACCCTGCATGTCTTGGACTGTAGACTGATGAACATTTGTTCCAGTGGCAGAGGCAGGAGCAGTACCACCTCACCCTTACCAGCATTGGCCATGGGGCTGTGCTAAGGAAATCATACATGGAGCTGTATGATCAGCTGTACTGAGAAACTAATGTAGATTAAAAATGAACTGGCTAAATAAAAGCTGCTTTCAAAATCATGGAGTCCACCAGACCCACAAAACACTGTATGAACATTTTTAGAGGTAAGCAATGAGGAGAAGGAACAGAGAAGGCTTAAGCCACTCCTACAACTAAAGAAGCATTTACCACCCCATGATGTGATTAGCCCAGGGAGGGCACAGTGAAATGCTATCAGATATCACTGAAGCCTAGCAAGCACCCTCATCACCAGCTGCCTGCTCCTCCACTCCTCTCAAGCCTACAAAGACACACTAAAAACAAGTGCAAAGACCCACACTGCACATGAGATGGAAGTGCAGTCCTTGGGGCACAGGTGTAGGCTCTGTGACAAGGACAGGCTGCAGAAGGCAGCAAGGACTATAGCATTAACACTTAGCAGCTGCTGGGTTTAATTTACATGTCTTAGAGAACTGGGGCCCATTATTAGAGTGGATGTACACGGCATGCTTTGGTTTATTATCATTGCATCTGTACATAGGTATGGACACGCTTATGTTCAATTCCTAAACACTCTATCATTAGTATTTACATCATAAACGGAAAACTAAATCAAAGTCTATTTTTTGGCCTGAAGATTCAACAACTTTCTAAAATTTCCAAAAGGAAACCGTAAATTCTACTTTATATCTCTTTTCATTTTAAAGATATTCGATTCTTACATTGTATTATAACATTTTTTTCTAAACAACTGTATCTAATGTGAAGTACCTAACATATACATCATCTACATCATTTAGAGCACATATAAAATAATTTTGGTCTATCATTCTATTGTTTTCCACTTTTTAACAGTTTTTTTAATAGATGCAGGAAGGCAATCATTAAATTAAATCTTAATATGAGCTATCAATTTGTAAACAGAGTAGCAAAATATGGTAAGATGGAACTCACAGTTCAATAAATTCTGGGGTTTTTATTTAATAATTCTATTTTTTCTTATATATTAATTTTCCACGCAATTAAAAACTAATATTTTTTTTTAACTTAGAGCAAATGGGGGGAAATACCTTATGTGCATTTCTCTTCCAATTCCATTTGGACAACAGTATTTCCTAAATGTATTCACTGCTGGATATGTAATTACCTTCAGTTCATAGTCTAGACATTAATGCTTTCATAGTATTTAAGACTCCTTGTAACACGCTTGCTGCTTTAAGTAAGCAAGGCTAAATCTTGACCAGATAAATTAGCAAAGAATGCAATAAAAGCTGCAATAAAAGAACTTTATCCTCCAAACCTTCAAGTTGCTGCTAAATGAGATTTCTTTGAAATGCAGATCAGTTGAACTAGATTAGTGAATTTTAGCTCCTGTCAACATCATAACAAAATACAAATACAATTGTTCACTGGCCTTATCTCCATGCTTCCATCTGCTGCCTTGTTATTTACTTTCCTTGATTTACTATGCAGATCTAAATAAGACACATCAAGGAGGGCTTACAACACAATGGCTTCTTAAGCTTTACATCAAGGTATTTGAAACTGAAGCCCTGAAAGGGCTGCCATCAAAGACATATCTCTAATGAACTTCCATATCAGAGAGGTTTGGTATTTAATACTGCTGTGAAAAGAAAAAGCTACAAATCAGAATGGCCTATGAAGGAAAATGTCTGTAAATCTTGATGAGATTAGCACCTACCAGAATTAATATCCCAATAAAAATGATATCTAGTTCACTGAAGAGTTAAAATTCCAACCTTTGCAAAAATAATGCCTAGTGTCAGAATGGGAAAACTCAGCTGGCAAAGTTGAAACGTTAGGGGGGCATTCTTTTTTCTCCACAAAATGTTCAAAAAAGCTTTTTTTCTGATGGCTTGATTAAAATAATGTTGACAAACTAGCCACGGAATGAAATAATTAACAGACGACAGCGCTACCGTGGTACTTTCTGCAACAGTGGAATTTTACAGTATCTTAAAAAAAATTAGCAGCAAATTCATGGCAAAATAACATAATCTGAAATGACAGCATGCAACATTTCTTCATCAATTTTACTATTTCCCTTTCTCCCCCACAGCAATCTATGGCAGTGCAGGATAAAATCTTCTGTCAGTTTGCTTAAAAAAAAAATCCTTAAGTGCCAATTTCTATTACATGCCACAGCCCTACTTGTGAAGTGCAATAAACAAAGAAGTTTCCTCCTCATGATTTAAACTCTCTTTACATACCTGATAGATTAAACAAATATAAACATCTTAGAGTTTCCAAAGTTCAGGCATAACCTTGTTCAGTAAACCCCCAGTTCTCACAGTGTGCTGCCATTTGACAGGAATTTTTTTGTACATAAACAAACCATACTTTTCTTTCTTAAAAAAACATTTCAATCATTTATGTCCTTCTATAGCAAGGGAAGATCCCACAAGCATGTTCTGTACTGTGGATCAATCAGCTCCAAACTGAAGTAGACATGTTGTATGCTCCAGTGCCCGGAAATCATGCTGCAGGCTGACCAGATGATGAAAACAGAGGTATGCAGTGCAGGGGAGCCCCACATGGCACCACTGGCTTCTGGGCATGTCAAACTTCACAACTACCCTACAGTCAATGACAGCAAACACCTTCCCTTTACTTCTTGCCTCCAAACATGTACTTGTCTTTCTACCCTCCTTCCAAATTGCAGGCAGTCTTCCAGAAACAAAGCCCCCAAAGAGAAGCAGCATCCCATGTCTGTACTGCAGAAACCAGAGCTGCCTTCTTGTTGTGTTCCATTTTATATGGGATATGTTCCAGGCTCACTTATGGCCAAAAGAGACCACCACTATTCCATGTTTAATGAAATGACAAAGCAACAGATTTGCATATGTAGAAGCAGGTGCTGTAACAGGTTTGACGACTCTTGACCTAAAACACATAAAGTGATTTATCACAACAGCTGTCCCTAAGGTATTTAGGCTCTGACAGACAGTCAAAACTTCACCATCTGCACTGCCGTGTGTTAAAAATGACAATCTGAATTAAAAGCTGGTCAACAAATCTCATACAACTAATGCCTTCATACCTCATCCATATGCTGAATTCCCAAGGCACACAACACTTGGATTATCTATTATAAATATCAGTCTCTGAATCTAAATAAAGACAATCTAGGAAAATGTGCAAAGTGCTTAGCAGTTGCTACCTAATTCACAAAGCACCTACTCATATAACACTTTGTACATACATTTGAAATGCTGCTATGATTTCACATCATGATATAAACATATATTCTTTCAAAGTAGCATTATATGTCTTCCCAGAATGAAAAAGTAGCTATAAATATCAACATAGGCTAATATAGGGCATTTCTTGAATGCCGTGACAAAAATCCAGATAGATAGTAAAACATCTCACAGCATCTGTGTTCTCTGCACAGTGAAGGTACCCAAGGTAGTGAGGTTTGCAGTTTGCATTCTGATTTTTTCCATGTGAAGGGGAAATGCGGGTTCTTTTCCCCCAGACCAGAGGAGGGAACCTGAGAGTCTGAATATGACCCCTTGGTGAGCACAGTGACTTCTTCTGGAGCTATGCTAGCAGAAGGTAGCGCCATATGCCCCGAGCCCCAACTTGGATGCTCTTTCTACAGTCTAATGTGCTTGTCAAAAGATGTTAAAATCACAGATTTACTTTCTCTGGATATATTTTATTATTGTAAAAAGAGAAAAGAAAGGCAAATACAATGTATTATGACTTATACAGACTAGCATCCAAAATGTTCTTCCTTCAGTTAAAACTGCAAGATCTTTTTTTATTGGTGAACAGTTTCTGATGTTTTTAACGTTATGGTAATCTTGTGTTTTACATCAATCACAGTTATTATAACTCTTATTGACAAAATCTACGTTCTAAACTTTCTCATACAAACAAGGAAAAATACGGCTCATTATCTTGAAATGAGTGAAAATTACCAAACTTTGCTCCACTGAATTTCACTAAACCTTTAATTATTTCATTTAAAGACTCAGAACACCAGACATCTTACTAATGTAATACAGGTGGGAAAATTACTAAAATAGAAAAAACTAATCCATGAAGCACATACTGGAAGCAAATCTAAAATAACAAAAATGTGCTTCATAGCATTTCTAAAGATAACTTAAAATGTGGCTGCATACATAAATTCATTTAGTTCATATTTTGGCCTTTAGTTTTTAGAAGAAATACAAGCATTTTTAAAAATATATATTTATGCACATACATATATTTGCAGGCACTGCTGAAAGACAGGAGGTAGTTTTTTCTCAAGTACATAATAAAATTATCTTCCAGAATTTTGTAAGATTCAAATGTCTTTCAAACAGATACAATTTCTTGCAAAAACAATAAAGATTTGAAAAAAAAAGTTCAATTTATTTACTTTCTAGGTTGTAACTGTCTATTGAGAGATACAATGATCCCCTCAAGAGCCTAAATATTTAGACAAATTTTAAAATGTGTATTATATACTTGACAGAAGGTATTTACATGACAGCCCAGAGCTTATGCAATCTGATATGAAATATTTTCCCACAAAACAAAGTCAAGTTAAAAAAAAGTGCAGCTCAGCCCCATAAAGAGGCTTGAGATTAAAAACATAAGCATTTAGAAAGAGATTAGCCATATAAGTGTTTGCATCAAAATTGTGATAACCTTCATCCTACTTCCCAATTCACTGGATCCTATGTATGAATTTATGAAAATAGAAGATGAGCAGCACCCAGCACCTACTGATCAGATATTTTGTCGCAGGTTTTGGCAGTAACACACACATTCATCAAGGACAATTTTAAAACGCCACCATGAGTCAGGAGAATTCTCCCTCCTTCCACAAAGACCATGAACAGTGAGACTTGGGAGCCCAACATGGCCAAAACAAACTGCCAGCACATGAGGAACAAATACAGAAAAACCTGGCAAATAAACTTACAAACTTATTTTGTTCTTTTCAAAAGGCAGATGAGTTTTGGAAGGAACACTGAGCCATTGGGCACTTCATAATCATGAATTGCTGCCACCAAGCAGCAATTTACCAGAAAAGAGTTGTGAAAGGTTAGAAACAATATAAGCATTAAAAAGCTATCATGTGAGCATGAAGGACATTTTACACTCCTGTCAGGGAAAACAAACAGCTCAGGAGAACTATATCAATTAGAAGAAGATGCAAAAGCAAAGACCAAAGGGATGAATAAGGAGGAAACCAAGAGTCAAAAACTAACTTGGAAATGCCTGGTCAGATAAATTTAGGTTTGAACAATTTTTACTCGCTTTCATGTCATACTAAAATCAGATTAACCCTACCTAGCTTTAAACATCTACATAGGATAGAATCTCCACCCAATGCAGTGCTCCTAGCAGAGCCAGTGGCTTTATGGGAGCTCTTCCAGATCAGGAGCAGTAGTGAAGCACCTGACGTTTGAATGGAAGAATCCAGACACTGTTAGGATGAATCACAAGAGGGAGTGGACTCTAAGTTATTTGGAAGAGAAGAGGAATTGTTGGATACTTTTCTAAACTTAATGGAACTTGAGTTTGAAAAACATTCAGCTTTAATTAGTAGAAAAAGATTCATGTAGTCCAGATCATGCATCAAAATCTTACGATGGATTTCTCCACAGAGGAACATAGATTTATTTTTCCCTTGGATTTCAAACTTTTTATGTATCTGTTATTGAATTCTGTGAACTTAAGGGTATTTGCTAAGTTAGTTTGGATACAGAAGCGCACATTTTGCTATCTTTAGCTACATCTTTCAACATTTGAATAAATGAAAAGCTAAGCTATGAGGGTGAAAAATGCTGAGGATATTTATTTTAAAAACCCCAAAAACAAAATCCCAGCAAGCATGGACATCATGTACTTGTGGACTATAACAAACATAACACTTGTCAAAGAAATTATTTCTTATTCTGCTCTCTTTTCAAATTATAAAGCAATCTTAATATTGAAAATGGTTGCCTTTTGTAAAAATAAGTGTCTTATGATGTAGGCAGAATGGCTTGTTATCACAGACTTATTTACTTAATATATTAAGTTGTTAAGAGAGGTAATCTTTATGTTTGCAGCACATAAAATATTGATTATTAATATTTTATAATAAAATAAGGTGAAGGTAAATTTTCAGATATAATCTCTCTATTAAAGTCTATTTCCTTTGTTTACATACATCAATTCTTTTAAAATTTAAAATATCTTAAAAGTGGAAAAAAACAATTAAAAAATGTTCTTTATTCGCAATTAAATTCCAAGGTTGCAGAATTCTATATCTGTCCCAATTTTAGAGAATTGCTTAAGGCCTCTGCCAACCAACTTTCAGGAGGATTAGCTGTAATGAAAATGCAATATATGTAAATACAACCACGTATTTAAATGTCAAATATTTCAAACACAATAGAAAAATTACAAATTCAAAGTTATCTTTTCAAACATAATTCTATCAATTCCTTTCATGAAAGATAAAAACTTGGAAACAGCATTTTTATACTCTACAAAACATACAACGTGGCAACATACTAACTTAAGTCTTCTTAACGTATCTCATTGTTGAAGTGAATGTATTTTCTTTATGAATACACAACATACTCCATCTTTAACACCAATTTCACATACTTCAGATTCACCTTGTCGATTCAGAAGAAACTTGTTCCTTGTGCTAAAGCCAACGAAAATAATGTAGAGTATGCACTTTAAATAGCACATTTTCCTCTGTGCTCTTTGGGTATCTTGTTTACTTGACATGATGTACAATATTAGCACAGGAGAAAGAATACAATTACAAAAGAAAATAAAATCATGCAGCTAAAACTCTTCTGACTTCAGACACATTTTTCTCATCTCTGGATGTGGTACAACCTTGCTGTGAACTATTAGCTTTCCAGTACTTAGAGACAGACGGTTTCATACTGCTCAACAGAGATTACTGCTGTCTATCTAAATAGGGCTTACAGTGGCATCAGCATATTTTATTAACTCAGAACCATAAATCCTATTCTTATGTGCTTTAAAAGACCAATACTCCTAGGGTCAGTTAAATTTACAGCAGAGTGGCACCTACAAGAAAGACACTTCACAGTAAGGATATGCTGCTTTCCCCTTGGAAAATAAACAATATTTCATCACTGAGACAAAACAACAGTTTTCCAAGCAGATTTTTAGCTCATTGCAACATTAACCCAATATATTTATAATGGCTCACAACAGAGGTTTTCTTCATGTTTCAAAATTCTCCATTCTTGGCATGCTGAGCAGATCTTAACTTCTGCTCTTCTGTGAAGCTTTATTTATAAACATAGGCTGCTATCAAAGTCGTAAAATTTGGGGATTTGATTTTAAAGTAATAAACCAATTTTAATCAACATCTTCTTGAACTGCAGATTGTTTACTATTTTATCTTTTATTGTAACACAACATTATTCACTAGAACTTCACTCTCAAGTAACAATATAACATTCAATGCTATCACAGCTCTGAAAAGAAAAACTGAGCTTTGAAGCTATTTGATTTTGTCCCATCAAAACTGCTGTCTTGAACTGATTGCGGAATCTACTTAATTTGGTATTTTGCAACAAAAATGTAAAGAGATTACAAAAAGTAAGGAGTCAGAAGTAAATACTTTGATCTACCTAATTCATTTGCAAAAAAAAACCACCAAAACCCCTGCTGTTCCTTTTTAAAAAAAAACCTTGGCATTTAAAGACAAAATAAGAGCATGCGTGTGACTTGCTTATATGAGATAGAAATAAATCCTTCCTAAATGAACAGAGTACAAAGTTTTCTTTTGATACTCTACAAATAACATTTAAAGAAATTTTTGAAACACTTAGCAAATACTTTGACTTCACCAGCAACTTCACCAGCATAGCAAGTTAGACACATGGCGATGTGCATCATAAACAGACTTCTGCAAACACATCATCAACTCAACACAAGCATGCAGCTTCAGCATATAGAGAGGAACAGCATGCAATTATTACATGGCATGTAACAAGGCAGGTACTTCTTGATTATATGGTCTATCACCAGGAAACTGGGGAAATGCTGAGTCAAAAACACTGATGACTTGCATGATATTCATACCAGCAAGTGTGGTTTGGAGCAAACCAATAAAGTGTTTGGCCGTCAAAACCAGCCCCAAAAACCGAAAATACCCCACCAAACCCAAAAAGCTATGCATGCAATATACTCTAAGAATGAAGACATCTAATAAATATGAAATTCAGCTCCTTTCTTCAAATGCATTCCCGCCTGCATCTACACGAATACCATGTTGACTCTGAGCAAGGAGGCACAATCTCTGGTTTCTTACATCTGAAAATTGATTCTTAATAGGTTTTTCAACTCAGAGATTTTCCAATTGGGCAACCCCCACTTTTCCAACTGCTTTGCAAGAACACCGTCTGCTCAGAGTGATGCAGGTGATTCTTTAAGGCAAGTCAGTGGTCACACAATTGCTTGTTAAGATGGGGCTAGTGGTTTAAGAGCTCACTACTACCACAATGGGAACACTCCCCACCTCTTCTGTCTCTTTGCCTCTCCACATGAGCCACTGGCTCCTACTGCATGCCTTACAAAGTCCACAGCAACCACAGATCCCTCTATGAGCCAATTCATAGAAAAGGAAGAAAGCCTACACAGCCTTCTGCTAAATTAGTTTTTCACTTTGTTGCTGAGTTAACTTGATGCAGAGAAGGGTCTGCTGAGCTCCAGATGAAGCCCAAGAGAGGCTGCAAGCCCACATACATGAGCCCACAGGGGTAAGAAGAGGGAAGGGATGGAAGGCTGAAGGCAAGGGACTAGGGAAAACCCCTTCTCTTAAAAGCTGGGAACATCACATTGTAAGAAGAGATCAGCTGTCTGTGAAACTAGAACGCCACTCCAAAACTGACTGTCTCCAGTTCAGTACTCACAACGAACCAACTTCTAGTTCATTCATACATTACCTCTTTACTTTCTCAAGCACGGGAATTCTTTTTTTCTTCCAAAGACCGCAGCTCAGACTTGCTTCTTAGAAAATACTTGAGTCCACCGTATATGCCACTGACTATCCAGTAGCTCCAACACCAACTGAAATCCTGGCCAGTCAAGCCCAGATTCACACTTCCTCAAACCCTCACAATACTCCCAAGCTAAGACAATTTGAAGCTTACAATCAAATTACTACTCAATCTGTCTCTAAATTTGTATGCCACTTCCTTCCAGTTAACACAATGGAAATAAGAGCTGGGTTTGTAATTTATTTGTTTGTTTGTACATAGAAGAGGTGGGGAGGAAACAAAGGACAATATAAAGGAAACAAAGAGCATTGTACTGAGCCATCATGTGTTCCATATGAGTGCTCCTGGATTTGCAGAGTAGATTTACTTATAGTTGTATGTACTGTGCTCTTATGCTCACTTTCAGTCTACATTAAAGCAAATTGCAAAAAAACGCAAGTGGAGACATAAAACTACCTTGTCAGTAGTGTGAGCAAAGGCTACTGCAAACCAAAAAACATAACACAAAGAACTCTTAAATAATTTAAATGAGTTTTTTGGAAGAAAGGTCTTGCACTTCCTGAAAATAACAGGCAAAAATCTTAGGCAGAGAGATGGCATTTTGGCAGGTATTTGGAGAACTAAACATCACTTGGTCCTGTTGATAAACTGCAAGCAAGACTCATAAGTAGACATTAGCAAGACTCATAAGTAGACATTAACTAAAGGTCATCTTTTAGTCATAGATGCCAAAGACATTAGGGGAGAACAGATGAGGACAAAAGACTTCTGAAAGTAGTAGAACCTGGTTTCACTGGTGACATTCAGAGGTTTCCAGTCTACTATATAGCTCCAAATTAATGATGATTAAGCATTTTGTCAACAATTTGAAAAACAGTCATTCAAGCTTTCAATTCTTGAAACTAAGCTTTAGACTGTTTTAAGAACACAGTACTTTTTACCCAGACTTTCCAATGCAATCCTTGAATATAGCTTTTGAGAACGATTTATTATTGTCTTGGGTTACAGTACAGCATGTGATAAAAGGCATCTATTCTATCACCATCTGTTGAGGGTGGGAGCAGTGATCATTATCTCCATGGGAGATATTCTGCTAATGGGCCATCCATTGAAACCAGGTGGGGCATTGTTCTTTATCTTTTCACAACCCATCCTTCCTGCAGGGAGGTATCTTCTGCTAATGGCCCATTGAGTCCCACAGTAGAACTGATAAAATTAATTCACCCCATTGGAAGTTGCCCAAGCCAGGGGGAAGAGCCCAATGTTTCTCACCAGGATAAAACCAGGTGTTTTGGGACACTAAAGCAGCCCTTTTTTCTCCTGGAATCCAGAGAAAAAACAGACTTTTCCCACATCATGACTGGATTTTTGGAGGGAAAGTGCACCCTTGCTCAGGACCAGTGCTTCAACTCAACCACATCTGTCACTGCATAAGAACTACAGCCACCATTTAATTGGACTGCTACCAACACCCTGACTGATGGGGTGTCAGGTTGTACTCTGACTTTGTCAGGGTTTGGTGTTTATTTCTTTGTAGCACCGCATTTCTATTTTAATTTCCCTAGTAAAGAACTGTTATTCCTAATTCCCACATCTTTGCCTGAGAGCCCCTTAATTTCAAAATTATAATAATTAGGAGGGAGGGGGTTTACATTCTCTATTTCAAAGAGAGGTTCCTGCCTTTCTTAGCAGACACCTGTCCTCCAAACTAGGACAATTATTAAGTTAAACCTCTGCTGCCAAGTGCAAGACAAGATCTTCCAATGGACACTACAAACTGCATATTGCCAAAGAATCTGCAGGAGGCTGCAGGTCCAGATCCAGACACATATCCAGCTGCTGATGTATGTTTCTTGGTTGTAAAACCAACTAATTACTCAGTCCATTTTGATTCTTCCTACACACAGCAAAGTACAGGCCAGTTTTTCATCTACGGCAAATATCCATAGCTCCTCTAAAGAAGCATCTGTGTTCTCCCCTTGACAGCTGAGTGAGTTCACTGTTAAAGGCAGTATCTTTGGTACTTGGAATATGTGGATATAACATATAGAAAAGTATAAAATACTGCTATTAGCATAAGTACATTTTCATACAAATTAAGGCATTATGGAAATTTAAACTTCAATATGATGACATTAGCAGTTCATGCAATGCCTTACATGATTACTTGGGAGAAATTTTGTCCAAAGGAAAGAGGCCAAGTTTATTCTTTCATTTTACCACAATACAGAAGGATCTCCCTTACCATGCGACCATCTTACTTGTTTCCCCTCTGAAATCCTGAAATGTGAGAATTGCCTGGGAGATGGCTCCATAGCACTTCTCAGTCACCAGCTCTGAAGGTGACTCCAGGTGCAATCCTATAGCAGCTGAAGTTTATCTCCAAGCCCAGAACTCCATCCTTCTATCCTGCTCCCTTCCATGTTTACTGGATAGCTACTGGATGGACTGTTTCAGAGCAGCATGAATCAGCAGGAAACTAACAACACAAATACAACTACAAAAATTGTAGCATATTTATAAACTTACCATGTTGAAAAGATTTAGAGAAATCTAAGGCATACTGGAGTTGATGCAGAGCGATTACACTGAGATGAGACAGGATTTACTGAAAATTTATCTCAATCCTTGGTTTCTCTTCCACAATTTTTCATTTCATTACTTTAAATTCACAGAAGTATCTCTGAGATCTTCTCTCTGGTGAGTCTTCCTACTTCTTTCCTAGTTCCAGTCCTTCAAATGTTGCCCCACCTTTTGTATCTCCTTCAGAAAGAAGGGCAGCTTTCACATGGTACAAGTCACAGCTCTCCTGCTTTCATTCCTTCTGTTCAGATTCTTTATTATTATGTTTAACAGAAAGAGGGAACACAACAGGTTCCTATTGAACAAAGAGATTTACAACAAAAATAGAAAACTGAGACAGCATTAAGGCACCAGAGTTTATAGGTAGCTGCAGGAGACAAGAGCACGAGAACACCTGGGAAAAACTAAGGTATGATATTTAATGCCAAGGGAGTACTCTCTCAGAATCTTAAAATTTCTCCTTTTTGCTGTCCACAGTACTCAGCACTCAGAGCTTCTACTGTAAAATATTTCACAGGTGCATCAAGAAGCTTTACATGGATACAAGCGATTTTATTATAAGCCAATAAGACCCAAAAATATGCCAGTTATCTTGTAAGAATGATTTTTTACTAGCTTATAACTTTTCAGTTTAGAAAATATTTGTGCTACTGGGATTCACTGAGGTATTGCCAATTCTCAAAACGTTAATACAAGTATTTTTATACCAGCTTTCATGCAGTCTATGTAACTCTAACAGAGCCTCATGCCTTAAAAGAAGTACAGTAATTTCACAATTATAAGCCACACCTGATTATAAGCCACACCTCCCGGTAGCCAGGTAGACCACGGGATTTGTCCATATATAAGCCGCACCTGAATATAAGCTGCACCTTTTTTTTTTTTTTAAGCGAGGATCAATGTGTAACAAAGTAACAAATTAGTAACAGAATCACTGCCAGCTGGGTTTGGTGTCAGGTGCTCAAGTTGCAACAGTTTTCATAGACCAACTAAGCATTTAAAGGCAGCCCCAGGTGCCCTCCCCGGCCAGCTCTCACTTCTGGGTTGGCATTTCACTGGGATTTGTCCATAGATAAGCTGCACCTGAATATAAGCCACACTACTGGGGTAGGCTGGATTCTTCAATGAAAAGGGTGCGGTTTATAATTGTGAAATAACTGTATGTGTATTTCATATCAGAGATGGAATAAGGTTCAAAAATATATATCTGAAGTCTTCAACTTATGAACAAGGTTTTTAAAAATACCAAAAATAATGAACACTTTGTACGTTCTGATCTCTCTGAATTTTACATGAGTTCCTAAAAGCATGTGATAATACTGTTTGAAATGACTGAATTAATTCTACTGTCCTGTTCTGATTCTGAAAGGTGACACTTGTAACATTCCTTAAATAACTGGGACCGAGACAAAGATGACAGTGGTGATTTTTCATAGAAAAGAGAACCTAACTTTGTTACAAGGCATAAGGAGGGATACCAAGCAAGAGCTGGAAATAGACAAGGGTTGTGCAAGTCCACACCAAATCTGGAAGGGCCACCCTCAATGTTAATGCAGGCAAGATCTGAGTTTATAGTATAGGATGACTATAGAGCTGGAATGAAACGAAAAACCATGGCTGAATAGTTAAGAATCTTAACAGGGTTTGACTTGTATTCTATACTGAGTTTTAGGAATTTTACACAAATTTGTCAGTCTTGAGAGTATTGTAACAATTTGAAATTCCTTATGAAAGAATGAATGAATGAATGAATATTAAAGACCTTTGCACAGAAGGAAGGTGCTAGCCCTCCACAGGAGAGGTGGAAAAGGTAAGCAGTTCTTGTCAGAGGAAGAGCCTTGTCTTATCCTTCTCACCATCTCCCTTCTCTGTAGGTGTCCAATTCACTGCCAGTACCAATGGAGGCACAGAATAAAAGAAAGCGTCAAGTTTGATGGCATTTCCCAGACTTCTCACATTTGTGAAGCTCCAGTGCCCTGGATCGGAGGGTAACATCTGCAAAGCAACCTGCTATGAACATGGAATTCCCACCTAAAACACTACTTCAAAATTTAAATATGAGGGATGAAGAAGCTAGAGAAGCACTCAGCTGCTCAGTTTAACCTAGAATTCAGTTTTCTTTTTTTTCACCACATCATGTTTCCACCACATGGTGTCAAGTCCCTCCAAACAAACCTATTTTATTATTACAGTAATTTCACAACTATAAGCTGCACCTGATTATAGGCCACACATCCGCGTAGCTGGGTAGACTACGAGATTTGTCCATATATAAGCCGCACCCAAATATAAGCCGTTTTTTTTTTTTTTTAAAGCAAGGATCCATGTGTAACATGTAACAAAGTAACAAATTTGTAACAGAATCGCGCCAGCACGGGTTTGGTGTCAGGTGCTCAAGTTGCAAACAGTTTTCATAGACCAGCTAAGCATTTAAATGCAGCCCTAGGCACCCTCCCCGGCCGGCTCTCACTTCTGGGTTGGCATTTCACTGGGATTTGTCCATAAATAAGCCACATCTGATGATTAGCCACACTACTGGGGTAGGCTGGATTCTTCAATGAAAAAGGTGCGGCTTATAGACATGAAATTACGGTAATCATATTCAATATTGAGGGCTAGCTTGATGACAGTGAAATGGAAACACTTATCATAACTACTCAGAGAAAGTAGTGTATGGAGGCAATACCACGAATGCTTGGGGACAACAGGACAGTAACAGCCTCTTACAGGGAACAAATTACTAAGACTGGGAAAGCTACACCTGAAAATACGATTTACAGGTACCAAAGGAGCTGTTAATAGATTCCTTGCCTTTGTAATGCAGGTTTTATATTACCTAAAATAATTCTTGCAGCCACCAATGATTTTAAAGTATCTAGCAAGTTACACTTCGGTTACTGTGACTTGCTAACTAGTTTTGCTTACGATATTTTAATAGGCATTTAAAAAATCTAGGCTCAGACCTTCTCCACTGAACAGAAAAACATACAAAATGTTTGATGAAATAGAGTAACTACATACTCCATTAAGCACATAATATTTTAACTATATGTTATGTAATCAGGCTACTAAGTGGAACCATCAATCTATGCCTATTTAAAGTTCCCTTATTTCAATGTTCAACAAGAACATTTCATTTTTATTTATCTTCTTATGTCAGTCTCTCATAAAAAATTGCATTTCGTTTACAACTGAGCAAAGAAAATGTATAATACACCAAAAAAAAGCAGCATTAAATTTCAAACAGAAGATGACTGTCACATGACCAATTTGACATTGTAACATCAGTTCCAAGGTTGTACCTAACCTTAAGGACCAAAACCCTCAAGAAGAATAAAGAACATCTAAAATCATGGGTGTTTTGCTCCTTGAGGACATTCAGAGCAAATCTAGCAATGGTCCTACACTGGCACAAGAAACAATTCAGCTAAAAATTGAGTAGCAATGAAAAAAAACCCACAGGAGGCAGAAAATACCATTTCCCAATAGCAGATCAAACTCAGCAGCTGAACAGAAGGCAGCAGAGGACAAACTGATTTGAGAATAAGAAATCATGAGGTTCAGAGATAGCTGTTACTAATTATGTATCTTAAGAGATAGAATCTTTATTTCCTGTTGGAGGACTCTAGAAGTCTGCTTTCTCCATTCATGTTAGATATTAGTATTCTGTTAATTGGCTGAAATAGCCTGTTGTTATTATTTTCAGTAACCAAGAAAGAAGAATATTAGCCATTTTCTTTGGGCTCAATGCAAATGCACAGTCCTATATAGAAAGGGGAGAGGGATAAGAAGGGGAGGATTGAGATTCTGCCACACACACTTTACTGCTGCCATCCTGTTTTCACAGGGGAGAGCAGTATTAATCAGGGACTATGCACATTTTCTTTCTTCTCTTTGGTGCTGATGCTAACACACAGAGAGATTCCACAAGAAATGACAGCACTCTGTTAATTATCAAAGGACACCCAGGGCTGAAATTGTGCTGGTACATACTGTACCCTGCACCTTCCTGAGCTGCAGTGCCGTGCTCTACAAGGAAAGCTTATGCTGCTTCTAGCCTTTAGATTTTTTCAAAATAATTTGAGCATGCTAAAGGTTATCCATTAGCCACTGGAATTTTTCATGATGTGCACTCCACAGGTATTTTCACATTCTGAGAAATGCTTTATTACTTGAGAGTAGAGAAATTTTCTCCTTTGCAGGGCCAGTAGAATCTTCTTCCATAGAGTGAGTGAGAATGCCAAGAAGGGCTTCTCAGGTCACAATTTAAATCACTCTGAACCACACAGAAATACAGAACTTCAAAAAACCCAGAAGTACATGGGAAAGTCAGGCAAAACCAGATGCAGAATATGATAATTATTGTAGCACAAATAAAATATATAAACCACACATGCTTCAGTTGAATGACAGTCCACATGTGCACTCACACTGTGGATGATTCCAAGCCATTAAGCTTCTTTTATAAATTCCCTAGTGGATGACCTCAGAGGTTTCCAGGTAAACTGCAATGCAGAATCACACCCTGTGCCTGAGAGCATTGTCCAAATGCTTCTTGAACCCTGTCAGCCTTGCTGCTGTGACCTCTTCCCTGGGAAGCCAGTGCCCAAGCACTCCCTGAAAAACCTTTTCCTGGCATCCAACCTAAACCTTCCAGACATGGCTTCATGCCATTTCCTCTGGTCCTGTAACAGGGCACCACAGAGAAGAGATCAGTGTCTGTCCCTCCTCTTCCTCTTGTGAGTTGTAGACTGAAATGAGTCTCCTCCAAGCTGAACAAACCAAGTGACCTCTTCTGCTCTTTACAAGGCTTCCCCCTTTAGGCCCTTCACAGTCTTCTTGGTTCTCCTTTGGATGCCCTCTAATTGCTTTGTATCTATTTTATATTGTGGCTCCCAAAACTGCACACTGGACTCAAGGTTTATCAAGTTAAAAGATACTGCTTTGGCCATTCATTGTAAATCTTGAACAATCTCTATGCACTAAGAGGCCAGAAAACTTGGAGAAACCTTTAATCCTTTGAGCAACAGTGTAGAGGCTCTGCCCATGCTAATAAATCAAAAGAGCCAAGATCCAGGCTCAAGTGCTGAATCTGTGAATACAAACCATGATACTTGCTTGTGCTGCCCTGATGTCAAGTGTCTGAATGTGGAAACTTGCAGGTCTGAACTTTAGGAGGAAAAACAGAGATTAAGATAAAATGTGGCCACTACTGTAGAACTTTCCCTCTACAGGTATCCAGAGTTAAAAAATGTGCGTGGAAAATACAGACCTTCACTTATCCCAGACTTCTTGCACCTTCATGGAAAGGTGGAGCAACACGTGGGCAATTAGGAGGTAACAAGGGAGTCCCATGTAGCAGTGCATTGCAAGGTTTAAGTCAAACCAGCCACTAGACAAATATCTTAACAAGCTTTTGATGAACCTGGAAAAGGGCAGAAAATGGAGGCTTACTCCTTTTGTGAGCATGAGCAGACATGTGTGACACATAGGCTTTTACAGAGTTGAGGGAGAGGACACTGGAAATGGTAACAAACAAACACGTTAACTGTCAAACATTCCTCTCTGGAATTTATAGGGCCTGGTCTAACTGAAGCAAAGAGTAATGTACTCACAAAACCCTCACAAAGCTCTTAGAAGTCTTCAGCATCCACACAGTGACAATGGAGTATTTTGGGAAAGTGGCAAAAGTCAGAAAGACTTATCAGTCAGGCGTCACTGTCTGACTGGGCAAGGAACTGGTGGAGTATTGTCCTGTGGCCTCACACTGCCACCACAGCAAAAGTTTTCTGTAATATGAGAAACAATAGCCAGACAGTTGAAAGGATACAGAGTGGGAGAGCTCACAGAGGGGAGACGTACTTAATGTCAGGTGATGTGTGGCACAAGGCATCACAGAGGTTAGCTGGGAAGTGTATTGTCACAAAAAGAAAGCACAGAGTAGAATCTGCTCACAGACAAAAGAGCTCTCACAAATTGAGAGTTAATAGTTTCTCCAGTGAGCCCAAGGATTTGCAGTAATATAATTTTTGTTTCAAGTGCTCACCTTGGGACCCAGATGCTTGTAAAGAGACTGAGACATTTGGAAAGATTCAGGTTTTGCACCTTTGTGGCACCCCTTATCAAGGAAACAATTGTAAAAGTAAATGAAAAAAGGCACACAGGAGGACACAAGTTAACAGCAATGACTACCACCATCATGATGAAAACTCCAAGGGTGACAGACAGGACATATGGAAGAACCTTGAAATGAACACAGTTTCCATCTAAGAAGAAAATAAATTATTAACAAGAGGTCAGACTTCTAAGTAAATGACACTGTGCACCTACAATTCTGAAAAGTTACAGACCACACTGAACACCCATACAAATGCTGTCCAAATTCATACTGACTTTTGGCAGGAATAAAGTGGCAAAATACCCTTGCTTCAGGCAAGAAATAACATCTGTATCATGCACTCTACTGCAACTGGCCATAAGTTACCTGGGATAAAATCTTCACTTTTCTAAGAAATGGAAAAAGAGGAAATACCTAATGGGAGGACACTGACAGATCTCTGGAGCCAAGACAAATTCATCACCATAGGAATGGACAATGCAGATTGCCCAGAAGATTCTATGACATTTACAGAAACCAGTAAGAATGGTCTGTTAACTGTGAGCCTCTGACCCCACTAGAATACAGTCTTCCAACATGTAAAGGGAGGAAATCTGAAACAGGTGTCATCAAAAGTCTCATTTATGAGATGGAACCCAAATGATGCAATTGAACAGGCTTACTTCCACTCTCCCAAATACAGCAACTGCTTCCAAGTATTGAGGAGCTAAGAGGGATGCAGAGCAAGTCCTCTCCCTGGAGCCTGCTGTTGCTTGCCAAGTCCTCCTGGTGGCAGAAGGAGAGTAGGCTAGAGCAGAATGTCTGCCTCTAAAATTATCCCAAAGTGGCCACTCTTGTGCCAAATGTCCATTCATCAGGCTTTATTATGTTTCTACTTCTTTATTAAGGAGAAGCCTAAAATAGTTTGTGATCAGTTAAGCAGGTTCTTGAAGTCACTCTGGTCCCAGATGCAGGAGTAAGCAGGTGAACCCGATGTGATCAACAATCAGACAGCACTGTCAAGCTGTGATCACCTTACATACATTCGTGGGTAAAAAAAATTTATACTGGGGAGGCAAATAGGAAGATCTTTTCTTACCACAGGGCAAAAAGGCTGAAAAAAATCACAGTTGCACCATTAGCAGGTTTTTCGCCTCAATAATGCAAACTCTTCCTGAAGAGATTTCTGTATCGACCAGATCAATACAAACTGACACAGTGATAGCTGAAGCAGAAGCTTTTATAAAGGAGATATATATACAAATTTGAAAGAGATTTCCAAATAATGAGATAGTATATAAATATGCTTGCCACATAAATGCAGGTAAAGGACATTGTGGAATGCTCTTTTGACAACCTAAATGATCCTGTGATTCTGTGAAATGCCTCAATAGGGAATATGTAGTAGCACGGTATTTTATTCAAAATTTTCATTTCATGAACTGAACATCAACTCATACAAGAACATGCCTTTAACTTCAGTTTATTACATCATATTACTTTATTTGTCCCCACATTTCCTTTTTTCACATAAATATTTCTCTCCATTGCTTTTCTTTTTAAGCATAAATTACTTAACTGATGTTTGATGATGAGGCCTAAGAGGAAGCTCTCCCATGAAATTATTAAGTCTTTTATGTTTAAAATTAAAACAGCAAAAAAAAAAAGTAAATTACTGAATTAAAAGCCATAAATAAACCACACAACAAAGTTTTAGGACACTATGTTATTTAAAAAATCAAACCTGAATGCTGCAGAGCAGCATACTCTTAACAACGTCAATTCAATTCAAGACACATTAATGCTGCCTCACTTCTGTTTATGTTTTTATGTTAGGAAATAGTGCTAGTTAGAGGAAAGTCTCTCAAGTCAACTTTAATACTAAAGATATAGCTAAATGAGAGCCATAAAAAATTAATTACAAAAGGCCCAATTTTGCATCATTTCTGTATACTTTTAAATTGCAAGCTAAGTGTCATGGATACCAGAGACTATTTGAATACCAGAGATATTTAAAGATTCCCATGACTTTGGGAACTCTTTTGAGCAGTATTTTATTGTCTTGGTTTAAAGAATTAAGATATCTGAAAGTCCAAGGTTCCCATCTCCACACTCACACTCAAAACACATCTTATGTTGCAACAAGAGGAAAACACTTCTATATTTTTAATCTGCAACACTGTTAGCTTATCTTGCAAAACATTCTCTTTAAAAACATGTTTCTTTAAATGACTAGGGATTGAAGAAAATAAGATTCCTCCAAATGAAAATGAGTGGAATTATAGAAGTAGTTTTTTTCACAGAAGAAATTTTTTTGCATTTTATAATTAAAATGTTCATGCAGCATGTTAGAATTCAAAAAAATTAAAATGTTTTAAAATACTTTCACCAGCATACAACTTCATAATTTTGGTAGAGACACTTCAATAAAGTTTTATTCAAATTATATGATAAGAAAATGTCATTTCATACACAGTAACCAAAAGATTTACTGGAGGATCAAAGTCATTATTTTGCATTTCTAAATGCAAGATGGTATTCCTATACAGCCTAAACACAGTACTTTTTCCCCAAATAAAATCTAGCCTTTAAACATTGTTTAGCATTGTAGCCTGTACAATAAAATGATTCTGCATTCAGCTCAGAGATCCTGTCTTTGTTTCAGTCCTCCTTCAGGCCAGAGAGGTGCAGAAGTCCCTGAGGAACAGCTACACAGCATTTTATGCAGGAAAGCACAACTCCCCTTCCCTGCCTTCTCTCTGCCTGCACAAGCAGAGGACAGAGATGCAGGAAGGAGCAGCAGCCCCTCCAGCAGAGGCAAGCACAGCCAGCCCCACAGTCCATGCTGCCAGCTGCCTCCAAACCTCAGGATGTGCCAACTCCTGATTGCCTGCTCCTGCAGTGACGAGACAGCCCCCCTACCCCTTCCACAGACCTGTCCTGGGCCAGGGATGCACTTCCCATCACCCAGCACGCGAGTGGCTGCCACCAGCATCCACCTGTGAACCGCTTCTACACCATCCCAAGTCTAGTAATACGCAAGGGTAGATGATATTTGTGGGTACCAAAGATAAAGTTTATGTGCTGAAAGTCATAAAAACCTTTGAAACAAACAGTCCACGTGTTTTTTAGTAGTATTTTTCTATGTCAGAAACCAGTACCTACCAAAGCAGATTGATAAGGAAGTTTACTTTAGGCACTCTTTGAACCATGGATGAAGCAAAACTTAACATCATGCTAAAATTCAGTACCACAGATTTACAGAATCAGAAATAATCAAACTGTGTCTCAAACTTTTCAAAATAAAAGGTTATATTGATAGAATGCACCATACTGAGTCATCTAAGTAATGTTGGTCAAGTTCAATTAAGTAGAACACATAATTTCAGTGAGCTGCAATCATCATTGTTTCAAATTAGCATAACTACAATATTAATTACGCATTCCTAGAAAGCAAGACAAATTAGGTATGAAGGAGAATATGTAATATCCGTGATTAAAAAAAACTCCCTGCAAATCATCTGCAACACTGTTATTATAGGTTAATTTTTTCCTAATTTGATATGTTAAAGCTGCCTTCCTACCATACGTATAAGACAGTGAAGAATTTTCAGACTAATACATCACAGTATGACAAGACCATCACGTTAGGCAACTAAGCACGTCTCTTTTGCCACCCGCCATTTCTGTCAGCTCTCCTGAGCACTTCAGTAAATCTGCCAGTAGAAAACGATAACATGCCATCATTTATGTTCAAATGATATGCTTTTTAACCAGGATCTGATAAACAAGATCTGAAGCACTCCATTAAAGCTTTCCAGAAGTTCTGCAACCACTTCACTTGAATTAGACACGGTCTATGATGCAGTCATTAATTGAAAAGAAGCAATACCATGAGTTCTTAGATCTGTATTTAGTATTCATGTCATTCTCTGCATCTCTCTACTAAACAATTTCTAACAGACCAAAAGTTTTGTAATATTAACACTGGACAGCCGTGTTAAATGGATACCTGCTACCTATGACCTACAAGTGGGACAACACTTTAGACATTTTAGAAATCCCATTTTAGCAGCCAGCAGAGAAAACATGAAAGAGCTTACCACTGTAACATGTAACCCTGCAGACTGCCCACTAGAGACATTCACTGGAATCTGCTGATGAAGAAACTAGAATAAACATCAGCAATAATATAGGTCTCAGTTTTCTAAAGAGTTCTAAATCCAGTTAAGACATGTCCAGCTAGCAGTATTCCTTCCAGACCTTCCAACAGAGTTCTTGGGGAATATGTGGTAGGAGTACAGGCTTACAAAAAAAATGAAAGTAGGCAAAATAGACAAAATAAGAGCATTTAATTTCTTCATATGTTCCACAGACTTCTAGTTTTTGAAATTAATTAACAGTAAGTATCAGAAAATAGAGAAGAATTACTGCTGAAAAATGCTTTACTGGTTGTATTTTTTCCCAAATGAACATGAAATTTTTGAATAGGATGAAGAATAGGCTTTACTTAAGTTTCTATCAGTTGTGGGAGGAACTGCAATGCCACTAAAATAACAAGGAAAGGTAGAGATATCTTTGTCATATTCTTTTATTGGTGCAGTTAGCTATGAAAAGCCACAGCATTAAAAAAGGAAGTTTCTCTTTAAACTTGTTCCATTGCAGACAACACAGCTCCCCTTCTATATTTTCTCCTCATTTGGGTTTTCTGTACTTTTAAATGCACCACAGTACATTTCTGAAAATCCAGCCTAATTTTAATTCTCTTTAATTTCTTTCCACCACAGCACCATAATCTTCAAGAGAGCCTTTCAATGAGAACCACAGCCAGAGGTCAGTGATCTTGGGACAGCCTAGCACTGTGGGACCCTCTCTCCTTTTACTGCCCAACAAAGGGCTTTCTACCTCTCTAGGGGCTGAGCCCAGCCAGGACTGGTTTCAGAAACAGCTTTGAGAGAAAACAGATGTTACTCGTCCTACTTCCTCTCACTACCATCTCTCCTAGTGGACACCCATCTCAGATTTTTTGTACTAGCCCACAGCTCTGCTCCTCACCTGCTGCTCAGCACACAGCAATTGTTCATTCTACATCAGGAAAAAGAAGTTAAGCAGAGGACAGGATTTACATTGAGGAAAAGATTTCTACGTGGAGAAGGTGATGGGAAGACAAGACAGTGACAGCATGATACTGCTGCTGCTGACGTCTGTATCAACCTTTACAAGTTACAGTGGGTAAAGAATGCACGACGTTATGAAGGAAATAAATAAAAACAGAAAGACAATCTTCTGAGTTGGAAAGAACCTGCAAGGATCATTAACTCTTAAGTGAATGGTCCATACCAGGACTGAACCCACAAACCTCATAATTATTAGCATCATGCTCTAACAAACTGAGCTCAAGTCTATCGTCAGTTACTTTACCTCCAGGAGAAATAGTTTATTTGAGAATGAGGACTCAAAGAAGAGAGAACCGCCCCATATGACTATCAGCAGTCAGCTGGGAAATCAAGAGATTAGCCCAAGATCTCAGCTCATAAAAAAGCCTTTTTGTTTCAGATCATACCATATTTCTTGACATAGAAATCTCATGGAGAGAAGAAAATATCAATTATGCAATCAGGAAAACTTGTGTATATGTATGCTATATGTAACATCACAGCATGAGGAATGCCTTCCTGGGAAATAATAACTGTGAGAGCATCACAGTGGTTAATCAGCATGGACAAGGGACTAATGTAATTTCTATTATCAAGGAAATCTGAGAAGCAATGCTACCTGAGCATCTGACACTGGGGTCACTCCTAATAAAACAGGGTCATCTGTCTGACAGCACAACTCAAACAGGACACTGCTCAACAGCAAGGATTTGCAGAACACACTTTAAGTATCGTGAAATTACTGAAAAGCAGGACTAGATGTGAAGAAGTGAATTTATTTACAAAACAGAAGATTGTAGGACAGTTAACCACAGCCCATAAGCACCCAAACTCAGGGCAGAACCTTAACACTGTTTTTTTCATTCCTCCATCTCCTTCTCTAAGAAAGGTGCAACAATGTCCTGGAAATGTGAAGCAAGACAAATTCAGAAGAGAATGTAGAGACAAGCAAACATTGGATTCCTAACCACTACAGCAAGCTTCTGGGGGCTGCAAGGGATTTTCTATCACTGGAAATTTTCCCTCCCTTTACCCCCGCCTCCATTGAGATCAGCTGTTTTTGAGAGGTATGATTTACTCCAGTCTTTATTGGCCTTAAAGCAGAAATGGAGGAAGTCCTCACCACAAAGGAAGTCATGCCCAAAGATTACAGTAGTCCTTGACAGGCTTAAAAGCTCTTAAAGTAGGACAACAATAGCTCAAACCTCTTTTAATCCTTTATGCCCTGATGACACGCTCATCAGTAACGATCACCTGCCAGGGACTAAGACCCTGCTCTATTCCACGCCATATAAACACAACATGCAGGTAATCCCTGCCTGGGAAAATTGAAAACCCAAACGCATGAGAGAAGACAAAACAGGTGGATTCAGGGGCAGAGCAAGAGGAAACAAAGAAACAATACAGGTCAGCAGGAAAGGCAGGAGCCCTCCTATCCACAGAACATCCATTGTCATGTTTTCTACAGGCAACACAGCAAGGGACAGTTTTAATGAGGGATTTGAAGTCAGAAAAGTTTAAACCAGAAATAATTTGTAGAGTTTGGAATACCAAGTAGAGGAAGTTCCCAAGGATTGTCATGGACTCTCCAGCACCAGTAGTATTTTAAAACAATGTTGATTTATTTCCCCAAAAATATACGCTGTAAATAAATAGAACTTAATTCAAGAACTTCTATAGATACTATTATGTTGACGATCACAATGGTCCTCTTTGGTTTTACAGACTTCATTTTCCAGGTAGCTTCTGCCCCTTTAAAAAGATGCATCATTATCTCACGTTAAACAAAATCATTAGTATCAGTATATGGAGTCCCACAAACACAGTAAAATTATTTATAAAATGTATCAGCTACGAGACCATCTCTATATTCTTTTGTATTGTAGATTGTTTTTCCCTGCAATGAAATAAAGAAACCAATAGCAAAGTGACTTCACTAAGCCCACATGCCTCCCATACAACTAGGTCATTTACACCACTGACTGAATTATCAAGTTCCTCAAGGAGGATCATAAAAATATCACAAGAAAACATGACATTATCTCACTTGTGCCACACAACTTACATTTGCTTTAGAGAAAAACACAGAAACATAAAGATAATGACAGTCAAGGATGTTAAAGAAAGAAGAAAAATGAAATCTCCATTCAGAAAAGATGAAGACTAATTGCTAGCAGGATATAAGAACGTACATATCTAATAGAAACATAAAGAAAGTACAGTAATTTCACAACTATAAGGCACACCGTATAATAAGGCGCACATCCGCATTGTCGGCAAATTGCCAAACTTTGTCCATATACAAGGCACACCGGATTATAAGACGCTCTTTTTTTTTTTTGCAGCGAGGATCCACGTGCAACAAAGTAACGAATTAGTAACAGAATCACGCAATCGCGGGGTTTACTGGCAGGTGCTCAATTTGCGAACTTTTTTCATGGATCGCACTTCCAGATTGGCAAATTTCTGAACTTTGTCCATATATAAGGTGCACCAGATTATAAGGTGCACTTCCAGGTTTCCATCAAAATTTTAGTTAAAAGGGTCCGCCTTATAGTTGTGAAATTACTGTACTTGCCTTTTCTGCCTTGAAAAAATTGTTTGAGTTCTCAAGTGCAAGTCAAGTAGCTTCAGACAGTACTCAGTCAATCACAAAATCACAGAACAACTGAAGCTGGCTTGGACCTCAGGAGTTCTCTAGTCCAGTGCTGCTCACAGCAGGCTCAACTGTGAGATCAGATGGGGTTACTCAGGACCTTTAGGGGGTTAAGAATCTATTACTCAATTTAGGAAGCAAGGACTTAACATCCCTGATAGAATGCCCACAGCCATCATATTAAGCATTTGAGCAAATAGGCTTATAAACTAAATAAATTTGTATTTATCATCTACTCGTTAATAATTTTTTTTTTAAAATTGTGTGTGTACACCTCCTAAAACTACCATGTGGAGAAGTTTTAAATCAGTAAAACACTAATATATCTACACCTGCACCTAAGTTCCTCTTAAGAGCAAGCTCACATTGTTGGATAAATTCCCAAATTACTTAAACAGTATGAGTTTGAGCATTACAGTGCCTATAGAAGAATTTTTAATTAATCAGCCATGGCTGGCATCTATTAAATATCTAGAATAATAAAACTTCTGTTGACTAAAAATACCTCTGCGAAATGTTTTATATGACAGATATTTTACAAAAGGTCTAATTAACTTTAAAAGCATTAATTCAGGTAACAGAATTAATTTTCATATGGAATGAATAACAGGAAAGAGGAAAGCAAAGTCTTAGTCAAAGACGTAAACAGACACTGGAAAGTGCCCCATTACTTGATTTGCATTAAAAAATAAATCATGCACTGGGGATGTAAATCTCCTTAAAAGGTACAATCATGCAAGGATTACAAATCAGCATTTTTAAGTGTTCTCTACAAGTCAAAACTGATATTGTCTTGGATTACATTTTAGAAGTTTATTTTGCATTTTCACTGATACAGACCTAAAATACAGTAACAAAATGAGAATATATCTAAAGTTGACCAACTTTTGTAACGCTTCTCCAAAAGATTTCTGGGGACATTCAGACAATACATGACTTGCCTTGTGAGTAGACACACTTCAACAAGAGCTTTTAGTGTCACAACTTTTGTGGAGAGTGTGCTTAGATCATTCCTCTCACTTGGCATATGAGCTCACACAGCCAAGCATGTTTAGTACATTTCAGTTTTCCAAAATCTTAAGATGTGTGTTTTAAAGGACTGTGGAAAACAGAGAAACAGAGAAACTAACATACATAGGGACTATGTATATGAAAAGTCTGTAAAAGTCAGCTTTTCATCTTTTGAGTAAAAAACACCAAGTAATAAACAACACTTTAAGTACAGTAATTTCACACTCATAAGCCACACCTGGTTATAAGGTGCACATCCGGGTAGCCGGGAAGACCACAGAATTTGTCCATATATAACATGCACCGGCCTATAAGCCGCACCTTTCTTTGGCAGGGTACACGTGCAACAAAGTAACCCAGCCCGAGCTTTACACAAACGTGCTATCAGAACCGTGAGCCTGGCAGGAGCCGTAGCCTCAGCCATAGCTGGGATGATTTACACAAACATTGTAGCAGAATCGTGCACAGCGGGAGCCGTAGCCGCAGCCGTAGCTGGGCTGCTCTACGCAAACATGGTAGAGAAATCGTGAGCCCGGCAGGAGCTGTAGCCTCAGCCGTAGTAGCTGGGCTGCTTTACACAAATGTGGTAGCAGAATCGGCTTACCTGTGAATCCCGGCAAAGGAAGGAAAACACTACAAAATCCACAAAGAAATAACTCACTTTTATTAAACTTTTAATCAGCTTCATTTTCAGTCGGGTCTTCATCCTCTATGAAACCTTCAAAGTCTTCGTCCTCCATATCTGAAATCAGCAGTTGTGCGATGCTGGCATCCAGCAAACCTGAACCCTTATCGGCCGTATCTTCCTTGTCAGACTCCTTACTTTCGCTACTGTTGTTTGTTGGTGCCGGAATGGTTGTCGGCCTTCCTGAACCCTTGCATGACAGTTCGGGGGGAATACCTCACACCAGGCATCCAGTATCCACTGGCACACAGCGGTATAGCTTGCCCAGTGCATCCTCCCAGTCTTTGTGAAGGAGTGGTCTCCTCCGGACATCCAGGCTTCCCACCTAGCTCGGAGTTTGGCTTTGAAGGAACAGGTTGTACTTATGTACAGTGGCTGCAGGTCAAGCCATCCAGTATAACAGCTAGCTCCGAGTTCATCTTTTTAACCATAGCTTTTACTCTTTCTGTTGTGCGGGCACGCATGGACTCGAGAACAAGAAGTGCGGGCGACAGATAGAAAAATCTGTCCGGTTTCCTAGTGTAAATTTCTGATAGCCATAACTTCATTATGTCCTCATCCATCCAGCCTTTGGGATTCACTGCAACATGGATGCCTTTTGGAATTTTATCCTTAGGCATCATTTTTCTTTTAAAAATTACCAATGGCCGTAATTTCTGTCCACTTGAAGCAACTGGGAGAACGACCATAAACGATGTCTTTTTGTTTCCTGTCATACGGACGGGAACTGAGGATTTACCGTTTTCTTCCACAGTTCGAGTCAGCGGCATATCAAATGTTAGGAGCAGTTCATCCATATTTAAAATGTGCGGTGACTGGATATTTTTTTCACTGATCTTCGCTTTGCAGTACCGGAGCAAGTTCGCCACCTTTTCCTCATAATCTGCCGGCGGGTGCTGAGACGCGGTTGTCCTTGCACATACGGAGAGATGGCGCCATTTCATGAAGCGAAAGCACCAAGAAGGGCCTCCTTGAAACTCTTCTATGTATTTCCTTCACTATCTCTGTGGCTTTCGTCTGAACGGCGACAGTTTAAAAGCCTCTGTCTGCTGCTCTTTGTTAGGAGATCCATGTGCAGAGCCTTTCTTTGAGTTCCAGCCATCTCATTTTACAGCAGCAAAAACTTTTTGTAGTCTTTGTAGCAAGAAGTAACTGATCTTCCTGTTGTCTCCACCTTCACACCATCGACTCATCATTGTTGAATTCTCTAGCTGCAGACCTATTCCCATGCTCTTTTGCATGGTTGATTGCTTTTAATTTAAAATCTGCATTATAGGCAAGTCTCTTCAGCGGCGGAGCCATGTCGACAAAGCGTGTCTGAATTCTCGGACTGGCAGGCTTCAAATCTCGGACTGCCAGGCTTCAAATCTCGGAGTGCCTCAAATCTCACGTCCCGTGCATGAAATCTCGGAGCACCGTGTCCAAAAAATAGAATAAGAGTCGCTGCTGCAGCCTCCCCACCTCCAGCACACCCAAAGCCACAGCTAGCTGAGAAGCTTTTACCTGATTGGTTTACAGTGGTTAGAAGCGTGTGATTCATCGAAATCGCACCTGCCACACAATCCTGCACTGGAAACAACATAGCCGAAGCGACTGCAACACAGAAAGCTGAGTGTCAGGTAACTTCCAGGTTGGCAATTCTCTGGAATTTGTCCATAAATAAGCCGCACCTGGTGATTAGCCGCACCACTGGGGCAGGCTGGATTCTTCAATTAAATAAGTGCGGCTTATCAGTGTGAAATTACTGTAATAAATCACAACCCCATTATTCACATCATCAGTGACCACTAGCAGTAGTGTAGAAACATTAAGTTTGAGGTAGGTGTGATGAGTCCTTCACCTCAGCAAGACTCCAACATTGTTACATGAAGAAACAAGGCAGACATTGCCTCTGGATGTCTTTCCAATGATGTGAAGCTTAGCGAAATTAGGATTCCAAGCAATCCCTAGATAAATGGCACTAATACAGATGTTTGAGAGTGAGCCACTGATGTACCTTGTACTCAAATGAGAATTCACTTTCTGGCTACAAAATGGTGCTGGCTCAATCGGCAGTTTGAAGACTGCATGGAAATAGCTACACATTTGTATTTGACAGGTACTGGGAAAAAAGGTCTTGGAAACCATCTAAAGAGACTGACAAAATTCATACAAAACCCCTTTTAATATTGTGGTAATAAGGGAGCCTTTATTCCAGATGTATGGTACTCTGCAGGAGGGAAAGAAAATACTCAAATTCATTTCCAGATTAGAGAAAGTATTAGAAATAATTTTTTTTAAATCCTCCATAAGAAATTATATACTGATGATCTACGTGTATGTGTCAATCTCTTAGAATTACATTCTTGAGAAAAAGAATAATGCATTTTTAGGTGTCTGAATGATGGAATAGGCTGCCCACAGATGTTGTGGACTCTCCATCATGGTTGAAGACCCCATATGCCTGGAGAAATTCAAAATGCAACCTGAGAAAATCCAGGACAACCTGCTCCAACTTGCATGAGAAGAGCAGCTGGACTAAGCAAACTTCAGAGTTCTCTTCTCTTTGCGAGATAAAAAGTATTGCCAAGAAGTTATAAAATAAGGGGCTGGAAATTATTACCTGAATTAATTAAATGAATGTACAGATTGGTTACAGAATAAACTATGAGTAGTATGGTAATAATAACCTTATCTTCCCAGTTGCATGGAAAATTCCAAAGGGGAAAAAGCCAGCTACTGGCATTTGGTTAAAGCTTGTAACTAACTGCAGCAGGATAAAGCAAAAGAAAAATCTAAAAGTAGCACTCCCATACATATAATACAACCAAGAAAAAAAGGTTTAAGAAGTCCCAGGATACTGTTGACAATAATATAAAAGCTCTTTATCTGAAAACAAGCGGAAAAATCTACCAAGAATTAAATAGGTATTGGAATTGAAACAAGGAAAATAATTTTAAAAGGCTTCTCTTTAGATTCCTCCTACAGGTTTTCTTGGTACTGAGCAACAAGCAAGCATGAGGGTTTATAGACTTAGTTAGCAAAAAGATGGTCACAGGATTAAAAAGAATGACCATGAGTGATCATGTGTAATCTTTTGCTAAGACAATTGTATCATGCCAATTTTGCTGATAAGACTCACTGTTCAAAATCTCTGGTCTCTGCACACTACTTAAATGCTCTCTCTTCCAGCTCAGATTTATCCATAGCTAGTTTACACTTGTTTTTTACTTGTTCTAACAATGTCCTTTGGCTTAAACAGTTCTTCTCCCTATATGATGCCTTCTCTGCCTTTCCATACACACTTATAAATATGAGATAGATACCATATCCTCTCTCAACCTTTGTTTCATTAAGCCAAACATACCACGCTTTCTTAAGTCTCATCTTGCAAGATAAGCTTTCCATTTCCTGATCACCCTAACTGCTCATCTCTGTTGCTGTTCCAGTACGAATTAATTTTTCTTTGGAAAGAAGAAAAGTCTTGAGGGTAATAGCTTGTTTTTCCATCCCAGTTCATCCACAATATTCATGTCATGTGGCCAGAGCTACAATTCAGATTTAGGCAGTATCTACTTTACATCACAGTTACAAAAAAAAACCCCAATTACAGATACAGAGTATTATTTTAAACATGGTTAAAAACTACTGTTCATAAACACTACCTTGGGAAAACAAGCACAGTGTTTATTTGTATCATATGCACAATCTTTCACAACCAAGTCACCACCAAGAACATAAAGACTACTTCTCAGTACTATAATGTGCTCCTTCTACTGATCCATGCAATTTTACCTGCAAGGATATTATAAACAGGATTTTTGGATTATATAAATGGGATTTTTGGATTATGCATATACCTATGCACTCAGGGAACATTACAGCCTCCAGCTATAACAGGTTGGAGTTTGAAAGAGTGCACATGGAGGCAGCTTTTTTCACCCCTCACTTCTCTGAGAAGTTTAATTTATCCTTAATATGCCAACTTTCCTACACAAAGGAAGGCACAACAAACCCCCAAAGATGAGATGAAGGTATTCTGGTAAAGGCAGCATCTTACTCTGAGAGCATACAGACAAGCTGTCTGTCTACAGTTTAAAGCTTGGAAAATTTAGGTATATAACTTCAGCATTTCCATTTCCCTTCCTAGTGTCACCAACTGTCAAAAACGTATAAGTAACTTCTGACTAAACGGACACATACACTGTGCAAAAAGCAGTAGCATCCTCCACATACAAACCCACACAAAATAGCTCCAACAACTGCGACTACTCTTAGTTTTAACAGATCACCAAAGAGTGACTCAATTTCTTGAAAAAGTGATGGTATCACTATCTGAAACAATAAACATCCTGCAAGCAATTACTAAAACAAGCTACACATCCAAAAGACAAGTCCTGCATATAAATTATGTCTTTATATGCAAGACATGCAACAAGTACCCCATCTCATACTTGAATATACATGAGTCTTACTAAATATTATGCTTCACCAAACTAAGGTCTTTATTATGAAAAAATATTTAGTCTTTGTTTTGAAACAGATCTTTAGAAGATACTGTGGTATCTTCCAAATATTCACATTTTTTGCTAATCAAAACCAAATGACCCTGTGCTACACACACTCTCTAGATTCAAAAAGACACTTGTCCATCAGCCTGACAAGGAACAGACACACAGCCAAAGCAAGTTGTCCAACTCAGTACAGGTAATGCCTTGAAACCTCTGGCTGGTAGTGAATGTACCTGCTGTACTAGCAGTTATTAACTGATTATCAGATTAGATAATAACTCATCTATTCAATTCCAGATGATCTACCTACATAGGGCACCATGAAGATAAATATGTCACCAAAAAAAAAAAAAAAAGTTTTTTTCTGAAATCTTTTTATCTCATACATGTACCACACACAACAGTCTATCTGTACTATTATGTTACACTCAGAGAGGTTATTTCTGTCACATCTGAGGTACACCTGCCTTTTTGTTAAAACTTAGGAGAGACACAACACCTCTACCTAAATGATATTTTTCTCAATAGAGTACACAGCTAGTGTATCTCAGCCACAAGCATAACAGCCTTCATCAGCTACATATGAAAACAGGGCCCAGAAATCCTAATTCAGAATGCCGATAATCACAGCACTTACAATTCACCCCATACCATGGAATGTGATTTTTTACCAGTGTAAATGGAATAGTTTAAATTTAAAACAACAAAACAGATTTTAGATTATTGCTTTACAAAAAAATGTAAAGGAAAAAATTAACTCACCATTAATGCTTTGGAACTAATAAGTCTAATTTTTAAGTGTAGCGAAGCAAATGGATACTTTTGTACTGATGTGAGTAATTAAAGTACAAGAGCTTCACAGACTCAGAGATGTAATGCAGCCCTTTTATCAAAAGCAGTCACTCTATCTCAGCCTGACAGTTAACAGCATATGATCTAGTAAACAAATACTTTCACACAGTACAAAAGTGCCATTAAAGGCCAGAACTGTCAACACAAATTCCATTCTTGCAAGAGAAAAAAAATATATAAACTGTTGATCACCTCTGGTTGCCTTAACTAGCATGGAGGTTGTCATGGAAACATTTCTGCGAAGTTCACAGTGATGAAACACAAACACTTCCAGTTTAATTGCTATTAGGTTTAGCATACCAGAGTTTATTTATACTCAAAGAGCATTATGATAAAATGCAGTAGAAAGTAAAGCTAGCAATGATCAGGCATAATAAAGCCAATGGATTTAGAAAAGAAAGGGAAAAAAAACAGGAAAAGGAAAATAAAGCCCCAAAAAATGGACTTTTTAATTAGGTTGAAACACAACAAAAGTGAATTATCTCTTTGCCAAAAATATTATTTAATATTTCAGGTAGAACATAATTCGTCCATGATGGTTTAGTGTAACTATATTAATATACTGACATGTAAAGATATTAAAGAAACAAAACATCTCCAAACAAAGCAGTATATATTTGAACTACAATACATATATAAGTATTTATTATACAGATTCTTAAAAAAAATTGCAGCACCACGTAAAGTTCTGTAGTACACATCACATGAATCCCATGCATTGGCAACCTCTTTTTTCCAGATAAAATAGACCTAGTCCTGCTATTTTCTTACCAAAAGAGTTCCTCCAGCATAAATGACAATTCTGTTGTCCTTGCAGACAAACAGAGCCCAATGAGATTTCAAATAATAGCGTTGACTGACTGCATGAATGTAAGTCAGGGAGAGCTTAATTTTATTTCATTACATTTAATGGGGATTCACTTTTATTTTATTAGAATTAAACAAAATATAGAGATTCATGCAAGTTACTAACCAAAATCTGCAGGTTCCTTTCATTATAATCCGATTTCATTTTTTTAATACTACATTCATTCCTAGTGCGTGATTTCAGTTAATGCAAAAGCCTTAATAAATTCCAGTGACTTTTTATCTGTTTTCATTAGCAGAAGTTTACTCAACTCAGCTGACAGCCAGCAACACTGAGAAGCTGAACAGAGGTCAGGATTTTGGAAGAGGCACTGGAACCAGTCAGTACACTGGAGTAAGTGCAGAAGGCACAAGGACAGAATGAGGATTCAGTCATGATGCTGGAAGTGTAAGCTAAACATGGATGGGGAGCAGAGAGATGAAAGCCAGTGAAGTGCATTACACTTACTTTAAAGACATTGTCAAATTCCTGGCTGCTGACTGTGGCATACAAGCACGGGAATGCAATCAATTGCCCATAACATGCCATCAACTTTTTTCATTCACATGAGTGATATGTTTTGAATGAAGGTATGGAAAGGAAAATGATCTGTAATAAAATAACTATATTTTGAATAATTTTCCACTACCTTTTTGTTAGGTCTAATACCAAAGTAAAAATATATTCATCTTTACAATTACCATATTTATGCCTCTTAACTCTGTTTTTTCTTTTCCCATTTGCCCATGCATTTATTCAATCTCCACTTTTCTTCTTGCTGATGTTCCTGACAATCATCACTCTCCCCTTCCAAGCTAGAAAAGTTATCACTAATGAAATTTTTAATGCTGAATTTTAAAGACCATCATTAGGTTTAGAATGAATACCTTAAAAAAAGGATTAATAAAGAAAATGGAATAAGGATAGAGTTGGTGTTTCAGATTACCATCAGAATCAAGAAAATATCAGAGTAGCAAGTTTACATTCTCAAGATTAAAATTATTATCCCAATAAGAATATATGGATACAAAATGAAAGTTAAGATCTGGAGCAATCAAAAAATACCACAAATATTTTTTTCAAGTAGGCTCCTATCCATCATATAGAGATTATTTTATTTCATACTGCTTTCATTAGCTAGCTATACTTCATCTCCTACTACATAATTTAGTTTCCAAGATGCTACTTCCTGTTAATTAATAATGTGCTTCTGATCTATACAAACATTATTTCTGTGAAAATTACTGAAAGACAGCAGTTTCTTTAACCATGACACACCATTCTGCAGGATTATCATGGTCATTACTGAAGAATAAGAATGTGCCCAGTTCTGCCACTGTAACATATTTGTCTTCAGGTCTTCTTCCCACAAGGGAGAAATATGCAGATGAGTGTCCTGTTTCTTTAAGGCCCTTTTCTCTTCTACTTCCATGAGTTATTTTGTCCTAGAGGCTACTGGAAAGTTAGTTTTTTCTGATAATACACATACAAATAAGCTCTGATGTACTCCAATTAAAAAACTATTTTAGAATGAATTTGTGCTAAAGAAAAATACAAAAACCATGTTGGTCTTCATTTCTCTTTTCTTCAAGACATAAACAAGTCCCTGAACAAAATCTCTTCTCCGCAGAGAGAATCTTTATCCTTTCCTTCACGGGGAACTCCCTTTCCCTGGAGAAGCTCAACAGAGGCTCTACTCCCAACTCATGGGGAACCAGGCCAAGAACTTTGAAAATAAACACCACGACACCAAACTTCTTCCAAAGACTTGTGAGGAGATGACAAAGATAAAGTTGCCTGTTCTGCCTACTTCAGCATTTTCAGCTGCTGCACCCTCAGAGACAGCTGTGCCACACAGGTTGCACTGAATGCATAGCTTGCAAAAGGATACTGAAAATTACATGACCACCCGACAAGGTGGTGTGGTGTCCTAACTTATAGAAAATCTTAAACACACATAATTCCCCATAACAACACACTTTGGGAAGATTTTATGCATCCATTGAATAGGTGTGTAACAACTGTACACAGTACTTTACAATGAGATTTATGATGATTTATCATTATTCCAAGCAAGTACCTCGGTATTCTCTAGTGTTGCCTAGGGATAGAAGGTTTGATAGAAGGTTATAAAATCCAGAATTGTTTTGACCTCTGTTTCAGCAGTGAGATACCAGAGCTACCTTGTGATGCAGTTTTTTTAGGAGAAGCCCATTGAGATTAAACAAATGCCCCTCCGGATTTAGGAAGGATGTCCCACCATGAAAACATGGAGGGAAATCACAGCATCACAATGCTTGGAGGAGGAGATCCTTTAACAACAGATATCTTTCTTGGGCCCCTCTTCCCTCCAGGGCTTTATCCCATGGAACACTACCAAGCAGCTATCTGAAGGGGCCAAAGTCTGCAATTCTGGAGTCCAGGACAGTGAGCCTGTTGTGCCTTCTCCTTGATGCCCTAAGGATCTTGAACTCACCATTTCATGGTCATTGCAGGCAAAGTTGCCTTTTGGCTTCACACTCCCCACTTCCTCCTAGTCAGCAAGAACAAGGTTCAGAATAGCACCTCTCACCATCACTTGGAATAGGAAGCTATCATCAATGCACTTCAGGAAATACCTGGATTTCTTATGCCGCCCTGTGTTGTCCCGTCCATAGTTAGGGAGTCTATGAAGTCTTCTATGAAGACCCAACTATTTCATACATCAATAAATGGCCTCATCCAGTTGGTCTTTCTGGTCAGGCAGCCTACAGCAGATCATCAACTTGCCACCTGTCCCTGCCCTCACCTTAATCCTCATCCATAAACTGTTGCCTCCTCTCTCCATCCCCAAGCAGAGCTCCAGGCACTCCAGTTGGTCACTGACATACAGAGGAATTGTCCCCTCCTTGTCTCCTCTGCCTATCTTGTCCTTCCAACACTCCAGCCACAGGATCAGTAAGATCATGGTTTACCTTGAGGTTTTCTTCCCAATTCAAAATAAGACTAGTGTAACACACACAAAGCCTGGGAAGGGCAGGATGGGAAAAGATCTCACAGCCTTAGCCAATTTCAAGGGAAAGCCAGGACAGCTGAGAAGCCATAACCATCCTCAATTGCTGAAGTGAGGAAAATTGAACAAGGAGAATGAGAGCACATTTCACTGCCACATAAACTAACAAATGCCAAAAAAGGAAAACTTCAGAAAAGAAGACCCACTGCAGACTTTGGTAACCTGTCCATGAGGCCACACTCCCACACTCTATTTCAGCTGGACAAAGCAGTAAGTTAGAAAAGGAGACAGATGTGACTGAACACTAAGCACTGAGCTACACCTACAGCGTAGCTTCATGTTGAAGAGGTGATGCAAGTACAGAACAGCAAATCCAGGAGTCTGTGACCATGAGAGAGCACAGTTCTCTGGCAGCTTTATTCTTGCTGTATGAGAGGTGAAGAAGCTATGGGGAAAGCCCCACCTTACTTTCAACCTTTGATTGACTTTTTCTCATCTGTTTCCATATCCTCAACAGCAAAATATATCCCTAGGCACATTCAATACACAACTTTTCTAGACAAAATATGATTCCTTTGAGCTAATTCCAGTACTCTACATCCTCTTGGCAATGAAGAAGAAAGGGGCCAGAAGAAGAAAGAATGAACCCCAGTAAGTCATATCAAGATGATCCCTTATTACTTCCTTGCTAAACAAAAAAATACAAAAGGAAAATGAGATATACTGGAGATGGAAGTGCAACATCAGACACACTCTGTATGCTGTCTCAAATATACTTCAATACGAAAGAGAAAGAAAAAGAGTCAAACTACACTAATGGAATCTAGAGCCTCTATATCACTTCCTCCAAGTGATTGAAATGCCTTAAATTTTAGACATTTGTTTCCCAAGAGATTAAATAATTAAGGCACAAAAGCTGTTAAGATTATGACTGTTTACCTCCTTGGCAGCAGCACCTTCATAGGTGAGAAACAATAAGCTCATCCTTACTTTTCCTCAAATTCATCTCTCTCAGTAAAATGACATTGCAAGGAGAGAGGATGGTATCTTTATTTTTAAAATTTCACTCATCATATTAAAATCTGCATAGTCTGTTCATTTAAAATTTCTTTGCAGCACAATGGCAGTCTGTTAGAGGCAGCTACAGAAACCAAAACAGAAATTAAAGGAAATAAACCTCCAAGAAAAATAATTTATATACTTCAAACTTTAAAAAAAAAAAATAATCGCAATGTTTTTAATACTTTCACTGGCAAACCCACACTAGCAAGTTTACAATTGATGTGTTCCAGACTACACCAAAATTATGTATGTGTAAAACGTTCATAATAGAGAAAAAAAAATGTCTAAAATTTATTAAGGTTTCATGCTGATCCTCCAGTCTGGAAAATGTTTGTAAAAGGAGAAAAAAAAAAAAAAAAAAAAAGAGACAGTGTTAAGTAAACATTTCAGACCTGAACCTTCTTTATATGCCTTTGAACCTTTCCTTTCATGTGCAATACCTGACAGCCCACTGAGAATAAAATGCTGAAAGCCCCAAAGATGGGTAAAACAGAATTTCTGACTCAGGAAATAAAGATCAGCTGAATATAATTCCCATATGGCAAACCAGATCAATGGAAAGCAAGACCAAAATTTACAATATCTATACTGTGCAGTACAACATGGAGGTTGTCTTTTATTGCTGGTAGCAAAACTCCCAGTGGCCAAGAATAAAAGCAGGCACAGAGATTATACCTCCACTAATGGTGAACTCTGAAAATACACCTTGATAGATTTCAGATTGGAAAAGGAAAAAGAGAAAAATTTGGTTTGTTTTTATTTAGTGCTATGGAATACCAATCATCAACTAGAGCAATCAACTTTCAGCAAAAAAAAATTCCAGGATTATTAATATAAAGGCATGTTTTCAAAGCCAAGGGGGGGAAAAAACTCAGCAGCTTGGATTACCTGATATAAAAAGAAACACTCTTTTCTGTAAAACTAAAACAGCTTCAAGGCTACTTTTGTGATAGCATGTGTGGCTGAATGTGAGAGAATGTATAACAATATTATTACTTTTATTTCAAGATTTCCTGTAAAACCTCAGGTCATGCTCATGAAGACTTTCTTAAAAAGCAGTGATAAATCTGCTGAATACTTTTCAGAATTTGAAAGAGGGCAGTGGGCAGCAGAGAGGTAACCATGCAGTCCTCAGTGGCTGAACAGGCTCAGCAATGCTCTCACTGGGGTTAGCAGGAGTCTCTGTCAGGGATCACAAAGCACTGTACCTAGCAAGCTCTGGTGGGGTTTCAGATGGAGTCACAACTCTGCAAATAAAGGAAAAAAAGATCCAACTTTTCAGATTCCTCTAATAAAGTTCAGATGGAAACACACCAAAGAGAAGTTCTCAAAAAGAAAACAAAAGTGACAACATTCTTAGTAAATATACAACAGACCTGACCAAAGTAAAAAGATATCAAATCACTTTCAAGCTTCAGTAAAATATTTGCTCTATTCTAGCATAATGTCTCAACAAAAACAAACAAACAAAAAAAAAAACAAACCCAAAAAACATCCAAAAACCCCAACAAAACAAAAAACCCACAAAACAAAAAACAAAAAACCAAAAAATCCCCACCAACTTCACAGCATCTTGGACCTCACACTCACACTGCACTACTCCACCCCTTTCCACTTGAAATTTAAGATATCCACAGCAACATGAGAGTCTTGTTCCAGGATGTCCACAGAGAGATGAAGGTGGAGGTAAACAATGGGAACTACATAGCAATATTGCCTCCTCTATCCCAAATTGAATTGAATACCTGGCCCTCATGAAGAGAGATGCTTTGCTAAGAATTTTCAAACCATTTTACCCAGTAGATGGAAACCTATCTATATATATTTAAAATCATATCCATGGCAGAAATTCTAGTGGCATTCAACCTGGCTGATCTTCATAATTCATAGTTTCACCACTAGTAAGCAATGCAGTCAAGTCAATCCTGGCTCTGAAAACCTAAAAACTTCAGCATGTTACTGGCGCATTAATACATTTTTTTTGTGATACTTCAACAATGGTGCTTCTAGTGTAACCTTCAGCTGCAAATGCTGCCACTAAAGATCAATACAGAGAAAGCAAAGAACAATAATATTTTAATAAATTTATGAAACATCCTCTTTCACAAGAGAAATGGTAAAGGAGAACCAAAAAAAATAATTCTGGAGATCACCACTTATCTGGGGGAGGTTATTCTCTCCTTATCTCTACCAGCAAACTGCTGCTCTGAGCTCTTTCACAATTTTGTACAGTTACAAGATAGTATATACTCTCCTCTAATAAGCATTCCTCTTGTCCCCTTCCTTCAGCAGTATTACAGTCGTTTAGGCTGATTGGGATATCATCTCTCTCAGTCTCTGGGTACATGCATCCTATAGATTCAAATATTCCCAAAAGATTGACATGCCACTGTTGTAGGATCTTTGCAAACACTACCTACAAAGCACACCCCTTCTCTCAAAGTGCTGCTGTTATACTCCCATCACTCTTATTTCTGATCTTATCTTTTGTTCTAATCTTGATAAATGTAATCTCTTTCCACTGACATAAATCCAGTATCCCATTATATATTAATCACTTATCTTCCATGTCAAAGCCTTCCTATCATCTCTCATTCCATATCTAGAGGTAAACTCCCTTCTCCTTTACGTCCAGGCTGCCAGCTTCTATCATCTGTGTGCTATTTTTTCAATTAAGTGTCTTCACTGATGCCTCACACCATGAACATTCACAAGACTAACTGATTAACCTCCTTCAAACTGCTTTGGCAGAGGACCTATGGAAAATTTTAAGACCAATTATTTGCTGATATGCTATAATAACTCCTTGTTTTTCTGTCTTCCCTTGTTTTAAACATTGTCTTTACTCACACATGTAAATTGTCCTACTTCTGGGTTGGGACTCAGTAGTTGTCTCAGTGGTGGCACTTCCAGTTCATATCCAGATCTCTAAAACACTGTCAAAGGACAGGCATGAAGTTAATGAATATCATTATGCCAATAAGCACACTAACCACTTTCCTGCTTTTCAAAAATAAAAAATAACAAAAGGCCATCAAACCAACATTGATACTTTTCCTGGTTGTAAGGTACTGCTAGTATAATTCCTACAGCAAATTTCACTGTGTGTTAGGAAAGTCCTTAAAGTGCAATCTGAAGCACCCCAGTGAAATCTACTTTGAAGTCCTTAATAATGTCCTCTTGCAAATAACTACTCTCAGCGTTAAAAACAATCCTTCTCCCAGTGGGCTTTGCTACGCCCTCACAAGATAGATCAACAATACTCTATTACTTATTATTTTCTCTTCATATAGTCTCTTTTCCATATAGCTTTTTTAAAATGTATCAAAAAATTTTTACAACAACCAAGAAAAACAAAGGAAGAAAGGAATTTAGGGAGATATCTAGCTTTGTTATTTGTATTTAAGATATTTTTATACATCTAAGGGTATAAATTCTCAGTTTAAATATAAAATTTTTCTATTCACCCAATTAGCCAAAATAAATACATATACCATTTTTAGAGGCACAATTTTCCAGTCTTGATGCAGATCCTGCCACTGAAAGCAAAACTAGCAACAATGTCTCCCTAGAAGTATGCCCCTGTATTACCTTGATCTTAAATATTTCTATAAGGTATAATTTCCTGTCTTCTTAATCATGCATTTGTTTTGTGTTTTATCAGTTGGCATATTTCCTCTCAGCTTTGTGAAATTTTTGATCAGCTTCATAGTTTACTGTCACAGAATTAGTAAGTTAAAAATATTCATGATACATCCCAGATCTTATTATTCTTTATTAATTTCTCATAATTTAAAATAATTACTAAAACAAAAGTTGTTTGAGAAAATAAAGCAGTAATATGTAACAAAAATGAGAGCCAAACCAAGGAAACTGCTATACATAACACACAACTGTGAAAAAGAGTTTCAACTCTCACTTATGAATCGGATCTTCAAAGATTTTCAGTATCTAAAAACACAGTCCATCCCTCTCCCACATTTTTTATCCCTGTGGCATAAAAAAAATAAATGGAGACACACACAACTCCAAATTGCAAACTACCTTTATTTCCCATCCCTCTTACTCTTTTACAAGCTAAGTTGTGTTCTTACCACACCAACTTCCCCCACAGCATGCAAGATCAATGCAGTTTTAGCCTCTTCTCTGATGAGCCCCAGCTGCAGAGGATGGAAATCTTGCACTGCAGAACATATGTGGTACCAAGTTTTAATAGCCTGATTCTGTAACACTGGGCTTGGGAAGTTTTTACACATCCTATTAATTATAATAATATCAGTGAGGCTTGCCCAGCAAACAAGCCAAAGTAGCTGAGCTCTGCAAGAAGTTTTTCAAAGGTATAATGGAGTTAACCAAAGGGCATTAATAAGTACCGAAGGAAAAGTGGGGGGAGATAATAAAAACAGGCAATCAGCTACAAAACATGATATGAGACTTGAAGGCTACCATTTCCTCTTTCAAGCATAAGATTGATTTT